>JAQMYK010000038.1:34968100-34985271 GCA_030014345.1 Clarias buthupogon | reverse complement strand
GTCAGCCTGGTAAGCCTGCAAAACCGCCATGGTGTGCAGTAGAGCACCAGCCTGATCAGCTGCCTGAAAGCTTTTCCACACCAGGGAAGATGTCAGTCTAAGCGGCTTGGTGGGGAGTGTGTGCTTTTTCAGGGAGGATGATGTCCCAGGAGAGAGATAGCCACAAGCATCTCTTCTATCTGGGACATCATCATATAACCGCGCCTTCGCATCAAAACACGGGATGAATAAGACTATTCCATGAAAGAGTTAACTCATCATGAAGGTTGCCAAGAAACAAGGGAGAGAGAGAGCGCCGCTGAGGCTCCTCCCCCCCGGCCACCCGACAGAAACCTGTCGTCTTTTTAAAAAAAAAAATTTTTTAGCGCTTGGGGAAATCCCGCTTCCGCGGCCAAATACGATATGCGATTGCTCGATCGCATGCATTACTTACCTGCAGTAGCTCCTCCTTACCTGCGGAAGCACTTGAAATAACGGTGTGGAAATCCTCACGGATCTCCTAGCAAACTCCACCATATCGGTAAGTTAATACTTTTAAATTCGCTTGCACATATTACACGCAATTACAATGCGGTCCTGAAGACAAAAAGATCTGAGGAATGTTTCCGGTTCAGTCCGATTTATAACCTGCAGGTGCACTTCATCAAATGACCGAGGTTATATAAGCCAAAAATTTGGCGTGTTTGATACACACATGCTTCACAACCGGCAGCACAAAAAGATGTTCCCATAGCGTTTTCACGCAGCATCGAGTGTAGCTTTTGAAAGGAACATACGTAGCCGCTTCTGGCCTACGTCCTGACTGATGGGGCTTGGGGAAAGCACCCACTTATTCGCAGGCCTCATCAGCCTTTCTATGGTGCTTAGGCTTTGCCATTGGCTAGCTAGAGCTATTCTGCATCCTCATCCAACTATCTTCCGCAGTTGTTCTCGAAGCCTCTGTTCTCCGCTGTTACAGCTACGGAGCAGTAAGACTTCACTTCATTCACTGTGTCTAGTTCATGCTCTTCAAAATTTACAGCCGCCACCGAACGAGTCGGGTGTGAGATGCTAGTGCCCTAGCCTATGAGGAGCGTGGCTCACTTCGCCTCTAGTGATTAGGGCCGTTCGACCAGGAAGCTTGCCTCATCTATTGCTCTGGCAAGAGGGGCTTCCAAGTATGTCATGCGGCAGGCTGCCTTTCCGCAAGATATCGGTCAGACTTCATAGTTGGATGCCAGGCTCGCGGGTCCTCGAGTCAGCATCCCAGAATTATGTCTAAGACTCTTTGGGGTACTGTGCGCACACTACACAACCCTGGGGGTACAGACACCTGCAGTGTGGCGGAGTGGATATTCTCGTTCCCATAGCGCTTTCGTGCAGCATCGAGTGTAGCTTTTGAAAGGGAACGTCTCGGGTTACTTTACTGTAACCCTGTTCTCTGAAAAAGCGGGAACGAGATGCTGCGCTCCAATGCCGCACTGCATGCGTGACTGGACATCCTTCAGACAAAATTGACCTGAGGGTGTTTCCGGTTCATGCCTATTTATAACCTCCAGGTTGACGTCACCTGCCTGAGGTTATACATGCCAAAATATTTGGCGTGTTTGACATACACATGCTTCACAACTGGTCACGAGGAATCGTTTCCCATAGCACTTTCGCGCAGCATCTCGTTCCCGCTTTTTCAGGGCTACAGTAAAGTAACCCGAGACGACCTCTCAGTACTGTTATGACAGCTTATTAAACTTCAAGAGCTACTGGTTTTCATTGTAAAGTTTTCTTTAATAGATTTTTTTTTACTTTCATATACACAAACCTGACCTACAGCAAAAGTAAGCTGCAAACAGACTTGAACCACGTACATTCAATACTAAAGAGCATGATAAGCGCTAAAGCGCTAAGCGCTACAACACTGTAGGGCTGAGAGGGTACTGGATTTTTGTCTTTAAGAGAAAAAAAACCCTCAATTCAAGCTAATTAAACAGCTCATTTTGGGATTTCAACCAAGAACCACCAGAACAAGAGGAAAGTTAAGTCCATATGAGCTACAGGACAATGCTCTCGTTTGTTTATTTTATAGACCTTTTCACCTTAAAGTACACAACCCTCATCTACAGCCAACATTAAAAGAACACAGATTTGAACCCAGGTCATTACAGCAAGAGGGGGAAGTGTTTAGAAGAAGAAGAGCTGGTGGAGGATCAGCATCATCACTTTCATGGACGTTCTCCCAGTAACAGGAAATGTAGCTCTGAGAGCACCACCAACCAACACACACACACACACACACACAAACACACCTTCAGAAGCCCAGTAGAGATTCATGGATGTTTTGGGCCACAAGGGGGCGCCACTAAATCATAGGCAGGTGGTTTTAATCTTATGGCTGATCAGTGTGTGTGTGTGTGTGTGTGCGTGTGTGTGTGGGGGTACTGAAATTTCATATTTCTCAGGAACTCATGCATAGTTGCACATAGCCCAGACATTCATGGACATTGTGCATCTACACATTCATGCACATTTGCACTTTTGAACATTGCAGATTATGGACATTTATGGACCATGAACATCTACACACACACACTACATTTGTACACTTCCTGGACATTTCCATTTAAAATTCATCTTTATATATTTTTTTCTCATTGCTGTAACACACTGAGCATATTGTCTTAAATTAGCATAGAAAAACAAAACCCTGATGAAGGTGATGGTTAAACAGTGTTAGATCTTTTATTTAAATATTTAAACAGAAAATGTAAACATTACAATTCAGTCTCTGTGAGATCATATGTTTAAAAAAATAATAATCACAAAACAGAAACATTCTGATTGTCCAGACAGATGAGTTCATGACGTCTGCTCGTGTTTCAGCCTTTTCTGTGGTGGTTCTTCTGAACAACTGGGAGCAACGTATCTATCTATCTATCTATCTATCTATGCTCAATGCATGTCTAGAGTCTGTAGTTATATATAAGCTCTCTGTGTGTCTCTGTCAGAGGGAGGGAGGGAGGGAGAGAGAGAGAGAAAGCACACATAAAGTATATAATAAAAGCACTGAAGGTGTTGTTAGTCTCACCATTAGTGACAAAAGGCCAGTTTCCATGGCAACCAAGAGCCACTAAAGATGAGTGTTGATGGATGAATGTGAGAGTACTCTGTGTGTGTGTGTGTGTGTGTGTGTGTATGATGTACATTAATGTGTATTAGTTTTGACAGTGTCTTGATGCTCTGCAGACAAACAAAGCAGCAGATCAGAAAACAGCGCAGGGAGAAAAACAAAACAGATACAAACCCAGTGAAACAAACACACTTTAAAGGTCTCCATGTGGAGGTCTCTCATTAATGTTTTTAAAGAAATAAAATACACTAAACAATCAACTGTATGGTATTCATTTTATTTTAATTTTTTTTTACATTACACTGAAAAAACAAACATTCAAACTGACATCATCATTTAAAAAAATGCACACAAAAATTAAAAAATCTAACATAAAAAAACTACAACAAAGAGACAGACTAACTTTAGAAATTTAATACTTGTTAATTTAATACAAGTTAAAAACACACAGGCACACGTGTACCAGGTCTATCAGGGAGTGAGGAAAATATCAATCTTTGATTTATTATTTCATTCTTTTTCTTATCTATGAGTGGATAGAGCATTTAGAAATGTAATATTGTTAATTTTATTATGCTCAAGTTAAATATTTCCTGTCTGATCCAGGAAGAATTCTAAGAAATCTTTTGATTTTAAGACTTTTGACCTAAACATTACAGCTGACTTTCTTTACCTTTTCACCATGTGATTGTATCTCTCTTTAAACTTTGCACAAAATATTTATTTATTATTATTTTTTAAAGCAATTTTGATTTATTTCAAGTTAAATTTAAATGTAACATCTTTTAATTTACCTTAATTAAATACATTTAATCTCTTTACAGAAGTGAGCTACAGTAGCTATCATGTAGCTAAATCTTTTTAAATCAAGCCTTCAGCTAGCTAGCGTCAGGCAGGGAACTATAGTCACAAGTCATGCTTTAAAAAAAAGAAGAAGAAAAAAAGAAAAAAAAAAAGGTTTGTGCTTTGTCTGTTTTTATGCTGAGAATGTAGCTAGAAAGTGGATATAACTAGCTAGGTCAGCTAACACACCCTGACAGCATCAGTTAGCATGTTGTTAGCTTTGTCAGAAAAAGCCCATCTGTGTTTGTTTCTAGCTAGTGACATACAGTGACTTTGTCATGAAGCTTTCAGACTTTACAAAAATTGTAAACCATAAGAAAATATTAGGATAACATAAAAAAAACGCCTTTAATCGTACATTTTAAAAAGGTATGCTCCAGGTATTGAATACAGATATTGAGGAGAACTTTAACTTGCTGTGTACCATCTCGTAATCTCTCTCTCTCTCTCTCTTCATTAGATAAAAATTCAAAGCAAACCGACAAGTGTCTTTTCTAGCTAGCTAAACACTGGTCTCTTACCATCTTAGCCACCTAGCTTTAATGCTGGATTTGTATTTATTATTACACACATTTGATTTCACAGAATGCTGGTAGCTAATCAGAAAGCTAGCTAGCTCTTTAACTTTCATCGCTCCAATTAAAAAACGGTTAGCGTAGCGCTACAAAACTAATCCTTACACCTTTTTTCCAACCATGCACGTTGGTTATGCATGAGCCAACTAACATTTTTAAAAAACATCTTCCTGCTAGCAAACAACTACGATGGCTGTGTTATACTGGGCTGACCTGCACCTTCCTGTTAGCTACTTTGCTAACCACATGGTTACCTTCAGACAAAAGCTGAAGTTGTGCTTAGGTTTTCCTGTTTTCTGAAATGTTAGCTAGCAAGCAAATGTAACGACCACCCTAACAGCCCTTAGGTAATTGCTAACTAGCGGAAACAGTATCTGTGACATCGGAGCCTCAAAGTGACGAATCCCATTTTTTTTGCAGTGAACTGGCAGGAGCTAGGGAGCAAGAACTAGCTAACCGATTTTAGCCGTTTACTAAAACAGTATGTTTCATCCTAAACCGGATCATATCGAGAAGGAATAACCATAATCCATGTTTGCGTTAAAGTAAGAAGTTAAGGATGTCCGTGCACAAACACCAACGCAAACTGTATATACATCAAAAATACAAAAATAAGGCACCGTTAGCGAGTTTCTGAAGTTTCATCCGCTTTGCTATTTCCTCCCGACCTGAGTCAAAACTAGCGCCGCCTGTTGTCCCGTTTCCACGGCGACCATCATCTCTCCTTCTGTCTCTCTCTCTCTGAGTCCCTCCCTCGCTTTCAACGATGCTTCACACAGGTCCAAACCAGGACACAGAGAATCCAACTCCTCCTCTCCTTCGCTTTCTGCCTCTTCTTCTTCTTCCTCGTCCTCTTCAAAAAGACGCTCCAGTCTCTCGTTTACAGCTGAGGATGATGATGACTGTGATGATGATGATGATGATGAAGGCTGAAGGTCCCTCTTGTACACACACACAGGAAGCTGCATGTACCTGCTCGCTTCGTAGAAGCAACAACACGCCGAGACGCACTCGTCTTCTTCGTCCTCGTGCAGTAACCTCAGCCTCTTACGGATCCGGTCCTGATGAACAGAGACGGGTGTGGTTAAGGAAACTGGGGCGGAGCCTGTCACAAAAGGCCACGCCCCCTGGAGGAGGATTTCGGTTCGGAGGCGGCGCAGGAGGTTGTTGATGAGAACGGAGCGCCGCAGGAACGCCTCAGGGTCATCTATGAAACGCATTTTGTCCAGAGAGAGGTGAAGAACGTGACTCTGTTCCTCTAACCCTGGGGACACCTACAGGACCGGAGGGGAATTACAGAACTGAATTAATAATGTTTCGTTTGTCTGTTTTAAATTACAAGATTTTATTATAGCACATAATAACACAACAAAAAAGCTGAATGTTTTAATACACTTGCTTATGCATCTTTAAAGTACAGAGCGTTAAATACAGGCGTGAACCATCGCGAGCCTAGAGGGGGGCACATACTTTTAGTAACCTTCTATACACACGTTTATGCAGATCTGATCCAAGAGATATAACGCAATCTGTTACGACTAACTTACGGTGCGACGGTAACTCCTGAAGTTTAGCGGAAGGTCGTCGTCTTCCACATATTTCCTTTTAAAGTAAGCGATTCGCGACATGGTCACATGATCTGTGCTTCCTCTAGAGGGGGGCTCTGGGAAACAAAAACAAAACAAATACATAAAAGTAATTTATTATTTAATACATTTAATATATAAGTTTGGAGTGACTAATTGACTGCATATGTGTGTGTGTGTGTGTGTGTGTGTGTGTGTATATACTGCTGACCGTCGTGGAGCTCATGGGTGTCGGCCCTAGATGACGAGTGGGCGGGGCCACTGCATTCCGGCTCCCAGACAGGCTGGTAAATTGTGCATGGAGGTTCAGCTTCATGGTCACAGAAAGGGTTCATGGACAAGACCAAAGTCATCGCTGGCTTCTTCTGTTCACACACACACACACACACACACACACACAGAGTTTTTCACTGGAAGTGATATAATGACTGTTCCGGAGAACGAAAGAGAGAGAGAGTTTTTGTGCTTGATTCCTCTCTCTATCACACACACACACACATCCACACACACACACACAGTCTGTACAGTCACACACACACACACACACAGTGATCTCACCTCATCTTTTCTTGGCAGCACATGACAGATGTTAGAGTTAACAGAATGGAAATAAGGGAAAACTGTAAAAGAGTTAAAGAGTGTGTCAGAAAAACTGGAACAGATACAGAAAAACAAATAAGTAGAGAGAAAGAAAGAAAGAAAGAAAGAAAGAGAAATAATAAACAGTCAGGATGTGACAGGAAAATATGTGTGTGTTTGTGGGGGTGAGACAGGGAGAGAGAGAGAGAGAGAGAGAGAGAGAGTGTGTGTGTGAGAGGCAGACAGATGGAGGGAATTAAAAACAGAAAAAGATGAGAGAAATAAAGAAAGCGAAAGAAGGAAAGAGGGGGAAAAAAATTAAAGAAAGACAGATGGGAAAATTATATCCAGTCCAGCCAACACCCTTGGCTTTGTGTGTGTGTGTGTGTGTGTGCTGCAGTAACATGATCGCATTGACACGCCACATTAGTCCTAAAGGAATGTTTTGCTAATGTGTGTGTATGTCTGTGTGTGTGTGTGTGTGTGTAAAGGAGACTGAGAGAAGGAGAATGTGAAGGAAATCTGCTAACACTGTTTAGCTAAACTGTGCAGGTACAAGCTGAAGCTTCTGTGCAGTCATGAGAAGGTGAGCGGTGCAGACGGTGCAGACGGTGCGTCTGTAAACGTGCCGAGACGCCTGTACTCATCACTGGGGATTAAAGCAGCGAGTGCGTGTAATCATAGGCAGCTGTGGGGCTTCACACTCTCAACACACTCTCCTGCTCCTGATACAGCTCTCTAACACACAGTGGTGTGTGTTCCCTCCGTGTCGGATTAGACGAGGAAGAGCTGCGATTACAGAGCGCCGCCGCGCACCATGATGCTTACATCATCAGCAGCAGCAGCCGCGGGGACGTCTGGCCGCGGGAGCGAATCAATGCTTCAAGCCCCTGTGAAATGCCTGTACAGTCCTGTACAGTTCCAGTTCTGTAAAACAGAAACACACACCGCTTTCTGATCAGGAGCAGGTGTGTGTGTGTGTGTGTACAGTATATGAGTGTGTGTATTTGTTAAATCTCATTTCAATCCCGAATCTCATCTTCACACGGATAGAGGCATGATGAGCTCCTGGCAAAAAAATCAGGGTGTGTGTGTGTTTGGGGGGGTGGGGGTGGGGCTGGGGGTTCATGAGGGGTGAGAGGGGTTGTCTGGCTGTATGCATCTGTGTGTGTGTGTGTGTGTGTGTGTGTAAACAACTTTTGGAAAAGTGACACACACATCACAGGGGGAAAAAATCCCTAATTTGTCTCTCTCTCTCTCTCTCTCACACACACACACTTTCACTTCTATCTTGTGCACAGAGAGAGAGAGAGAGAGAGAGAGAGAGAGAGAAGAATGAAGTAACAAGAAAAAAGCGAGACAAAGAAAGACAAATGAAATGGGGAGGGAAAAAGAAAGAGAAAAAGAGAGAGAACAAACAAAAGGAGAAAAAATTAGAAGGTAAGATAGATAGATAGATAGATAGATAGATAGATAGATACTTTATTGATCCCGAAGGAAATTCCAGAAGAGAGGGACAGCGATAGAGAGATACAAAAAGAAAAACCTGAGAGAGAAAAGTAGGAGAAAGTAGAAACAGAGAAACAAAGGGATGATAAAAATGATAAAGGAGAGAAGTAGAGAAAAAGTCAGAGAAGCAAAGAGTGAAGAAGAAGATAAATAGAGCAAGATGGAGAGAGAAAATGATGCAGACGGACAGAGAGAAGGAGAGACTGTTTTTCCTCCTGATCCTTTTCCTCCTTCGTCTGTCTTTTCCACTCCGGAGGCCAAATAGAGAGACAGCTGTGTGTGTGTGTGTGTGTGTGTGTTCCCTCCTGTGACTCATTAGCTGTTCAGAGCCTTAAGTGTGTGACTGGAGGAATCCATTTTGATCATAACAGATACGGTTCTCACACACACACACACACACACACACACACACAGTTTGTGTTGCTATGCTTTCCTGCGGTTCAGTGGTGGGTTTACACTCAGCCCAGCGATGCGTTTGGATTAAAATCTAATTATAAAGGGGGTGTGACCACATGGGGAAGGGGCGTGGCCACACATGCAGCCTCTAAACATGCAGTAATTTTTTTAAAATGTGAAATGAAAAATCCCATCATATAAAATATGAAATAAAAATAAAAATATGACTTTTTATTGCGGATCCTAATTGTCTAATACTTTCTTTTAAATAATTTTATTCTCCCTTCTTTATTAAATGCTGCTTTAGTTTCTTACCTTTCATCTTTAATGTAAAGTGTCATTAGGTACTTGAGAGTCGCTTATAAATAAAATGTATTATTATTATTTTTATATATGAAATTACTAGTCATATAACTATAAGCTTTACCACATTTAAAAAATATTTGTCCTTCATTATTTGTGGGGTTTACTGTACAGTTAAACACATAATTGTGGCACCTAATTATTTTAATATCATTAAAGTGATTATCACAAACTGCAGTAAAACAGTCACGATATCAGGCGACTATTGGAAGTTTATTTTTAAAATCACATAAGACTAACCTGTATACATTCACTTACCGCTATTATTAATATTTTTCATTTATAAAACCTGATCCGTATTTTGCAAATCCCAAAATTTTATGTTTTGTAAAGACACTATTAAGCTCGTCCTGCCTCAAAAAAAAGATAATTTCTATGATTTGACCGATCTGATGTTCTATTTGTAGGAAATCATACAGCTCTCCATACCAGCAGGGGGCAGCACTCTGTATGTGTTAAAAAGTGAAAAAATTTCGAGTGATATTTTGAAAGTTTAAGAAATTTGTCGTACCTTCATTTATATCCAGGGTTAACTCTGAGAAAATAGTTTGAGACGGATCTCATCAGGAACTAACTTGCGAATAAACCTAAATCTGGATATAACGCTGTGCGAAACACATCGCAATGATAACGGAGTTTAACTGAACACAAATTTTAAATCAGTGACTCATGTCTACAGGGTGGAGCACGTGGCGGTGTTTCAGACTCCTTACATCAGTTGTTTACTTGCTAACGATCGGTTACATCAGACTCCTGCACACTGCTGACCTGCTTACGAGCGTCTGATAAACAGCACACTCTCGCTCAGTGACCTCAGGACGTTTATACAGCAGGTTTATCTGTAGCACTTAAAAACATTACGTTGCAATAAAACTGATGATGCATTTCCTAGCCGTGAGCGCGGGAAAGTCTGAATACTGTATATGCTTAGTAAATAGAATTTAGCTAGAAAATTTGATTTTATGTGGAACATATTTTTGTTCTAATCCTAACATCAGCCTGAATTTGCTTTTAACAAGCTGCCTGGATGAATTTAAGGTTAGATATTCATCTCTGACCACACGCTACGAGTGTGTAATTAAGCATGCATTGATTCTACTCCAATGATAATAAATCAGTAATATAATTTATAATTTATTTTTATGTAGTATATATCATAATATCTTTTACACTGGAGTATATGCAAATTAGAACTTTCATATTTAATTCGTTGCAAATTTCAAATATTTTGTTTTTTATTAAACAAATCATGTGTTTTAATGTGAGCTGCATTGTCATGTTGATTTTTTACCTAAATAACTGATTTAATTAAAGTTGTATGTGAATATTTATGCTAAATATCAGATTCATTTGTATTTCTGACCCAGTCCCCATAGCACAAGGTGTGTATTAAAAAAAAAAAAAAAAAAAAAGACTAATTATTTTTAACTTGATTTTCTTTTCCTACCTACAGTACCTATCTAGCCATACAGTATATACACATGTGTGTGTATACGGTTCTGATCAGGATTCTGTGCTCAAGTGTGGAAGAGTGAGCGCGATCTCTTATGTCAGATTCAGCATCATGTAGATTCTGCATAATGCTCAAATCAATGACGATCAGTCATCAAAAGTATTGGCACCCCATGCAGACTGTCTGTAAACACTGTACCTAAAACAAGATATAATGATGTAAACTGATATGGAGGTCTACAAACATTTCCTGCCCAAACATAATACCAGTGTGCAAAATTATTGGCACCTCCTAGAAACAGAACCTCTATTTACAGGCACCTTTCTGGTAGAGGCAACCAGGGTTTTTGTTTGTTTGTTTGTTTGTCCCTCCCCTTTTGTATGCAGCCCTAAACATTCCTACAGTGTTCATGGATTAAAGTTACATCTGACAACAAACAAGTTAAAAGGTAAAAAAAAAAAAAAACATTTTCAGCTATTTGTCTTTTTTTCTTTATTAAACCAATGCATTACTCACTCGGGTGTATCGTGTGTGTGTCATTTTGAGACGCGGTATAAGTGTGTGTTCTGATTATGCAGCGCGAGATTAAAGCACACACTCCGTTACATCATCTGTGTGGGTATTGGACTGTATTTTATTCGCGCTAAAGACGCACACTTGTGCGTGCAGAGTTTATTTTTGATTTTTTATTTATTGATATGCATTTCAATTAATATGCATCATTAATGCTAACAGTGTTCACTAAATGCAGAAAAACAAAATGATTGTGTGTCTCATTAAAATGACATGCGGTTTAATGAGTGCACTGAACACACTTCTTATTTATATGCACGCAGGTACGCGTTAATAAAACACCCGTGCGTTTCACATGTTAGAACACACACACACACACACTTACCTGGAGCTGCAGGGATGCACGTGTCCAGACTTGTTCCGTTGACTGTAATAAAACTGCAGAGAAGATAAAGGGATCCTGCGCGTGACCAGGGAATAAAACCCTCCGTGTCTCCGCCACTGCGCGCGCAGCACTCACGGGGTAAATACTGGGGAAATAACGCGTACATACACAAGCGCGCGCGTGTGTTTGTGTGTCTTTAGGTTTCTGCCCCGCTCCGTGGTGTGTGTGATGTGTGTGTGTGTGATGTCCTCACTGCGGTGCAGTCAGACTGTTTCCCTCCGTCGGTTCCACAAAACAAAAGCCCGCGTCGACGCGCTCGTGTGGCGGAATGTCTCGCGCATCCGGTGACCGCGCGGCTCCATAGGCTCCTCCGGGACACCGAGAGCAAACACCTTCTCCCTGCCTCCTCTCTCTCTCTCTGTGTGTGTGTGAAGGTGGAGGAGCGGAACACTGTTACATCTCACACGCGACGCTTCTGTTCTTTTTTGGACGCCTTTGATCTTCCTTTTTAATAATAGGTGCTCGCGCTACTCACGCGCTCCGCTTTGCTTTGCTCCGGTGAAACAGAGAATTACATACACACACACACACACACACACACACTTTCCCTATTCACCCCTCACCCTTTCCTTTCCTTTCCTTAATCTCTCTCTCTCTCTCTCTCTCTCTCTCACACACACACACACACACACACACACACACACACATTTTTTCTCACCATTATTTTTCCAGATGTCTGCATCAGAACGTCATGAGCAGAAATACTGCCAGTTTTGTTGCTCTCCTTCTAGCTAACAGACAGCTGAGTAAAATATGTTCTACAGTGTAACACCTCAAACACCACCCTCATCACTCCCCCCCCCCCCCATTAAATTCACCCCTGGTGTAGCGGGTATCACTGTCGCCTGGCACCTCCAGGGTCCGGGTTTGATTTGGGTCTGTGTTCGTGGAGTTTGCATGTTCTCTCCGTGCTTGGTGGGTTTCCTCCGGGGACTCTGGTTTCCTTCGACAGTCCGAAGACATGAAGATTAGGCTAATTGGTGTTCCCAAGTTGGTGTGTGTGTGTGTGTGCCCTGCGCCGAATTGGTACCCTGTCCAGGATGTTCTCCACCTCATGCCTGACATCTCTTGCCTTGCCCTCATGCCCAACATCCCCTGGCTCTCAATCACCAAAGATTTTTGCATCTTGCCCTGTACGTTCATACTAGCTGTGACAAAACAACAAAACAAGTGACAAAACAACAAGCGATTATTCATCTGCTCACCAGACATGATTTTAGCTACTACACCTAAAACATCATCCAGACAATCATCTTAAACATTTCCTATGGAACATGCGGGTCGGCGTTTCCTCGGTTTCTACCTGCAACTCATTGCTGACGAAATAGAAACGTAAAAACGGTTGTTTAATCTTATCCCGTCTTGTAGAAACGCTCATCAAAATCTGTTCTACAGCGTAACACCTCAAAAACAAGCTTCATCAGCAATGCTTATTATTAATAAAAAAATTTTTTTTTAATTAATTAATTTAAATCACCTATTAATTTCATTAAAATCACCACTGATTTTTGCTTCCCACCCCGTACGTTCCCATTAGCAAGCATCAAAACAATGAGCATTTGTTCATTTGCTTAACCGCCATCAACGATTTTAGCTACTACACTGAAAAACATCATCCAGACGATCATCTCGAAGTGTGCGGTTAAACTTTTACTCAGTTTCTACCTGCAATTCCTTGCTGACGAAACAGAAACGTAACAATTGATTTATAACATCTTGTAGAAACACTTATTAAATGTGTATTCTACGCCACGAAGAACTATAGCATGGAAGGCATTTTTAAAAATCTAATCTGACACTAAAGCTAGTACACACTTGTACATGTAAAGTCAAACAACTAATTTTTACAATTAAAGCATTTTTCTAAATTTTCTACTTACAATTTTTCACCCTTACCGTGGAGTGGAAGGAATACATGTTTAGAATTTTGATCTTTTCCCCAGCTAGCAATAAACAGTGTGATGATGTTTAGTGTGTTAGGTGTTTTGACTTTTAATATTTTTATTTTACGCTGGGTTTTAGAGGACCTAATCCCATCATAAGTCAAGCACTGCTTTCAGCTAGTAAAGCATCTCTACATACCCGACTTCACTTGCCAGTGTATGTACAGTACGCAGGCTTAACGCACCATGAGAAACTTTAAAACTATAACCTCCTGTTAGCGGTACTTTCCTTGTACTGCTGGTGGAGAACAACTTCAGATGCTAAACATTTCTCACCAAACATGTCTCGATTGCACTTGGGTTAAAAGGAACATTCTGTGTAAGATTTCGTGTCCTTGACATTTTTCCTCTTACTGCTCGTTGCTCACACCACAGTGAATAGTCACATCAAATAAAAACACGCAGACATCATCAGACCTTAGAAGTTTTTTTTTTTAAACAATCACATACAAATTTTTTTCATTTTCCATAAATCACTTGCTCACATCATTTACAAATCCGATGAACTTATACATACATTGCTATAACAGTGTAAAATCTTCCTAGAGAAAAAGTAAGGCACCGAATAAATCGGTGGTTAATTTCATCTGAACGTGAAAAAAACGACCAGGCAAAAGTACGTTTAAAAAAAGTAAATTAAATAAACCAGACATGTGCTGATTCATCATTGTTTGTATATTATAGTGATACTGTATCAGTCTTCGATGTTTTAAAATTCTGTTTAGAATGAGCCCAAAAATATTGGCTACCTAAGGTTGCTTTCTTGTTACCACAGCAACACCAGGCTTTATTTATGGTGGTGGATACAAATACATTTAGTTGTAAATCTGTTCATTTTGATTCATACACATTTTCTCACATTTCATACACATTTCCATAATTTTCTTAGGATTCTGTAAAGCTGCTTTTTGCGACCATGACCATTGTTAAAAGCACTATACAAATAAAACATTATTTCATTTAATTAATTTTAATTGTTTACAGAGAAATGTAAATCAGTTGTGCTATGACCATGCTTGGATCATTTCATATTAAATCAACCAAAGGCACAACACTTCTCATGGTGACCAAATCGATTTAGCTGATACTGTACATACTTTATAATATGCACTATACTGTATACTATATATACAATTCATTATACTATATACAATAGAGAAATTGAATTCAGTTACGAATAGTGATTCTTTTGTGTGGCAATTCATTTATCGGAAGACTGACTGAATTTCATTTTCACTTCATTCATGTGTGTTTGCCTTTGAAGTGGTAAAATGCAATCTATATGATCCTTTAGGTGATGTGCTCTAAACAGTCCACACAGCAAATCGCTTACTTAGAACTGTAACGAAATCGGAAAAAAGCGAAATATTGAATCTGGATATTTATAAAATTGCGATGAATCAAAACAACACCTGCATATCGTGATAATCTCATATCGCGTGCTCCTTGGCGATTCCAAATCCTACTGTACTATATTCCTATTCCATAGGGCCAGGTAGGTCTGTGGGCAAAGTGAATAATGGGTAGACTACATTTACTGGGTGAAAAAAATATATTCTTTTTATATTTTCTTACATTATATTATATTTTTCCATCTCCTCCACTATGTACAAGCTGCTCTTTATAACAGATGTTTCTGCCTTAAAACAACTGAGGAACTCCATCTGGTGCCTTCATCCATTTCCTCAACAGGCTTGTTTTTCCTATTTGCATACATTTGTTTCAGTAAATGGCAACTGCGAGAAAATAAATGTATAAATGACACATAATTGCTTCCTCTAGGCAACCCTGGGCAATAAGCTTACCACAAAGCTGCAAAACTTCACCAGCTTCTAAACGTACCATGGAGGCATCTGACTAAACTGTCGCATCGTAAGTCAGACCTGTTGCATCGGCTAATTTAGCGATGACATAAAGCAAGACGACGCTATTTAGCCATCAGCATGTGTAAGTTTGTTGAATGAAGAAGGAGACGTTGTTATAATACATTATAGCTCAGACTTATGAGGCAACAGCTGAGTTGGTCACCACGAGACGCTTGGTTGAATTTGTATGGAATGACCTTTTTGCTAATCAACTTCTGTTTGGCATCTTAATAACGTGCACGTGAGAATGAAGAAACTCTGAGTTACTGAAACTTTTGCAAATCTTGCGAGAATGTTTTTGTTCACTTTGGCTACGGGGAACATTCACACACAGCTTGATAAACTATGCTCATTTGTGCAGTAAGTATTGCAATATATTTATCAACACACACACACACACACAGACAGACACACACACACACACACACACACACACCTTGAGAAAGTTGGAGAATTAAAAAACAGCTCTGATCCTAAACATTGTGGACTTTCCTGTGCTCGCTTTTAAAATACATAATTAAAGTTTTTCCCATTTTTATGCTGGTGTTTCGTAGTTGTAAACGTGTGCTGGTCTAAACACGTCAAAACAAGATTATTTTTGTAATTACAGGCTGGCCGGGAGAAATGCCCACTTCATGTCCTGAATAGCATTAAAGGAAGGAAAGAAGATTGTGGTAATGATTAGTTTAAGTCAGGGAATTAATGCTGGTTTATTAAAATGAGTAAATGTAGTCAAAATTGAAAGAAACTTGAAAGAAAATGCAGTGAAAAATGTTTCATATTTGCCTTATTGTAGCGCATCCAGCAGTGTTAGCTAAGTGTTAGCTAGCTGTTTAACGATGATGAATTTGAACATTTAAAAATAATAATTAAAATATCCTGTCAGAAACTGTGTCAGGTTGGCATTTTAGCTACCTTGTTAATGTTAGCAGGATCATATCTGCTAACTGAACATCATTTAAAAAAAAAGAATCTCATCAAAAATCCTGTCAGATTAGCTCATGTTAGCTAGCTGAAGATTATTAACAAGTATGAATTTGAAGACTAGATGGCTAACAGCAGCAGTTAGGAAAATTTAGAAACGAATGTTAAAATACATTATGTGAACTGAATAGTGTTAACTACCGATCCTGTTAGCTTAGCTACAGAATGCTACACACAAAAAGATGCAAAATTACATTATGATTTTCAACTGTTTGCCTCGTGTGTGCGCGTATGTGAGACAAAGAGAGTGTGTGTGCGCCTGAGTCTCTTTCACAAGGTGTGTTTTTGTGGCATTTGCAGAAAAATGTGCTTGTTTCATCAGAGATCTGCAGCAATATTTCTTTCTTCCCTTTTTTTTTTTTTTTAAAACAAAACACAAATGTCATTAATCTTTTCCAGAGATGCTGATGCAGCAAAGCTCACGGCACAAAATGGACAGAGACAGCAGAATACACACACAAACACACACACACACACACTCCACCTTACACTGTGTTTTCTGTCCCGTTTTAACTCCAGCCATTAGAGAAGGCAAGGACACACAGTTAACCTGGAGAGGAAATGTTTCAATAATTCATTAATCCTAACTAACGATGACACAAAATAAAAACTAAAGCCTGCAAAATCTGCGAACGTTTGCTCACAGAGCTCCGTAGCTCGTGTTCTTAAGGATTGGTACAAAAATAGATACGATAAAAATCTTTAAAGCATTTACAGTTTACGTAACAATCACAAAGTAAAACCACGATCGCTCAAAGAAAAAAAAAACAGTAATTGGTGTGATGTATAAATAGCTACATGCTAACATGGCAACCACGAAAATGATTTTTTTTGTGTATTTGAGAACATAGATATCGCTGTGCCCTCTAGTGGCCAGTCAGCATTTAGTATTTCATGACGCTACTGTAACTTTTGGAAAAACATGGCTGACGAAAACCAGTGGTGTCAAAAGTATTCACATTCATTACTTGAGTAGAAGTATGGATACTAGGGTTTAAAAAGACTTCTTTAGAA
>JAQMYK010000038.1:34936887-34949405 GCA_030014345.1 Clarias buthupogon | reverse complement strand
GATTCATTACAGAACCGATTCTTTTTTGAGTCGACTCTTTTCTGAATCGATTCTTTTGAACAAATCGCTTCCTAAAGGCAGGAATTGAGCAACCGATTCGTTTGAATCAGAGAATCGAGTCTGATTCATTTTCTCACTCAGAGTTAATTAAGTCTGAGCTCAAGGCTCACACACACACACACACACACACCAAAGCTCTGAGTATTAGCCGACAGTTCGAGATGTAGATCAGACACACACACACACACACACACACTTATCGCCTGTACTGATTGATCCTGTGTACAGGAGGGGGCGGAGCCTATCCCAGGAGGCTTAGGGCACGAGGTGGGGTCTATTGGAGGGGGTGCTGATCCATCACAGGGCACACACACACTCACACACACACACTCACACACTCATTTACACACTACAGGCAATGTGGGAACAGCAGTCAGTCTAACCTGCAGGTCTTTGAACTGTGGGAGGAAACTGGAGTATGTGGAGGAAACCCACCAAGCACAGGAAGAACATCCACACACACACACACACACCCGAGGGAGGGATCGATCCCAGACCCTGGAGGTGTGAGGTGACAGTGCTAACGGGTACGCCGTCGTGTTGCCCATTAGATCAGTTATAAACATAAAATAGGAATAATAATAATAATAATAATAATAATAAATAAGACCTATTGAGTCACAGTACGCGGCCTCAGTCTGCTGTTCAGGAGGTTTGATAAAAATAAAGTTAGAAAAGTTTACAATGTTTTTTGTCTCCAGTTTTTAATTTCTCTCTTTTTTTTTTAGCCATCATAAAATAAACAGATCAAAATCACAGTGTCTTGCAAAAGTATTCACACCACCTGAACTTTTCCACATTTTGTCACGAATGTAAATTTATTTTATTGGGATTTTATGTGACAGACCGACACAAAGGGGCACAGAACGGTGAAGTGGAAGATAAATGATAAACGGTTTTCAAAATGTTTTTGACAAATACATTCTAAAAAGTTTGGTTTACATTAGTATTCACCCCCCTGAGTCAATACTTTGTAGAACCCCATTTCACTGTAATTACAGCTGCAGGTATTTTAGGTGTATTCTTTTTGATCTTTACCAGCTTTACAAACCTAGAGAGTGAATTTTTTTGCACAATAGCCCAAGCTCGGTCAGATTGGATGGAGGGCACCTGTGGACAGCAATTTTTAAGTCTTGCCACAGTTTATTAGTTGGATTTACTTCTGGACTTTGACCAGGCTGTTTAAAAATAATTATATAATGATGGAAGACCAAAGAGGAGATTTATGGATGCAGTGAGAGAGGACATGAAGTTAGTTGGTGAGAGAGAAGAGGATGTAGAGGATAGGGTTAGATGGAGGCAGATGATTCGCTGTGGCGACCCCTGAAAGGGAACAGACGAAAGACAAAGAAGAAGAAGATATAATAATTATATAATATATGATAAACCATTCCATTGTAGCTCTGGCTGTATGTTTAGGGTCGTTGTCCTTCTGGAAGGTTAAAAAGCTCCGCCCCAGTCTCAAGTCTTTTGGACAAACTAACAGGTTTTCTTCTAAGATTACTCTGTTTTTGTCCCTGCTGAAGGAAAGCGTCCGCACAACATGACGCCGCCACCAACATGCACACAGTGTTAGATGCATTTCGGGTGTTTTATAATTGGATAAAGAGTAAACAGGGCTGAGTACAAATATAATACAAATAAGCCAGCTTTTCAGCTATTTATTTGTAAAGTCATTTATAATTTCCTTCCACTTCACAATTATGAGCTACTTTTCTGTGGGTCTGTCACATAAAATCAATAAATAACATTTAGGTTTGTGGTTGTAACATGACAGAATGTGGAATAATTAAAGGGGTGTAAATACTTTTGCAACACAGAATATAAACAACTGTAATGTTTTTTTTTAAAGGTGTGTGTGTGTGTGTGTCCCTTATTGACTCCTCCACTCTTCCTGAATGATGTTTCTGTGATTCCTGTGTGACATCAGTTTGCTCAACCTGATTACATTAATACAGGAAGTGACTACTGCAATGAGAGAGAGAGAGAGAGAGAGAGAGAGAGACACACACACATGCACACAGAGGATGTTTGCATCCTGAAACATCACCATGGTTACAGTTGCCATGGTCTCCACGTTCCTGATTAAAAACACAAACACGTGCTGTTGTACTTGTCATTGCCTTTCTCCGTCTCTATCTCTCCATCCATCCATCCATCTGCATCCTCACACCTCTTTCCCTCTGCATTTGTTTATCTCCCTGACAGACCAGTGCTTTCCTGCCCTTGTATCTCTCCATCCATCCACTTTTCTTCTCATCTGTCTACATCAATCTGTCCATCATTTCCCCAGCAAATTAAACTTTATAAACATCTATTCCTCCATCCTCCTGTCCTTCTATCTGTCTATCTGTCCATCACAGCCCACTCACCACATCCCTTGTGTATGTCTTTCACTGCAGCACTGCATTATGGGTAACGTGGGCTTCCATGAGCTTCTCTGTTTTCCCTTTATAGACCTGCCTACTCAGATCTCCCCTTGTTCCTCTTCCTCCCTCGTTTTTTGCTCTTTCTGTCTGTCAAAGTTAGCAGAGAGACAGAGACAGAGAGAGAGAGAGAGAGAGAGAGCTTGTCGATATTTCTGCAGAGTGAATTAAGAGCTGTGTTGCCATAGAAACCGTGCGTGTGAGTTTAACCTGATAACTTCTGAGAACCAGCAGAAGGCTGCAGTGATGTTACGGGGAAACGCTCGGACGCCGGTGTGTGTTGATCGGATTCTTTAGAAATAAAATGTATTGTGTGACATCACAGCTTTCAGCTTCATATGAGACGACACTCTGTCTGTGTCTCTCTGTCTCTCTCTCCAGGAGAACATGATGCCAAGGTTTCCATGGTAACCATCTCCAGTATTTTCATTGTAAACAAGTGGATAAAGTCAGACAGATACACATCAAGGGTAAGAGACGAGGAAAAATTGTGACCTTAAGATCTCCGTCTCTCTCTCGCACACACACTGAGGCATGAGAGAAGGATAAAAAATTATTTATAGGATTTCTGTAAGAGCAGCGCTAACAGACGACGTCACTGCTGCGTCTACCGTCATCACGAGGAAACATCACGAGGATGGCGCAGGTTCGGTTCGGTTTCAGAGCTCCTGAGTGGGAGGGGCTTACTCGCTCCCTCTCAACTGTCAATTACAGCCACGCTGACCAATCACGTGACCTGTGAGGTCATTTATGCAGGAGGTGGGTTTCCTCAGGGTACTCCGGTTTCTTCCCACAGTCCAAAGACATGCAGTTTAGAATAACTGGTGCCCTCCCCCGCAAATTGCCCGTAATGTATGAATGAGTGTGTGTGTGTGTGTGTGCCCTGTGATGGATTGGCTGGTAAACTCCACCTCTTGTCCTAATTCTCCTGTGATAGACTCCGCCCCCCTGAATACAGGATAAAGCGGTATAGACGATGAGTGAGTGATTCTAATAATCACACACCTGATTTATTTATGTTCCTCAAGATGTGTTAAGTAGCTGATGAGTTCCTCCAGCGGTGTGTGTGTGTGTGTGTAGAGAAGTGGTGCTTTAGGAATGTCTGATGTTTCAGCCCCTTCTGAATAATTTACAGTCTTGAAAGCTTTTGTCTCCTCACACTGCAAAGCCGAGCCTGTGTGTGTGTGTGTGTTAATGATTATTTAATGTGGAGCTCATTATGAACTGGGAACCTTCAGCTGTCGTTCTCATCCATCAGGTCACTTCAAGGTCACCACTGAGAGAGGTGTGTGAAAGAGAGACACAGAGAGAAAGAGAGTGTGTGTGACTCTGGGAGACAAATGTTCATGAGATTAAATGATTTGGGGCAGATACACACACACACACACACACGATAAATGATTCAGCACCTCTGAGAGAGAAACTGTGAGTGTGTGTGAGAGAAATAAATAAATAAAACAAACTGATAAATAATTAAAACACAGCAGGAGTGATTTTTGTGAACTACATCTGAAACATCTCAGATTAAAACGTAATGATGAGAATAATTTTAAAACTCACTTTGACTTGTTTTTTTTGTTATTTTCAGACACAGACGTGCAAAAAGTAAACGCACCCCTGTAGTTTTATTAGAACATAAGCACCAGAACGTGTTAAACGTGAGTAACAGGTGATTAAGTCTTTGCTGACGTTCCTTTAGAGGTTTAAGAGCCACAGCCGGCGCAGGAACAGTGTGAGAGCGTCGCTCGTCTCTACAGATCTCATGAAGACGTCTCTGGACTTTAAACTATTCAGAGAGAGAGAAGCGTCTGAGAGAGAGAGAGGAAACTGATCATACACTCCGAGACACAATGATGAGTTTTATTAAAAAGCTTCTTTCTGTTTTCATATTACAGAAGATTTTCACTAAACAGTGATCATGTCTGGTGTCATGTTTGCATGTACAGGCGTCTTGACTAAACAACAAAACATTCTTGTCACCTTTCCCCTTTTTTTATAAAATAAAATATAAAATTCATCTTCAGATGTAAAACAGGAAACTACTACATCTCAGAACTCCCATGATGCTTTGTGTTGTGCAGAAGGTCAGTGAGGAGCGCTCTCTCTCTCTCTACACCAGAGGAACAGGACGATTAGGATCAGACATCACACACAGGACGTGTGTCTAATCCCAGAGTGAGCGAATAAGTTATTCAAGTTTATATTACACCTTAAAACACACTCACACCTCTGCAGATTATTTAATGACATCACTGAGCTCATACATAGTCCCGCCCCCTTTAACACTCATCCATCCTCCTGCGGTGTGTACAGGTTTATTTATCGTCCCTGGTGGTCCAGTAAATACAGAAAGAAAGGTAAGTCTCTGTCTCTCTGTGTGTGTGTGTGTGTGTGTGTGTGTGTGTGTGTGTGTCACACACGCTTCTCCTCCCCCGTGATGAACAGATGGACAGACTTGCTGGACTGCATCATGCTGGCGGCGCGCTCGGCCCCCGCGATGGCCGCCAGTCTGTGAGCGTCGTAGCGCGAGTACAGCGCCGTGCAGGTGAAGCTGGCCGAGCTGGCCACGCCCTCAGAGCCGCCCAGCTGCAGCATGTTACACACCTCGCTGTAGAAGTGAGCGTACGTGGGCAGAGCGTAAAAAATCACATTCTGGATCCCTCGAATGGTGTACCTGAGAGAGAGAGAGAGATAGTAGACAATGAAAGAGAGCGAATAAGACAGACAGAGACAATGTAAGAAAAAGACAGAGGGGAAAAAGTGAGAGAGAGAGAGTTAAAAAAAAAATCTGATTAGAATAAACACCAAAATTTTGTTGTGATCTGTCCATTTCTCTCTCACACACACACACACACCTCTTGTAGAAGTGGAACCTCTCTGAGAAGAGCAGGAACTGTTTCTCCCCTGTGCTGAAGTAGTGGCGAGCGCGGGACACCTCGGATCTGGACGAGTACTCGCTGAGCGTCGAGAAGCTCACGTCCTCCTTCTTTAGGAAGTTCCTCACGCGCACAAAATCAAAATACGACGGCACGTAGATGAGCGTGTGTGACATCACAGAGTCCCGGTACTGCGGGAGAACCTTCTCCACAAAGAACTGGAACCTGGAGCATTATGGGAAACGGAGTTATACATCATGTCACATGTCATTACGTGGACAGCAGAGAGTAAGAGTGATTAAAAAAGGTGTAGGAAAACAGCAGGTGTGTGTGTGTATGTGTGTGTGTGTCTTGGTGACTTTTTTTTTGTGTAATAATATAAGAAAATGACTAAATATTATGTTTAGGTTAATCACGCCCTCTAGTGTTTACTGCAAATAAGGCAGGAAGAAAAAGTTTATTTTTCAAATCATGAGTGTTTCTTTTTATTTTCTGCCTTTTCTATCCCACAATAAACTATTTTATTTATTTATTATTATTTTGATGGATAAACAATTACAAACTCAATTATTATCATTAATATTATTATTTTGTCATCTCTCACCTGTTGTCTTGGTCCATGAAACTGTCAGTGTGAAACATCTGGAAGACGTGAGGCAGCTGGACCAGCACCTGGCAGATGGAGCCTGTTTTAGGAAGGTTTTTAACCAAAACCTGAAATAAAAAAAAGGGATAAAGATATAGTAGAAATATAGCTTAAATATAGAATCACATTCCAGGTAAACTGGGTGAATCATGTGACTCAGATAAACTGTTGAGTCGGGCGAATCAGGTCAACTGGTTAAATTGAGTAATTCAAAGCAATCGCATGAATCAGGTGAATCACACGACTCATCACATGAGTCAACTGGATGAATCATATGAAGCAGGTGACGCAGATGAATCACACAAGTGAATCACACGAGTGAATCAGTTGACTCGGGCGACTCAAATGAATCGGGTTAACTGGGTGATTCAGACGACTAAGAGAATTAGGTGAATCCATACATTTGTTCATAACATAGTCATACGTTAAGGAGGCGTGTGTGTGTGTGTGTGTGTGTGTGTGTACCTGTCCCCTGTAGTTGTGGCAGTGTTTGGTGAGGATGTTGTTGATCTGTGGATCCTGGATGGAGCTGAACACCAGCGTCTGTCTGTAGAACCTCGCCCAGTTGTTCAGGTTCCACATGCGCACGCGGGAAAAATCCACACCATGAGAATCCAGCGGCTGCAAGTTCATGTGCTTCATCACGTGCTGCAAAGCACATCATGGAACACGTCATCAGGTGATGCGCGCGCGCGCACACACACACACACACACACACACACACACACACACACACACACACACACACTAGAGCTCCAGCACTCGAGGTTCCTCACCAGCAGGTGCTCCCAGTTCTGCATGAGGAACACGTCGCTCTGCTCGAGGACCAGCAGCTCCACGGACGACAGGAAGTCGAAGTCCCGCTGAGCGTCTCCTTCCACGCCGATCAGCGTCCTGAGCCCCAGAGGGGACGCGATGATGATGTCAGAGGAGTAGAACGGTGAGTAGAGACGCATGCTGCGCTTCAGGATGGACACGCCTACAGAGAGAGAGAGAGAGATGATTTGTCTTCACTCATTAGCCACATTAGCCTCAGAGCGAGCTGACGTGAACGTGACGTGACACACACCGATCCGGAAGTGATCGTCGATGTTCCCGGAGAAGATGGCGTTATAGTCGTCGGGTCGGTGCTGACCAGCCCCTTTGGAGCTCGGCTCCTCTCCGTACTCGTCTTTAAACCTCTTCTTGTTGCTGACGTCCATCTTTTTCCCGTCGCTCTCCAGCAGGGAGATGAGGGTCTGGACCACGCGGAGCGCCCCGTCTCGGAACGGAACCAGGATTAGAACCTGCAGGAGGAAACGGGTCAGGGTGGATGCTTCTCTTTGATCTTATAGAACTTGTCAATAAAGCAGTGAATAATAATTACTTTGGGTCTGGTGAGCCCCTGATCCCTGAACTCGTCCTCGCTTCTGCCCTGCCCCTCCTTCAGCACGGCATTATGGGTAAGCACTCTGGAGTTGGCCTTCAGGACGTGGTTAAGAGCGTGGAGACAGTACGTTCGCCGAGTCTTGGCCACCCCGTCCAGCGCCGAGCATTCTGGGTAATAAACGTCCCGGTAGGAACCTACAGACAGATTGAAGAAGCGCGCTCACTTAGACTTACATCCCATTATCCCACTTAAGACTTACATGTCATGTCTTAACAACAGGTGTAGTTTGGGACACGCCCACAGTCATGGTGATTACGCTGACTATGTAGTGCATGTGATGTGACCTTACAGCGGTTATAACACGGCCTACATAGTGCCCTGGGTGTGTGGTTTGGGACGTGGCCACACCGGACCGGTGTGAGTGATGTGACCTGCGCAGTGTGGTTTAGGACACGTCCCCTAGGGAAGAACATGATCCTCGGTGACGCATCAAAGCTGTACATTTTACATCTTTTTGTCCTTACCCATGAGCCTCAGCAGCTCGTCCTGCAGGTCGGGGAGTCCTGCTGCATCGCCCCCTTCAGGCTTGGAGGACTGACTGAGCGCGCGAAACTTCGGCTGCAGAGATTTATGGAAAAGCGGGAGAGGGACGGATGAGGACTGAGACACGGGAGGAAACCGCTCCAGGGGACGAGTGCAGTGCAGGACGCCCAGTCTAGACCACTGAGGACGGAAAAAACAAAAACATGAGACAATGAGATTAAAAACAACAAAAATAACTTTTTAAAATCATTAAATCACACAATTAATCATCTGGAACAAATATCACACCTTAGCCTGAGTCCTGATTCTGGAGCCGTTTGAGATTCTGTTCACCTCGAGGTCACTGAGCTCCGCCTCCTGATGCTCCGCAAACATGTCTTCATATGTGTGTGTGTGTGTGTGAGCGAGTGAGCCAGAGAGAGAGAGAGAAACACGAAACACATCTTCAGTACTATACCATTAACAGTGTGTATTTTGTGTATTTTTGCGTATTAAACTGAAACCCCGACCTCGCCGTGACCCGTCAGCGCTCTCCTGCCTCCTCTCCTCCTGCTCTCCGTCCGCGTCCAGGTTCAACTCCAGACTGAACTCGGCTTCACCTGCTTTATCGGTGAACTCGTCCTCCTGCTGCTTCTGCTTCACAACATCTTCAATTTCCTCTTCGTCACAGGAGTCTGCTGCCTCTTCACCACCATCATCATCTTCGTCGTCATCCTCATCTTCACTTTCCAGTGTATCTTCACCGACGTCTGTAAGCGATAAAAACACGACTAATAAAAACACAGATTGTGAAATTCTCCCTTTAGCTTTCAGAATCATGTCGAGCTAAATCCAGATTCACGAGCAGCCGAGTAACGAATTTCCACAGATACGAACGTGTTGCGGTTCTACAAACATCTGTAGATGCGAACAATTCACGGAAGTATCTCATGTGTATTGTACAAAAAAATAGACACTGCAGTGCACCAGATAACAATATTTATAATTATATACAATATTTTCAGTGTGTAAGTGAACGTATAAAATGTCTAAAGTCCGTTATATTGTGTTTGTGTGTGTGTGTGTGTTTTTGCGGGAGAAATGAGTCGGCCTCACGGGTTTCAGTGAATCAGTCCGGGAGCACAGTGATAGAAAATGTCTGTCCTAATGGTGAATAATCCTAATTTCGGAAAATCCTCAAGATCCACGTAGCGTTGTCTTCCCGGTGCTGGTTTTTGCTGTCAGCTAACCCCGCTGCGTCGCCTTGTGATTTTAAAAAAATGCTTTACATTTTATATTTGTGTCAAAGGTGCATAACACCTCTAAGGTGTATGTTTGACTAGCGATGAGACGCAGTATTTGGCACCATGAGGAAACGCCCGATGTTCTGCCAGGTTTGGCAAGGTCCAAAAGCTTCCACGAGGGCCGCCAAAAAGATTAAACCTTCAATTGTTTGCGTGGAAAGGTTGGAAACGTAATCACCAAGACAAAACTGCAAAAACCAACGTTGAATCATGGTAAACCATACTTATGGCCACGGCGTGAAACTGCGCAGATTGTTGCAAGGCTCATGTTGTCAGACTTATGAACGAATCCGGCTTACGAACGAATCCGACTTACGAACGTGCTCCCAGAACGAAGTCGGGGACTTACTGTATCATGTCTGCAGGTTTCCTGAACCCAGCCCTATTTCATTTCAGAATTCTGCTCCTTTGCTACAAGAATCCTGACCAGCCTATGCAAATCCATCACATGCAACCAGAATCCTGCCTCCAGTTTGCAGAAACCCAGCTCTCACTTTCAGACCTCTGTCTAGAGCTCCCAGGAAACCAGCCTCGGTATCCAGAACCCATCCGCAGCTTCCTGAATTAGTTCTCTAGGTGCCAGAATCTTATCTCCATCATCTGGAATCCTGGTTTCAGCTTTCAGAATTAATTTGTTTCTGGAATACTTTTCCAATTAGCTGGAGAAGACGAAACGCTCGCAATGTTTAGCCACGCCCACTCAGGACAACGTATCATCTCGTCTAGTAAAGGAAGAACTTTCTGCTATATCATAATTTTTTTTAAAGATCTTTGGACACATGATCAGTGTAAAATACAAACTAAATGTACAACTCCATAATCAGAACCTTCATTAGGGTCATCCAGTTCTTCTGCAGCATCTTCCTCATCGCTCTCTTCTTCATCATCATCATCATCATCAGCGGGGGCGTGGTTTATGCTCGACAGCAGCTTTTCATACGCCGTGGGTTTTTCCTCCTTGTCCCGCTCTTCATCGCTCTCAGAGCCGGAGTTCTCCGGACTGTTGGCCTGTGAAGAGGAAAAGCATTAATCTTCCTCTCATTACACACACTCATTCTTCACTAATAATAATAATAATAATTAATTCATTGGTTATTAATTAATAATAGGAAAAGAAACAGCATTGACACTCACCAAGCGGATGATCTGTGTTCTCTCAGCTCTTTCAATGACACTAAAACCAGAAAATAAGTTATATTCATTTATTCTAATAACAAAAATACATTACCTTGCAAAAGTATTCACACCCACTGAACTTTGTCCCATTTTGTCACGTTACAGCCACAAACATGAATGTATTCTCTTGGGATTTTATGTGACAGACCAACACAACGGCACTGTGAAGTGGTAAATAAATGATAAACAGTTTCCAAATTTTTTACAAAGAAAAATCTGAAAAGCGCTGTGTGCATTTGTATTCCATAAGAAGTCCCGTTTGCAGTTTGCGAAAAAGCCATGTGGGGGGCACAGAAAACATGTGGATTAAGGGGCTCGGGTTAGATGACATAAAAATTTAACTTTTTGGCCTAAATGTAAAACACCATGTGTGGCAGAAAGCGAACCCTGTGCATGGTGGTGGCAGCATCAGAGTTGATGGGAAGATGGATGGAGCCAAATACAGAGCAAAACCTGTTAGAGTGTGTAAAAGACTTGTGTCTGGGGCAGAGGTTCACCTTCCAGCAGGACGTAAACATACAGCCAGAGCTACAATGGAATGGTTTAGATCAAAGCATATTCATGTGTCAGAACGGTCCCGTCAAAGTCCAGACCTAAACCCAACCGAGACTCTGTGCCAAGACTTGAAAACTGCTGTTCACAGACGCGCTCTATTCAATCTGACTGAGCTCGAGCTATTGTGCAAAGAAGAATGGGCAAAAATCACACTCATTAAGCTGGTACACACACACACACACACACACACCCCTGCAGCTGTAATGACAGTGAGAGGGGGTTCTACAGAGTATTGACTGGTGGGTGGAGGGGGGTGAATACTAATGCACACCACACTTTTCAGACATTTATTTGTTAAAAGATTTGGAAAACTGTTTATCATTTTTCCTTCGACTTCACAGTTCTGAGCCCCTTTGTGTCGGTGACGTCACATAAAAGCCCAATAAAACACATTAGTTTGTGGCTGTGACGTCACAACATGTGGGAAAAGTTCAAGGGGTGTGAATACTTTTGCGTGGCGCTGTACGATCATCTACTGAGCGAATATATTAAACAACATGCATTAACTATTTAAATATCATTAAAATATCAATAAATCGCAATTAAACTAATAAAACAGCCTTACAAATGTAAATGAAATAAACTCGAGCTCGTGCTCTAGCATCATTAGCTAGCAGTACTGCAGAGTCAAGAAAGCGTTATAAACTGTAATAAATGCTACTTTACAGCTGAAGTCACGCTTACTTGTCATCGAACGGATGCTGCTCTCCGAATTCCTTCAGGTGTTTTTTCTGTTTTCTAGTTAAATTTGTGAAATTCTGGTGCTTTTGTTTCCTCTTGCCCATTTTCACATACAGGCGCGTGCGGCTCCGTGCGTGTCTCCTTCGCGAGATGTTTATCCGACCCGTGCGAGCGCTGCTGTCCGCTTCAGCGCCCCCTGTCCGTGTGGAGAAGTCACTGCTGCTATCTTGCTGTAGTCACAAACATGAACTCAATCACTTTATCACTTTATTTATTTATTTATTTTTCATTTGGTTAGTACATCAGCTATTTTATTAATTGATAAAAATATTAGTCAGTTAAAAATGCAAAGGTAAAGGATCAAATACATCAGACACTACCTTTAAAAGTGTCTAATATTAAATTATAAATTATTATTATCAAAGACTTGTGTAAGTACGCATCATCGACAGTTAAAGAGTTTATAGAAATAGTTAAAAGGTTAATGCTGTTAGAGACACTTAATCAACACCGACCGACCAATCAGGATCCAGAATTTGAGAGCGCTGCTTTAGAATGTTCTCGATTTTCTTCTTTAAGTTCCTGCTTTAAGAAAAACTTGTATTAGTAACTTGTATAAGAAATAAACTATTAAAACAATAAAGTTTTGGATCTAGGATTGCTTTTCATTATTTTATTTAAACCTAGCCTTAGTACACGTCACTGTCGGTTAAAGAGTTTGTAGAAACAGTTAAAATGTTAAAGCTAATAATAATCTGCTGATCTTTAATGTAATCAGTGACATTATTATTATTATTATTATTATTATGATTATTATTATTATTATTATTATTATTATTTGAGGTTGAAGTCCACGTCCATGTCTGTGTGTCTTTCTGTACAGCAGAACTCTCTGTCTAACTT
>JAQMYK010000038.1:34871464-34884212 GCA_030014345.1 Clarias buthupogon | reverse complement strand
CACACACACACACACACACACACACACACACACACACACACACACACACACACACACACACACACACACACATCTGCCAAAACCTATTTCCATTTGGGAAATGGAATTTTTATTCCCATGACATCCTCTGTTGTCATGACGACACAATAAAATCTTCATCCCTCCCTGATTAAAGACACACTGTCCTCTCCCTCTCTGTCTCTCTGTCTTTCTGTGTGTGTGTGTGTGTGTATGGGGGGGTTTCTGCCTGAAACACGAGCCCGAAGAGGAAACGCTGATGTTGATGTTATGATAGCGAGTCGGTTAATTATGAGCTCACTGATTAATTAATTAGCTGAAAGACTATACATTTTTTTTGTTATCTTAGTGTAAGATTGCCGTGAAACAGGAGAGCGTCTTATCGGCTGCATACGACCGAGCGGGAACACAGGTCAGGGGGGAGATGTCCGTCTGTATGTGTGTGTGTGTGTGTGTGTGTGTGTGTTTGTGTGTTGTGGACCACAAGAGCATCTGGTTCCACTCCGCTTTCCTGTTTTTTTTCCTCTCAGGTAAGAAGAACGAGACCCGTGTTTCACCTCGGAAAAACGGTACGGTGTGTAAAAAAGAAAAAACTCTCCTCGTAAAAAAGACACACAGTGGAGTCTTACAAGGACACCTTCCACTTCCTGCTCTTCACTTCCTGCTTTTCCTTCAGTTTCCTGCTTTTCTTCTCCACACTGCAAACTCTGAATAAAACAGAACGAAACAGCAACAAAACGATCATTAACTATGGAGTTCAGCAGCAGCCTGATATAAGTCTCCATATTTCACAGCAAGAGTCTGATCTGTGTCTGATTATTTAACGCCATGTCTGTGTCTTGATGCGTCAGAGTTCAGTGTGCTCTTGCTCTTCATGGTTCAGTATCTGATCTGTCTTCATACTTTAGGAGTCGGATGTGTGAGATTTGATACGTTTACTTTCATAGGTTTTCTAGGAGTCTGATCGAGTCTGTATTTATTTCCGATTTCCACGTGAGTCTGACCGCGAGTCTGATCCGAACTCGACGGTCAGTGAGAATCTGATCCGAGTCTCACAATTTATAGTTTAGCGCAAGTCTGATCTGAGGCTCTCGCTATTTCAAATTTTTACGCAGTCTAATCTGAGTTTCTTTATATTTCATAGGCCAGTGTGTGTGTGTGTGTGTGTGTCTGATCCAAGTCTTTCGATACTTGATCTTTGCTAGGAATCAGATTGCAGTGTGAGTCTAATCTCAGTTCTGAGCGTGTCTGGTGTTTTGGCTCGGTGCTTTCGGTGCGCTCTGCGTCCTGCGGTAAGTAAACATTGTGCAGTTTGTTACAGGGCAATTTTTAATCCCACAAAGTTTGTTTTACCTTACTGTGTGTGTGTGTGTGTGTGCGTGTGTGTGTGTTCATGGTTAAAAAGAAACAGGCAAATTGCTTGGCAGCCTGGGGTTTCGCTTGTTTTCCTAAAATATGATGCAGAGGGAAAGGGGGGAGGGGGAGGGGGGGGGGAGATGCATAAAAACTGAAAGAAAGAAAATAAGCTCGGACGGAACGATAAACAATAGCGGTGAGAGTGAGAAAGAAAGAAATAAGAAAGAAGGATAAAAAGAAACAGAAACACAAGAAGACAGAGACAAAAGACAGCAAAAAAGCAACGGAGTGGGACAAGGACGGAGTGAAATGAAAGAATGATGGATGGGAAAGAAGAAGAGCGTGAGAGAGGGGACGAGAATATGACAGCTACCTGGACGACAGAAGGAGGAAAAAGGACATGTTAAGAGAAAAAAAAACAGGATTGTGTAAAAGAGAGCATACTGTCTCACTTTATCCCTTCATTCCTGCCCTTTCTAGTGCCCTATGTAGCCTCAGCTCTGTTAGAGGGGTGTGGCCTGAAGAGGGGGCGGGGCTTTGGCTTGTGGCGTTCCCTGGAGGTCTGCACATCAAGTCTGGAATCCTGACATTCCTCATGTTTTGGAGTTTGTTTTTTATCTGACGGAGAAATTGTACATTGCTGTTTTTATTAGGGAGCGTCCGTCCGTCCGTCCGTCCGTCCATCCGTCCGTCCTGTAGCGTTTCCCGTCTAAACAGAGTCTAATTAAAGTGGCAATGCTTCACAGTTCAGTGGGAGTCTAATCTAAGTCTTGTTTCACAGTTGCTGCTTAATTCAGTGCAATTCTGATGTCATTTTGATATTTCACAGTTCAGTGCGAGTCTGATCTAAATCTCCTTTTATCATTAAGAGTCGGATTTCTCAATTGGAGACGAGTATCAATGTCAAAGAAGTCTGATTCAAGTCCCTCTCTCTCTTTTTATTAGTTCTAATCTATTTTAATCCCAGGGCACAGAGTGATTTTCAGGATTTTAATTAAATTTAATTAATTTTCCCAAAAGGGCTCACAGATGTTTAAACAGCTGCACAAACACAGCACTGACATTTTAACTTTTTTCCTGAACTTTTAAACACAAATTTTAAATAAATAGTAAAATCACTAAGAAATCTGATTTTGAAAATTAAATTCTAATTGTTTTTCTTCAATCGTATTTTCTTATTACACAGAAGTTTCCATTAAAGAGTAAAGCTGCGAGTTATTAAGAGTTTATATGGTTTGAATAATACACAGATATTTTTCTAGCTCTATATATATATATATTTTTTTTTTTTTTCTTTAGACTTCGGGACACATAGTGAAGGTTAATTTGCTTGGACAGGAGAAGTTTCTGATGAATTATCCAGACTCAGAGGTCAAGACAACGCAATCTGACATCCTGACACGCAGAGGGAAAACTCATGGGGAAACTCCGCCCCCTAAAGCGGCAGAATTCACCGAGACGGAGGACGGAGGTATTTCATAAATCATATGAATGTGCTTCTACTTCAGACACATGTTTTATACATAAAATAAAAATGCGTAAAATATTGGGGCGTATTGAGAATATTCCAAATACAAATGCACTAACAATGACGTGGTCAAGAATAATCTAGTCAAAGCGCCAAAGTTTTTTTTCAAGTGTTTTTTTTTTTATATTTATTTGTACATTTTATTCTGAAAAAAAAAAAAAAACTCTGCTACTCAGTTATGTTTTCTCTCTTTCTCCCTCTGTCTTAACACTGGAGACTCCTTCAATAAACGTAACATCTGTGCTGTCGCAATGGAAACAGCACACATTAATATAAAACTGTCCGAGCCACTGTTACGGAAATTAAATTGACGCCTTCTGGCTAATCACAATCCAGAATTCAACAGAATGTTGTTCACTATTATTATGTTTTCTTCCAATAAAATGTTCTTGTGAAAAAGAGGGCGTGTACTTCCAATGTCACGAAACACACTTTCCCATGTTAGCACCTTCACTGTTAGTTCTTCAAGGTGAACAAAGTCCAGCTCCCACCTTTCTCGCATCAATTATTTAACAAGAAAAAAGAAAATACCCAGAGTGCATTGCATTTCCCAGCAGCTCTGTCGGAGGTGTGAGTCCAGCTGTGAGGGAGGACGTCCGGTGGGACTCGAGACGTTTCTCCCTGCAGGGGTTTTTGATCCTGGCCTGCCATTCTGCGCATATGGTTGGGGTTTTGCGCGAGCGTGCGGTGGTCCTGCAGACGTACTCCCGCTCTAATTGGCTGTAAGTAATTGTAAATGAAAGCGTCCCTGTACGCGGAGGGGCCGCGGGGCAGACCCGGCTTTCAGCGCCTGCGATGTGCGCGAGCACTCGGGGAGGAAATAATGGAAATGTAATATTTGTACAGGGCAGGTCCTAATACCCGCTGCAATAAAGCCAGGGCCAAACATCGCTCACGGCTCCATTACTATTTGAAACGCGTCCAAAGAAACAAAACTGCGCTTTGGGAACTGTCGTAAAAAAAACGTGTTATTTGTAACAGCTCTGTAATTTCAAACTAAACGCTGAGATTTCGGCTGGTTTAACTTAAAAGGCATGATATAACAAACAGTGTGTTGAGCCATGAAGAGGCCCAGTGACGTCTGTGTGTGTGTGTGTGTGTGTGTAGGAGAGTGTGTTGATTTGGAAGACTAGAACTATATACAAGACCCCTCCAAGGCATCCAAAGTCCATTAACACAAAAATGTGTGTAAACATGAAAAAATGACCCAGAAAACCAGATCATGTCCTGCTTTCCTTCGTTCTTTCTTACTTACTTTACAGGCCACAGAGGGGAAAAAAAAAACTTTAACACACACTTTTACTTAATTTAATTATATATTTTTAAACCCGACCCTGACTGTAAGAAATGCAAAATAACAATGCAATGTATTATGGTGATCTATCTCTCTATCTATCTCTCGATCTATTAGTAATATTTTTACAGTGAATTTGGGTGAATAAAAGGGTAGGAAAAAACTAAATAGTTAATTAGTTGATTTAAAAATGCATTATTAGTGATGGAAAAGGTTGAGTCTTACATGAGCATTATATAAATTCAACATTATTGTTTTTTTTATTATTTTATAATAAATAATTTTGTTGAATTATTTGAATGTCATCATTCAAATATTTAAAAAAGGATAGCCTCATTGAAATAAAATCATGTAAATATGGATGTATAATTAGACAGACAGAGGCAGGAGCGTCACACACGGAGGAGATGAAGAAAACTTTCAGAAGTTGTCCAAAATTCTAAAATTAAAATATAACACAATAACTATTTTAATTGCTGATTTTAAAGCTAGAATGTGCCTTACTCGTGTATAAAGTGTTAGTTAATGCTAGTTAGTGCTAACTAATCCTAGATAACCATTTTTACTACATAAACAAAGTTATAATGCCACATGTCCTCCATGTTCTCTGCCTTCAGCTTTCGAGGTCAAACAGAAGGACAATAAAGTACACCCTACAGCCTCACTCGCCCCAAGACAATTTATTACCCCTGTGTGTGTGTGTGTGTGTGTGTGTATGTGTGTGTGTGTGTGTGTGTGTGTGTGTGTTTTTCTCTCCCCAGACGAGACGATGCTTATGATTTGTACAAGCTACTGTTCCGGCATTCCTGAGCTGTGATAAAACAATATCAAAGGCTTCTGACTCACGTACAGGATTCTTCACTTTGAACCGCCGGAGTTCATCATCCTGTCATCCTGATTTACTGCTCTGTACACCCGACTCGCGCGCAACTGTTGGAGCGTAACAGAAAAGAGTCTCCTTTAAACGAACTTTATCAATTTGTTAGCATGCTAGCATAAAACAGAGAAAATATTATGGGTGTGATGTATCACATTGTTAATACCAATTTTATAACAATATTATGAATATTACGGATATGAATCACGCCTCCTTCACTGTGACAAACACACACACACACACACACACACACACACACAGGTCACACCTCCTTACCTGTGACTGACACAGGCCACGCCTCCTTCTCTCTGACTGACACATACAGTCCACGCCTCCTTCTCTGTGACTGACACAGGCCACGCCTCCTTCTCTGTGACTGACACAGGCCACGCCTCCTTCTCTCTGACTGACACATACAGTCCACGCCTCCTTCTCTGTGACGTACACAGGCCACGCCTCCTTCTCTCTGACTGACACATACAGTCCACGCCTCCTTCTCTGTGACTGACACAGGCCACGCCTCCTTCTCTCTGACTGACACATACAGTCCACGCCTCCTTTTAGATAAGAAGGCTAAATCTCAATCTCAAACTCACCTTATTGACTCTTAGCTAATTTTTCTTATAAAATTCAAACCTGTCTCTGTTTAACTACATCATATGCTAGTACGCTACCGTAATGTTAGCAGGGTAGGTACAAACTAGCATCCAAATACACAGACAGGCTAACACTCGCAGCAACATTTTCCAATTTAATTTAGTCAATATAAAAAATCTACTAGGGTGCCAATAAATTTGCACTGTGTTTGAATAAAACGAATAAAAACGGAAAAAAAAAAAAAACATCACAGGAAGTCTGGTATTCTTTAGACAGATTGTCTTTTGATTTATGTAAAGGGTGCCAACAATTACAGTGCACGTAACTGCTTACAGGTGTTCAGGCACGTCACACACGTCCGAGTCAGGTGTCTCACCTGAGCGTTTTAGGAAAGAGACAAGCCAGGCAAAGTTGTTGGCAGCGAGCTGGTGAAGCGACCAATCAGCACTGAGCGTGCTCTCTGACCCGCTTAACATCGCGGCGTTCCGTCATTAGCTTGTTTTTTTCTGGCTAATGAGAAGCGGTCTAGTTTCTGCCCGTGCTGGCGCTCGTCTCGACGCACCGGTCCTTACTTTGCCTGAATACACAGTTTGTTGCGTGAGGATGATGTCACCGCGTTTTTGCGACTGGCGCTGAGAAAGCACTCATGTCGACACGGGAACTCTCGCTCGCTGAGATATGGAAGTGATTAAAGATCTGGCTTCCTCTTCCCTCCGTTCAACTTCTGGATGCTTCAGAGTTGCTGTTCATTTTTTTTCCCTCTCTCTCTCTCTTGCTCTGTGTTTCTCAAGGACGGAAACATAACTCGTAGGAATAATATTTGGTCAACATAGCAACAGTCAAAGGGAAAATAAGGAATGAGCTGTGAAGTGTTGCAGTCAACACAGCAGGCCCGGCAGGTCCGCGTAATCAAATCCGTGATTTTTGTTTTCCACTCGTACGGCTATGAGCGAATGTGTTTACCGCAAAATTTTAGGTCATCATCTGATCATCAGCACTGCGATTAAAACTGTTCGGAGGAATCAACACGGATCCAGTTGTTATTTCGGGCTGATTATTTCCATACGACGGAAGACAGGACCTGATGTTTCCTCCCAAGCAACAGGTGGCAATGAAGGGGCGGAGTCTAAAGCCCTGTTTGTATCGGAACAGTGTTACGTGTGCTGTTCTCATTACGTGTGACGTCATTGTTCCCAAAGTGTCTCTGGGATTTTGGTCCCGTTCGTCCCTGACATCTGACCTGGGATCAGACTTAAGCGTTATGTTTTGCAGTAATATATAACTTCTTTCTTCTTCTTCTTCTTCAGAAAGTGCTCACTTTCTTTAGCGTTTCTCTTTCCTCAACAAAAAGTTTAAAAACAATGCAAAACAATAAAAATGAAACTGCGATTTAAAAGGGCGTGTCAGAGGAGCTCCATGTCCAGAGATGCTGCTGACACGTTATCATGTGACCCAGTAATCATGCCAAGTCACACCCCCCTGACAACAAGCACTTAAAGGGAAGATCGGCAACCAGGTTGGGTTGAAATAAAGTCACACATTCTGAAGACACACCCACTTCTGATCGATAATCCAAAACCAATCGCTCGCATTACGCCAGACATCCTCCATGCACCGGGAAACAAATCCCTTCCTAAAAGACCAACAGCTTAGCCAAACGTTACCCATAATCATGTGACACGCAGATGAACTGCTTAGAGTCAAATATTTACAGAAATGCAAATAACTTTTATCTTAATTTTTTTTTACATTTGTCTTACATTTTTGTCTTTTTTTCTTTCATGACATATTTACGAGTTTCGATACTCAGATGAGAAATGTATAGAAACAAGACCAACATTTTCTATGCTAGCAGTAACTAACGTAAAGTGTTAGTTCCCAAGCAAGTGCTAACAAAGCAGGCTGATGCCATTTCATTTCATTTCTTTTTAAAAAATTTTTTTGGGATTTTTTCCCCGATTTTCTCCCCAATTTAGTCTTTTCCAATCCCCCATCCGTCCGTCACTACGGGGCTCCCACATTAAGGCTACTACTACGACTGAGGCCCGAAGACTATCATGTGTTTCCTCCGAACCACGTGACGCCAGCCGACCGCATCTTTTCAAACTCACGCACCATTGGCGGCGGAGTAACACACTCGGAGGACAACGCTATCCGCTCCTTCCGCTTGCGTGAGCCAACAGACGCCCCTGATTGGCTGTAGAGCCGTGATTAATGTGGGAGAACTAAGTGAGAGAGCTCGGCTGATCACTAGCGTGATCAGTCCTCTCTAGACCTCCGGCTGTGAGAGGTTACAGCATCACACGGGGATCGCACTCACGATCTCCGGATGATAGAGCAAGTGCTTTACCGCTGCGCCTCTCGGAGGGCTATTTAATTTCTAATGGAAAACAAACAGAACACTTACTTATGTGATTAAGCTTTTTTTTATATACTTATGATTTACTTTAACTCAATAGCTGTCTGGAATTCCCGGGCTAGTTTTATGACCATACTAGCTAACAACATGTAAAACAACTGCATCGCTAATTCAAATGTATAATTTTTTGACAAGGATTTTTCACTTACTGGGGCTAAAAACTGTTGTACGTGAGTTTTTGCACTCACTCATATTACATGCTTGATGTTTAACATTAATCGTCATTTACTTAGCGATAGTTTTCAAAGATTTAAGCTCCAAACGTGTAGGAACATAATGACCGCTATCTAATGTCATCGTAATGGCTAATGCTAATTCGGGTAATGAATTAGGTAACGTTTAGTCAGTTGTGGTTTGTGCTTTTCCTTAATGTAAAAATTGTGAACTAGAAATCCTGCCCGTGTTTAATCTTCATTCCTCTCGTCAGCTCATATCAGAAGAAACTAGGGATGATGAAGACGCGAGCGCCCGACGCTACCCTAACGTTTGCCAAATCCAGCTTATGGTGCAAACGTGCTGGCCTTCGATGTCAATCCAAACACAGAGACGCGTCCAAAAAAATCCTGAAACGGACTTTAAAGCACGTTTCTGCTTTCTGTCTGTCTCTCGCAGTTAGAGTAAAGCTCCTGAGAGGACCGCAATTATCAGATCAGCGCGTCTTGCAGAGTGCCGACGCTACGGAGAAAAATACTGACAGCCGTACAGGAAATGATGTCATCAGGCAACCGTTATAAGCCGCGTACAAACAGGGTGAAAAAAGGGAGAAGAAATAATAGACAATATCCAAAACTAGCACTTAGTCGTATTAATACAGTGTATTATACAGCACTGGAGGATTGTGGGCAACTTTACTAACACACAAAAAAAGTATATTTCTATTTTCTAAAATATTTCTAATTTCATCTCTTTTTAATTCTCGAATTTTAGTAACATCAGTGTAAAATGACATTTACTGATTGTTTTGATAAAGATGCTGTCTTTTCCAAAGAACAAAAAATATTGTATGATATTATTTTGATAAAAAATATTAATTAGGTTTTCTTAGAAACAAATTATTATATCAGAAAAAAAACTTTTTGGATAAAAACAACATTCTTCTGAAAAATTAATTTTCAGAAACCAAAAAAAAAAAAAGACTTAAAAATCTGCTACCTTATCTTCTAAAAAATCTTTAAATTAAAATGAATTTCATTTTGGAAAAATTGCATTAAAAAAAATACATGTTTTAATGAGTTTTTTGGAGAAAAAAAGGAAAAATATCTCATTAAAACAGTATATTTTTCTGAAAACGTTGGGCTCATTTGTGTCAAAATTGTAGCCTGAGTGATGCTAACTAGCTCATTTGTTTTTTTAGCTCGTTTGCCTGTAACTCAGAGTTCTGTTTCAAAGATAGAAAATAAAGTTGTCTGATCCTTTCAGCTTTTCCTTAGCCTAGCGTGTAGCTTGTTCCATTAACTCCTTACTGCCAGTCTTTAAATCTTTGCTACATGACTAGCAGTAGCTTAAAGTCGCTAGCAGTATAGTGTCCTTTGCGTAGCAGGCTATTAACTTCTGTTCTCTGACCGCAGCGTAGTGTCAAATTTTAAATGTAGCTAACTAGCGCAGAACAAAGAGGATAAAACTTTGCCTGTCTAACACACACACACACACACACACACACACACACACACACACACACACACACACACACACACACAGGCTCCATGTGCCAGAGCAAGGAAAAATCTGTCACCTCGTGAGGAAAAAGTATTCGATTTATCAGTCCGCGTCATTTCTGCGTTTCATTAAAAAACTTTTTTGCCTTTTAGCTTCGATTTCTTTTCTTCTCTCTTTTCATTTTCATGTCCGTTAAAGAACAAAGGACATCACAGAAGCGACTCAGTGGCCTGCGAATAAAAGTGAGATTTATGGCTGCGTGTCCTGTGATTCTGTAAAAAAAAAAAAATTCTTCTTTCAGAGAGTGATAATAGGTTTTCCGCTCAGCTAATGGAGACAGCAGAGGCGTTCAGCAGCGGCTTCGGCGGCGACGCGGCTGGATTGTCTGGACGACGCACTAGCGCGCGCTCAGAGAGCTAGGCTTTTTTATTTGATTTTATTTCGAAGCGCACACTGTCAGCTCCTGGAGCCAGATGAAAAGTCAAGGCGGAGGCCACCGCACCGGACCGAGCGGCCAATAAAAACAAACACACGTGGACTAGCGTGATTTGTGAAAAGTCGAACTCATTTTCATGATAGAAATTCAAAACATGCGAGTAAGCTGCGAAATAAACATCGCGAAACGCCTAAGTCATAGGTTTGTACAAATGAAATTTATCTATTAAGTATTATTTTTTTTCTCAAAAAAATGCTGAAGATTATTTTTTGTTATTCTGAAAAATAATTATTTTTCTCTAATTATTTTTTATGTTTTTTAAAAACTTTGGACATTTTTTAGAAGGTTCAATTTTTATGGAATTTCTGAAGATACAAATACTTCATTAAAAAAAAGTAAAAAAGTTTTTCTTGAAAATTATATAATTTATATAATATAAAATAAAAATTTTATCTTTAATTTAAAATTTTATCATAAAAAAATTATCTTTATATATATATATATTTAAAGATTAAATTTTTATGAAATATTCTTTGCTGTTTCCTTAGAAAAAGATTTTGTGGTTCCTGAATATTTCATTAAAAAAACCCTGCAGTTAAAAAAGAAAATCAGTTTCTAATAAATGGCTTTTTCCCCCTGAAACAGAATTCTTTAGAGTGGGATTTAATATTTTCTTTTTTGAGAAAGATGAACTTGTGCTGGAGCTGTTTTGGTCTGTAGAGCAGAGCCCTGCGCAGGGGACAACGATTCTTCCTTTTTAGCTCAGAGCGTTAAGATTGAACACTGATTTCAGAATGCGTTTCCTCGAGAGCTAGGACAATTAGCTAAGAAAATAAAGAAAAAAAAAAGATTTCTGTCGCAGTGAAACCACTCAGTGAAAACAATCAGTGAAATCTCTAAGCAGTCGGCGGTTTCAGTGATTTGGTGCAACTGCTTGAGCACAAGATGCTTCGCTAATGCTAACGCTAACTCTAACGCTAATATCACCAACTATCATCCAGACAGACAGATCACACAGCAGCTTATCTCCTCGCATCAATATTTTTGTAACATTTTAGTTGAAGGATCGAGCAAAAAAACAGAATTAGCAAAGATTGTTCACACACTCACACACACACACGAGGCACACACACACGCTAGCGGCTAGCGGATCGATAAGCATCTTATTTCCACTGCTTTAAATTGAATTACAGCGCTTAAAACCGGGGGAAGAAAAAACACGCCCGGAAAACTGCACAAGCGCCGTAAATTAATTCCAGGGCGCTCGGCGCAGGTTGTGTTAGGACACCGTTACACACGAGTAAATGTTTGTTTGTCTAACCGAAGCTCTGAGCATAATGTTTGTTCAACGCTGCAACAGTTACCAAGGCAGGCAGATCTGCTGACATGCCACATCACGCACCCATACGGGTCTCCAGGTTTCCCCAGTCCAGGACCGGGAACAGCTTCATCATCTACTGTACCACTTCCCAAAAAAACAGTCCCATCAAAATTCCCTCACAAAACTCATGAACGCTGAGAGTGAAATGGGATGAAAACACTGCGTCAGGTGACACTCGTTAAGATCGACCTATTAGCGCCGAGTATTAAAGTGGACTGTTGTGGATGTTATTGTTCACATGAGATGAGCGTGTCCAGTCCTGTAACAGAACGTCCTGCGATTGTTCAGCCAGAATTCTTGTCGAAATTCCTGGTGTTGAAAAGAACTTTCAGTGGAAAGTTAATAAAAAGTCCATTCCATTTTTACACATGAATAATTTGTGTTTACGTGAAGAATGTGTGAAATTGAAAACCGCACGTCTTAACTTGATTAAACGCTTATGTTAAGTTATGTAGCATGAATACTGCAATATGCAAAAAACAAATAAATACAATAAACGTGAGTGTGAAAATTATTATGAAAGAAGAAACTGTGTGAAAGCGACGTGAAATATAAAACACGGGTAAAGATGGTAAAAGTAAGATTTTTAAGCACAAACAGGTGATTTGTGTCGTTGGAAGGACGTATGAAAACAGGTGAATTGTATAAAGAATCACATGGAAAAATTTTTAACTATGAGGTGTAAATACACTGCATGTGCACGTATGAGAAAATGACACGTGTCAGTAAATAAACTTTGGAAGAAAAAAAACAAGTTTAAATAAATAGCATGTAAGAATCATAAAAAAATTAAGAACTGGGGTAAAAATCACATGTGAAGGCAAAACTGTGTGTGTGAAAAATGTGTGCAACATGATGACACCTGAACGTGAGTCATGTTAAAGGGGCGGAGCTTAAAGTCACACATACATGTTGAAAAGACTGTAACTTTATTTTTTCCTGTATTGTGTAATTAATATTTCCAAGAATAACTCTAAATATTATAAAATCAAACACACATACAGTATACAGTATACAGTATACACATTAATTACACATACAAAACACACACACACACACACACACACACACATGAACACTTCAGTTCACACACTACACATACTGTACAAACATTAAAGTGCCCCTATTATGCCATTTTAAAGGTTGCTAATATTGCTTAATGAGTCTCTTAAAACAGGTTTACATG
>JAQMYK010000038.1:34807415-34824928 GCA_030014345.1 Clarias buthupogon | reverse complement strand
TGTCCAGGGTGTACCCTGCCTTGTGCCCTAAGCCTCCTGGGATAGGCTCCAGGTCCCCGCGACCCTGAATACAGGATGAAGCGGTATAGAAGATCAATGAGTGGGTGAGAAAATAAATTAGTGAATTTACACACACGCGTGCACACATGTACAGACACACACACACATTTGTGCATGGTCCTTGAGTCACACACATACCTGTCACACACACAAAAACTGACAAACACACACAAATCATCACTAATGTAATTTTAACTGTTAGTCCTTTCCTCATAATGAAGGAAACAAATGGGTGAATTTATGTACACGAACACACACACACACACACACACACACACACACACACACACACAGCCGACTCTAGCCTACGCCCTTCGCTTGCTAATATATGGCCGATAGCGATTGCTTTTAATAAGAAAAAAAGGCGCGGGTGTTTTTGCGGACTGCTAAGCGGTGCTGTGATCACGCAGCGGTAGAGAGATTGGACGTGACAGAGGAACCACACGACAAACGAGTGCGAGGGACACGAAAACAAATGAGACATCCAAACAAGACAGAGAGAGAGAGAATTTGCTAAAATTTGAGATGCCCTAGGAGAGCTGAACAGCATTATGGGTACACGCTGTACCTTCTTTTCTGCTTTTTCACCAAAACACAATAACAACGCAGCATGTTTTTGTTTATACGCAACACTTTATTTGTGTGTCATAAAGTTGAAGAATTTGAGCCTCATAATTGATATTTACGCATTAATCTAAAGGGCTCTTGCATGATGTCATTGCTAAAAATAAAATCCTAGCTGAGTTAGCGAGCGTTTATTGACTGAAATTATAAGAAACAAAAAAAAACCTTTGTGTTACAGCAGTAAAAAATGTTAAATCTGTTTACAGATATAAACATTTATTGCCATTTACTGATTTATATAAATACCCGCAGAGAAACATTAGTTAGCTAGCTCTATTTACTACATGACTATTAGGTAACTAAAAACACGTATAAGACTGAGGCACCAAATATACAGCTAGCCTAAAGATGAGAGAACCGTTAAGAGCTAAATAGCTCGCTTCTATCATAAAACATAATAATGAATCAGTCCAACTTGTCTTTTGTCATAAATCAAAGCATCAGCTGATGTGAGTCCATCGTTAGCATTAAACGTTTGTTACGTTGCATGATATAACCGGCCAGTTAAAAATTAAACTCATCATCCGTGTGAGGCTACATGATAGATTGGCACGTCAAATCTAGTTTACTTAAGCTCCACCCTCTTTGACCAGGCACTCGAGAAAAGGTCGAACGCAACAGATCTTTTTTCAGATCGTTTTTTATTTTCAGACGAGACACATGCCGTTATCAGCAGCGTCATCAGAAGGAAAATGCAGTCGCACTTTGCGCAGCCGGAGTGTTTGGATTATCTGAAGTGATCTGAATAACAATTCCAAAACGTCTTAAGTGATCCGTAAACATTGATTTAATTCGGCTGTAATTCACAGCCGGGAGACGGGGAGGCGTGCAGGCTCGCGCTCCAGCTTGTGCTCTACAGCAGCCTTGCTCTCTTCTCCTTTCCCCTCCAGAAACGTGCACGACACCGTGCCGCTGGTTTTTATTACGGAGCGGGCGTGGAGCTTCCGTGGCTGATTAATTCCCCGAGGTCAGAGCACTCGAGCATCCAGCATGGCCTTGCCTTCCTCATGAGACCAGCAGCAGATTTTTCTATGTTCATGAATACGTCTCCGATTACGTCCTAATAAAACGTCCTGTGCAGTTATTGCGGCCTGTATCGTGTTTTCTGTTTTTTTTTTTTATTCTGATATTAGACTCAACCCCATCCCCCAGCTTTCACATCCCCCATCCCACGACGTACCCCAAACCCCAAATCCAACAATTACTCATTTTTACCTAACCAGGTTCATGGCAATGTTCCCCATTTTAGCCCCAAATCTCAGTTGATCACTCAGAACGTACTCTGAAGTTTTGAAGTTATACATTGATGTTAATGGAGTTAGCCTGTAACAAAATCACGCAGCATCCAATTTAGCGTTGACTAGAAACATGGATTGATGGTCGAAGCCACGGAGAAAGAATAAAAAACTTCCAGTGGGCGTGGCCTCATTCCTGGGGGTGGAGATTATCCCTCTCAACAAGTATGTACACCTTTTTTAATAATGTTTAAGTGTATGAGGTGTAACCATGACATGCACTATGCTAAACATGTGGCGAGAGGTTTATCGGTTTAGCGTCATTATCCTTACAGTTGATATCATTAAAGATGTTAAACATTAAAGGTCACCTGAGATGAGATGATCAATTAATTTTGTGTTCTTCTGACATTTCTCCACAGAAACCTACAGCAGAAAGGGGTAACAACTAGATTTAACATCGATTACATTACACATTAATAGATGTACAAAATCCTTGAAAACATTGAAAATCCACCTGCTCATATTAATTTTGTTAATAAATTTGTTAGCTATCTATCTATGTCATGGTTAAAATAACTTTGATGCTGCAAACTTGACACATTTTTCTATTGTATTTTCTTCAGAGAGATGTATTAACAAGTGGCTGGAAAATGGTCTTGTACAGTCAAATGTTTTTTTTAGCTAGATACTTTAATTAATGTTATGCTATTACTACACGTTATTAGCATTTGCCCTGTGCTCTGAGTTTCTGTGATTTCTATCATAAAATGTTTGCCTTTTATCCATATCAGTGTTTATGAAAAGATTTCCAGAAGCAAAACTGTCCATATTATATGTTAGAAATGTGTAGATGTTTAGCATTAGCGCTTCTCTTACCTACAGGTAAGTTTTTTCTTTTTTTTTTTTGCGTAAAAGATTTTCTCTTTAAATGTAATATGTCTGAACAGGAACACGGTAAAAGCAGTTTTATGGCAGAATTTTGAAAAGGTTTCCTCAGAAATCCTGTCAGGTTCGCTTAAATTTCCTAGCTGGCTAGTATTCGCAGGGCCAGTTAGCTTATAAAAGTTTATGGTCAGAGCTTAAAAAATCCTGTCAGGTTGGTTCATGTTAGCTAGCTGGCTAAAATAATCTCTGAGGACACACACACACACACACACACACACACACACACTGGCTAAATGGACATTAATAACTTCCGTCTTACATCTTCTTGTGTCCTGCTCCTCATTATCTACAAGCATCTATGCACATAAAAAAAATAAAACATTGTGTCATGCTGTTTCAGGAATGTAATCAACAGAAACAGTTCGATATTGCACAGTTCCTGTTAGTGTAATTTTTTATTATTTTCCTATAAGAAGAATATTCAATTATTTGTCACACATACTTTTTACAGCACAGCGAAATTTCTTCTTCGAATATCCCAATTAGGAAACTGGGGTCAGAGCGCAGGGTCAGCCAGCTTACAGCGCCCCTGGAGCAGATAGGGTTAAGGGCCTTGCTCAAGGGCTCAACAGTGGCAACTTGGTGATGGATCGAAGGTTCGAACCCCCGACCTTCCGATCAGTTACCCAGTAACCCACAGCCTTAACCGACTGAGCCACCATACAGCAAATCCCCAAGTGTTTTATTCCTCTTATACCACAGTAGCGTCTCAACCCTCATTATGAAAGAAAATAACGTTTTAACTGTTTATAGTTACAATTTCTATCTCAATTATATTATGACAGCTATGAACACACATTCTTTCACCGGCCTCTGTTTTTTTCTTTCATAAAATTTAATAAGACAAAGCTTTGCAGCTTTTCAAGTTCCTGACGAACCACAAAAAAGCGCAAACTCATCTGTCAGAGAATTAAAAGTTACACCTGTACCTCTGGCTCTGGAGACTCCATAAATGTTCTAAACATCTTAAACTTCTTGCATTAATAAAACATGACCTTATCAATGATTACACACACATACACACAATTGTTTTTTCAAATTGTGTTTAGTCCCTCCTGAGAATGCGTTGTTGTTGTATAGCAGCATACTAGCATGAGTGTGCTGAATTAAACCTGTGACTACCAGAGCTGCTGCTATGATAATAATAATAATAATAATAATAATAATAATAATAATAATACAATCAAATCATTAAAAATAAATCCCACTCGATTACATTTCTGTCAAGCCTTCGACACTAAAATATAGTGAAATGAAATAATGAAATGCACTGATCTGATCAGATTAGATTTATTTCCATGTGCTTGTTTGTTTATTCCGACTGTTTATTTGTTTGCGGTTTGCTTGTTTATCGCATTATTGACGCTTCTTACGAATCAGAACACACAACTGAGATATGTGTACAATATTTCCACTGAAAGACAATATTTTCCCACTCAGAGAATCTCATTTACATATATGAGCCCCTTGAGCAGTTCAGCGCTTGCAGTGGTTTTTGGATTCAATATGCTTTATAAAGTTCAGTTAATGAATTGTGTCTGTCTGCAATAATCAACAAATGAAACTATTTATTTTGTTATTATTTTTATTTTCTTCTCTTTTCTCTATATTTATTAATAATGTTATAAAAATAATTAATGAATGAATTTACTAAGCTTGACCTGGTTCGGGTCAAGGAGAAAATGTGAGGTGAAGTAGAGTTGCTTTCCACTAGGTGGCGCATTTTGAGCGCTTTTAACTCAGGTTTTCTCTCGCGCTCTCTCTCTCTCACACACACACACACACGGACACGGACGCTTGAAAGACTTGAGAGCTAAAACGAGTTACTTAAACTTGTTACCAGAAACGTCGGAACAACATGCAAAGAAAAAAAAAATCAACAACAACAAAACAATAACACATGCATTTCGTGCAAATTATCCACACGTGCACCATCATGCATCATGTGTATTATTTACTTTCTCTCTCTCTCTTCTTTTTTCTTTTCTTTTCTTTTTTCTTTGTAAGTGGTCCTCGTGGTGTAACACAACCTCTAAACGCGTGACAAATTGACCAGTTGACTGATGGAAGTGGCTTCAAACGTTGTGAAAAGTGTTGTGTATTTGGGGAGCAAGTGTGTGTGTGTGTGTGTGTATTTGCCGTAATGAGCGCGAGGCGAGCTTTGATTTGCGCCTTACACACACAGAAGCCAGCGACTTTTTTTTTCTTTTTGAAAGAGAGATGATAAAGAAGAGGAAAATGCTGAAAGAGAGGTTTCACACTTGCAGCTCATTGGAGTGCTGATGTTCATCTCATTTGGAGTTCTCAGGTGCAGGTTAAAAAAAAACGTGTCAAGTCAGAGTTTACACACTGTGAGTTACAACAACAACAACAACAACAACAACAACAACAACAATAATAATAATAATACAATCAAACCATTAAAAATAAATCCCACTCGATTACATTTCTGTCAAGCCTTCGACACTAAAATGTAAAGTGAAATGAAATAATGAAATGCACCGATCAGATCATATTATCTTTATTTCCACGTGCTTGTTTGTTTATTCCGACTGTTTATTTGTTTGCGGTTTGCTTGTTTATCGCATTATTGGCGCGCGCGTCAGCGTCAATGAATTATTTACCTGCATCACATTTTCATAAAGATCTGCAGATTCGTTTACAGCACGTAATTTTATAATAATTAATTTGTAAAAACTTACAACAGTGTAAACGCATAAATAATCAATTATAAATAAATAAACACAGATAAATGGAAATATAAAGGGAATATCGACATGCTGTAAATATAACTATAAATACACCTTGATTTTAAAAATAAACTCATAATCAGGACTTTTGCTAATCGTCTGATTACGATGACATAAATTATTTATTGGATTTTATTGTTAAACAGTAAATAAAATCCACAAAAATAAAAAGCAACAAACAAACAAAAACCAGTCAGAAACACAGGTTGTGCGCGAGAAGGCTGGATGCAGGCTGGTGTGTTTCATCGGTTTTTATCTGCTTGCTTTAGTTTTTTCATTCTGCTGAAATTTACAGCAACAAATTAAACGAAATTTAAAGTGTGCACGTACACTGTGTAACATGTAACATGTGTAACGTGTGTGTGTGTGTGTGGTGTTCAAGTACGCTGCGAAAACTGTAAGAATCTCTCTCCCTCTGTGTGTGTGTGTGTGTGTGTGGGTTTGGCCATATGACGCGCGAGGGTTTGGTTACAATAAAGAGGCGGTGTGGGTTTTTGGGACCGCAGTACAGAGAGAGAGAGAGGGAGAAGGAAAGACGCGCGCGCGGGGAGAGAAAGTTTAATCCTGCACTAACAGCTGTGTGGAGCTGTGGTGTGTGTGTGTGTGTGGGTGGGTGTGTGGGTTATGTGTGTGTGAGAACTGGCTGAAGATTGCATGCAACTTTCTTTGCGTGGGAAGAATTAAAACTTTTACTCAGTGTCCCGCCGGATCGTCCTGCGCGCCGCGAGCTGGTAACCATTTACACTTTCACTTATTTCTATCTCAGTAATCTTTACATCTGTTTTTGTGTGTTTTCTTTAAAGTTGCATTTGAGCTTTAAACTTCTGATGTCTTCACGCCAACATGCGCGCGCGACTTGTTACACTAAAACCTCATGATGATGATGATGATGATGATGTTCGCTGAATCGCTGAGAAAACAGCGCGATGCGCGACTCGTAGAAACTTACTTTACAGAACATTTTCTTTTTGTTAAACAAAGTTTTTATTTTTATTTATTTTTTTATTTATTTTTTAAAAACAGAAAGTTGCCTTACAAGCGCGCCAGGATGTAAATGAGCTGGAGCGGGGTTTGCATTCTTGTACATCTTGTTAAATGTTAAAATACCTATAGAAAATTTTAAAGAAAAGAAACGAGTGCATTGTTTTATAATTATAATAATTATTATTATTGTCATTATTATAATAATAACGCGAAGGTTGTACTTCGTTGCACCTAAAACATGCATTTTTCTTTTTTGCATTTTAACACATTCATTCGGTCTGTTTATGGTTTTTAGGGTATATTTTTGCTGAACAGTTTATATGATTTAATATTAATGCTGATTATTTTTCATCTAATTAACTGTGTGTGAGTAAATAATCGCATTCCGTTATATTCAACTGAAAGAAACGCACTGAAGCTTGACAAACGATTGTGCGTTTTCATTCTTCCGGCATTTTTTTTTTTTTCCAAATAAAAATTTATATTACCAATATGTATCTCTCCACTAAATGCACTTTCCGTGCAAGTCATTTAAAAGCGAACCAAAATCGACTAAAAAGGACGTATTAATATATAATTTATTTTGTATTTTTTGCACCAGCACGAGTCCCCGCACAATAAAACCGCTGTAATTGCGACAAAATATTGATGAATGGCTCTTATTATAGCGATCAACAGTAAAATTAAAGCCAAGTGTCATTATTAGATTAAATATTTACATTCTTCCAAAAGCTCCGGATCATGAGCTCTGGCCAAGCCAAACAATCTGCACCTGGATATTAAATACACATTATCAGGAGAACAATTTATCACGGGATAAAAGTCACGCTCCGGAACAAAAAAGATGCCGCTTAAAATAAAACATTATTTATTGAACAATTTCTTAGAAATCTTATCTGTTTCAAAATGTTTGTCTTGTCTTTGTAATCGTGATCAGATCATTTCGTTTATAAACAGAAAACTAATCGGAATTGAGTTTTAGAGCGAGTTTAAAACCTTCAAACAAACTGACAATTAAGAAGAAGAAGTGCTAATTAATATCTGGTTAGTAACATTGTGTGTGTGTGTGTGTGTGTGTGTGTGTGTGTGTGTGTGTGATAATTCGTCTTAAGAAGAAAAAAAAACATCCATTTTCTATTTAAATGTAAATGTTGTAATCGCTCACTGTTTTTGGTTTTATGTGTCTAGTCAGGTGTCTAAACGAGAGAAAAAATACAGTCCACTCACACACACACACACACACACACACACACAAGTGAGCAAGTGGCTTGGCGCGCGCATCACCTCTCTTTATGGCGCGCGCGCGCGCGCGGGGACCCTGACCCTGAGAGAAGAGCGCACGGGCAGAGCAGCAGCGCGAGAGCACTAGGCACTCTAGCACACTACACAGTACACGCAGAACTAGACCGCTTAGTGAATTAGAACGTGCTGTTGCGCGAGATGTGATGCGCGCGCGAACATTCTGGATAAATCGCCTCAGTCACTTTGCTAACCGACAAAAAAAAAAAACAAAAGACAAACAAATCGTCAATTTTAGCATTTATTATTTTGTTCATATCATTAACGACCCATATAGTGGCCAGAAGTTTAAGAATATTATACTTTACCTCATTTTTAGTAAAAAAAAACAAACAAACAAAACAAAACAAAAAAAAGTTTTTAACTATACGAAACAGACATGTAGAACAAAAAAAGAAACCAAACAAATTGCCAATTTTTTTATTTTTTTATTATTTTGTTCAAATCATTCATCAACGACCCATATCGTGATTATAACTTTAAAGTATATATAGTACTTGACCTCTTTTTGAGTTGAGGCCATTTTTTTTTTTCAAGTTTTGAAGAAGGTCCTTTCACACTAACATGGCGACGGCACTAACAGTATGATTTCTGGCCCCAAAACACTTCACACATTTTACACATTTCAAGCACAAAATCCCTCAGAATACACATCCCTCAGAGAGAGTGTGTGTGTGATGTGTTTAAGCCGTGATGGCTCGTCCATCACACTCTTTCTCTATTGAACCCTCACACGCTGGAGATCTTTCTTTTTACACAATCTGCTTTTTAGGAAGCGTATCCTTTATGAGCGTAAAGGACAAAAGCGTATCCTTTATGAGCCAGGGTCACTCAGAGGCAAGTGGGCTATTTCACAAATCTGCTCTATATTTGTGTAAAATTTCTACCTACATTACATCTATCCAGGGTTTCTACTCTCGTACACCCTTTGTAGTGCACTTTAACAGTAGAACACGAGAGTAGTTCACTCTTTGCAGTGTGCCAGATCAAGATTTCAGGATTCAATTCGGTCTTGATGTCCGATCTAACCTGTACACACATGTGCGGCCTGAGGTAAATGTTGAGTAAACGCTCCCCTTTTACGTTCACTCTGTAAGACTCTGTGTCTGTAACTGGAATTCGTCTCGTTACTCAGTATGCAGCGTATGCCGTGCACATGTTGATTTCCTGTCACAACCCTGACTCCTTTTCATCGCCTTCCCTTTGAGTTAGTGTTTAGAGCAGTGACACTGATCCCACTTGCCATCATGAAAAAAAGACACTCTTGCGTAAAATCGTGGCTGTGTACAAATCCAGCTAATTAACCCGTAGAAAATTCCTGCAAGTCATCATCCTCAAAAAGTTCAGTGGCACCAGGATGAGATTGGACCACAGTTGAATCTTTCACCTCATGGTGTTCGGTTCAAGGACTTAGAGTGCGCTCAGGTGTCCCCCTTGGCCACTTCAAAGGGTTAAAGGTCGAGTGCTGATCTCCTCTAATGACCCGATGAGTAAAAGTCAATTACTTCTGCACCGTGATCAGAGCTGCCCTGGAAGATTTGCGCCGTAGGGAGCCTAATTAGGGCTGTTTCACCTATGGACCGCGTCACATATTCTCTGGTCAAAATCGTACCTGAAACATTTATTTAGCAATAACAATAATTATCAGGCCATTTAGGAGTGAATGCTTTACTGTATATAAGTTGAGTGCACTTGTCCTCTGTGTAATGCTCTTTGTAGTGCACTTTGTGTCCAGTAGGGAGCTTCTTTGTATTCCAGTTGGGACACGAATGGTCCCTGTATGCGCTAAGGCGTGCAATAATAATAATAATAATAATGTATTTTTGTTTTACAATATAATTATACTATTTATATATTTTACATTTTATACATATATACATTTTATTTAAATTAAAAAATTTCTTAAAATGTATGTTATATTTATTTTTGTATTTATTAATGTTATTTAAAATTTCCCCTTAGGATTAATAAAGTATAAATTACTCTATCGATCTAACTATCATTAAATACTGGCTTTACATGTCAATATATTTGAAACACTTAGAGATAAAAGCAATATAAATAAAAACAACATCAAAAACTATTGACTGCAAAAGTAACGGGCAATTGCATTTTTTATGCATTTTTTAAATGGTTGTTGTTTTACGGTATGTAGTGTGTGTGTGTGTGTGGTACATAACAATCAGTTATGTTAGTGTACTCTTGTGCCTTCCCCTCAGAATTGCGTTTAGTGCAGGAACTGATTCCCTTCAGTGTCATAATAAAAATAATTCCTAACACAACACTATGTTTATTAAAATAACATTATATTCTAGCTCTGTAGATATTTTAATTATAAATAGTCCCTGAGAACAGTTAGCAGACTCTTAGGATCAGTTCTAAAAGATATAGAAGCAGATAAAGCGTACACTATCCCGATGATGATGATGATGATCCGGGGTTCTTGTATTTTTGTGGCTTCGAAATGTGTGTGTGTGCGAGTGTTTGGTTTTTGCTGAGGTTTTGCTCATGAAGGTGCAGAGCCATGCAAAGTAAATGGCAGATTTTTTTTTACTTCCAATTACAGAACATAAATAACACAACGGTGCCAAGCTATAAACTTTTTGTTGTTGTTGTTTTTTTCACTGAGCGTGTTCAGCGTGACATGGTTTAGCGCAATCCTGCTGTTGTATTATTATAACAGGGGCCTCAGGGAAACTGCAAAAGGTGGTTACTCTTACTGAACAAGCTAATCATTTTTTGTAGCATTTTGCAGAAATACTGCAATCCGGTTTTCAGTGAAATAATACATTCTGTAATTATTTTCGCTCTTCTTTATTGTTGAAATCAAACCCGTGAGTGTGTAAAGTAGTGACATTCACATGGAGTTGAATTTCAGCCCATAAGCCAGAAATGAGGAAACGAGTCAACGATCCTCTAGATACAGTAAACAAGCCCGAGTGTATGTGTGTGTGTAGGAGTGTGTGTCAATCATGAGGTTGAAACAAAGAAGCGTTATTGTGCTTTGTGTCGGTGTGTACCGGGCCAGATTAAACACACGGTGCAGGTATGTCAGTCCGCTCGGGCGGCTTTTGCTGTCTGTCAGCTCAGACGCCCCGGGCGCATTTTCTACAGAACGCTTTCACCAAAAACACGCACACACACATTCACACACTCATGTCTAGCAGGTTTAAAGTGTGCTCGTATATCTCTGTGTCACACACAAACACAGACGTTTTGCCAGTACATGTATCCTGTTGTCAGACATGGACTTGTGTGTGTGTGTGTGTGTGTGAGTGAGTGTTTTGATGTGCAGGTTGTTTCAGGCCAGGTGTCTTTGACACAGAGTTAAACGACTTGAGAAATCATGTCTAATCCCTGGAAATCAATTAACTACCTAGCTAAAGACAGCAAATACATGTCTAAAGTCAAATAGGGAGGATCAGGAGCAGAATCTGGTGGAAAAGGATGATGAGGGGTCAGATTTTTTGTGTAAAAGCGTGCAGTTTGGTGTCATAGCTATTATTCTGTCACACTTTTGTTAACGTCCCCATGAACTCCTGATTAGGTCTAAGATTTTTTTTCTTTTTCTTTTCTACACAAGTACTAGTCTAACATCTGAAAGTGAGGATGGTACAGTAGGTGGTAATTAACACTAGTCTAAAACCATTTAAGTGTGTCGTATGACCTGCCAGAGTTACTTCTTTTTTCTGCACCACATCCCAGCTTTGCTCGTTCCCCCTCTGTTCCATGAGAAATACCACATACTTTGGCATCTCTAGTATTTTCTTTTTTTTTTGAAACACTATTTTTAGTATGTTTTGCATGTGGTTTGGGACGTAACCACATAAACTCCCCTATGATGTTGGTCTGATTGCCTGTCGCTGTGTTTCGACACGCTAGTTAGCATAAAGTTTTGCCAATTTTGCACATTTGCATGGAGACTCATGAGAAACACAATTCTATCTGGCATTGTTACTAAACTTTATGTGATTTGGGACATACACCATGTGATTCCTAATGACTCTTGCCACAGGATTGATGTGTATCTTGTGCATTCTGGCTAGCTTTGAACGTTAGCCAGTCGATATGCTTACTTTCACACAGTGATTGGTGCATACATGTGTGATTTTGCTTTAAAGTAGCTCTTGTCCAAAAAAAAAATAAAATGAAGAACTAATTATTTATCTTTCTGTTTTTTAGGCCACAGCTGCTTAAGATAGAATCCACACAGGAATCATGGGTAGTAAAACACTTCCAGCTCCTGTACCTCTTCACCCATCCCTCCAACTGGCCAATTATTCCCTCCTGCAAACCTCCAACGGCTTCCACCTTCCCGCCGATCAAATGCCGGGTATCTACAGCTTCAGTGCTCTTCACGCCGTCCACTTGCACCACTGGACCCTGGGATATCCTCCATTTTTGCCCCGCTGCACATTCTCTCGTTTCCCTCTTCCCTCCATCCCGCTCCTCCCTCAACTCGTGCATCCAGCCAAACAGGAAGCGAAGAGCAAGCCGCGATTTGACTTCGCCAACTTGGCCGCTGCTGCCACTCAGGAAGAGCCGCTGAAGGCAGAGGATCTGAGCATGTCCGTCGGCGCCGGAGGGCACACCAACGTGCCCTCACTAGGCTGCCTACTCGACGTGGCCAAGCTGGCTTCACCCGAGAGGAAGCCGAGCCGAGGGAGGCTGCCTTCCAAAACCAAGAAGGAGTTTGTGTGCAAGTTCTGTGGCCGCCATTTTACCAAGTCCTACAATCTGCTGATCCACGAGCGCACACACACGGACGAGAGGCCGTACACGTGCGACATCTGCCACAAGGCCTTCAGGAGGCAAGATCATCTCCGAGACCACCGGTAAGAGACCCTCATGCAATAAGTTCATACCATGATATCTCTCCAGACCCAACTTTCTGGGTTTTTAATTGAGTTTTCTCTGTGATATTTACTCTGAATTTCATGTGACGTAGTGCACCTAGAGGTCCCATCTTTTAAAATGTGAGCACATTGTTAGTTATATAAAACCTTTTGGTTAACTTTATTGTATAATAATACACCGATGTATCATGACAAATGTTATAGCTATTATAAATACAGTAAAAGCCACATCACACCTCTGGACTGACTGTGATCTGGGGAGATTTTGTCTTAGACACCGAAAACAAGTGTGTAATTTACACAAGGCTCAAAAAAACTGATCCTCTCTCTCTCTCTCTCTCTCTCTCTCTGTGCAGGTATATCCATTCCAAAGAGAAGCCATTCAAATGCCAGGAGTGTGGAAAAGGTTTCTGTCAGTCCAGGACTCTGGCCGTCCACAAAACATTACACATGCAAGTCAAAGAGCTCAAACCCGCCAAGATAAAGTGAGGTCACACTGCATTAGCCAATGGGGACACTGGAAAGCCAAAGACCCAAGGAGAGCAGCCAATAGCAATAGCATTGTGACCAAAGAGTGAAAGGTGCAAGACTCCACAAGAAATATGATATCAAAATATGGACTTACAGAGCCAAGAGCTCTCTCTCGCCCACCCCCCCCATCCCCCTCTTTCTTTTTCTTTTTTTCTCTTGCTGAACCTGCAACCACATGCTGGTTCTGAATAAGAATCGGATTTTAATAAGTGAGGTCGAGCTGAAACAGCCCTTGGGATCGCAGGAAATCCAGAACCAATCGAGAGAGCCAAAACATGAGCAAAGCGTGAGAGGTGTAAGACACGAATGGATACCATAAAAACATGGGTGTATTTGTGGATCGCTGTGGATTTAAAGTGAGATCCTAAAAACACCTCAAAGACAATCAAGTCCATCAGGCAGCATTAAGAGCCAAGTGCAAAAAAAACACTCTTCTTCCACATAACCAAAGAAGCTAAAGGTGCCATAGTCCAGCTGACACCGTACCAGGTTATGGATTTATGGATCTGAGCGTTTGACAGCAATACAGCTGGGTGGAAAGGCAGAATTAGCCGGTGAGGAGGACGTAGAAAATCCATTTGTGCAAACCAAACCAAAGAGACTCGATCAAGATAACCAAAGAAAAGAGAGAACGTCTAGAGCTAGAGTTAAATTGATATGATGCCCAAGTATGGATTAACGGATTGCTGAAGTTTATAAAACAATGCATAATCGGACACATTCGGATCTAAGTAGCGTCGGACTTTGAATCTTTGGGATTTTGGTAAGCGATGGATGGAACGGATCAAATCCAGAGGTCAGACTTGAGTGTACAAAAACATGACCTGAGACTTTTTTTCTGTCCACGCTGACGAATCCATCAGTTTATTGTTATCGATGAGGTTAATAAAGACTATTTTCCAGAAGCCTACGAGGTTCTGCAAAGTACAAGACAATCTTGATATCAGAAACACAAAAAAGCCATTAAGTCGACTAGCCAAAGCCACATTCCAATTTTGTATTTTTTGTACAGATTTACTTTTTGTATAACTGTTATTTGGCACTTTAATCGGTTTATGGATTATTTACATATATCACTGGATTCCTTAATCTTATTTTAAAAAATAAACAGTCATTTTCTTAACACAATGTATCTGTGGAATTAATGTCTGTGTTTGTTTTTCATTGCTGCACAAATCATCTGTTGATCCCAGGGAAAGAGGCATGGCCTAATGCTAACATTAAACCGTTCGATTTAGCTGCTTCCTTAAACATTTCTTTTGCACCACATCTTACAACGCGTGTCATACCATATCTCAGAAGATCATACACACCTCTAATCTGTACGTCATGCCCCTAAAATCAGTGTTTCAGTTCTGGACACTTTCATCAGTTTTATTAGAAGTCCGAAATGATGATCAAGACATAATTGGTGTTTAATGTTTGCACTGGTTTATTTAACCACCCAACATCTGAGCAAAGTGCGAAACACTCTGCATTTTATAACTTGATCCAATTAGATGATATCATTTGCATATCTCGCTGACAATGTTCTTCTTTTTACCATCCCGATGTGTATCAGTTCTCACAATATCTTTTTCATATTTATAATTGAAGTCAACACACCTAGGAAAACACACATCCAATATGAACGCTTAAACCCAACCGAGCTCTGAATCTAAATTCTAGTTACAATTGTTAAATAATTCTTACTATAAACACAAAAGCATTGAACACAATTTATTGTGCATATGCAGTAACTGTCTAAACCGGAACCTAATGAACGATAGATGTTGTGTTTAACCACATTGTTACACTACTTATAGACTTCAGAGGCAAACGGACACTGTAACGTGCTGTCTGTTCCCATGTTTAGTTTGCAATCAACAAGAAAATATTTATACAAAGTTCTGAATCCTGCCATCAGGGAAGATAAACTCCGTAGATGTGATAACCTGGTGATTCAGTACATTCAGGTGGTCAGCTGACTTCATTTTATTGCCCCATAACGTTGCTGAGTCTCGACCTGAGTAACTGAAGATCAACCCCAGATCATAACACTGTCTCCAGAGGACTTGTACAGTGGACACTATGCATGATGGAGGATCGATTCATATGCTTCCCTTCTTACCCTGACACGCCCATCACTCTGGAACAGGCTCAGTCTGGACTCATCAGGTCACATGACCTTTTTCCATCGCTCCAAAGTTCAATATTTATACTCCCTGACAAACTGAAGCCTTTTTCTCCCTGAGGAGTCTCACTAACAAGTGGTTTTCTTATGAACACACAGCAGTTTGGTCCCGGTCCTGTAATCCTGTGAATTATGTGTGAATGGAAATGCTCTTACTTTGACTATTAAACATACAGTAGCTCTGATTTCTACTGGACATCTTTTACAATGCAGCTTCACCAAACATTTCAGTGATCTCCAATCACGCTCATGCAGGATGCTTTTTTAATGGTTCAGCACTATCCTTCCAGGACCTTTCAGCAGTTTCCTTAGTTGTTTTCTTTGCTTGATGCGGGGCCTTTCTGAAACAGGGACTGGGATGTTTCTTTTTGGCCAGGCAGTTTAGATTAGTGTCCAACATTAGTTTAAGCTAATTTGTCCTGAAATGTTTATTCTTGAAAAGCTGTTTTGTCAAAAGTGACCATTGTTATAAGTGGTGTATAAATTAAATAACATGTAATTAAATAATTTGCCTGCTACAGATGGCCATTAGTGCAGCAGGTGGTGGGGTTGGTAGAAACAAAAATGTTACATAAAAAAAAAAAAAAACTTATAAAATTAAATAACCCAAAAATCTAAGTTAAAAAGATCTCTGGTGAACGTTATGTAAACACTCGATTTTTCCACCTGGCAGCTATAAATGTAGAAGTGATAGCCTGGTGGATAAACGCCACATGCTGGTCCCGTGTGCCTCGTCTAGTTCCAGAATGGTTCCAAAACAGACATTATTGGATTTTTTTTGTGAGTTTTGACCACCATGCATTTTTATTGAGAAAATGTTTTGGGATATGTTTCCTCCACTTGATTTCTGCTTTCACACTGACTCACTCAGCGTTGTCAAGGAATTAGCATGAACTCTGGCGGCCCTAGTCTAGAGTGACAGGGTCGTCAAAAGGGCAGAGCAGCGATTTTATACGTCTTGTTTTCCGAACGTGACGCCCTGTAACTTGGATTAGGCTAGAAAAGTGTCCAGAAATCCTAGCTACCAAGGTAGACATTAATCAAGGAGAAGTGGAACTACTTAGTGTGTGTGTGTGTGTGTGTGTGTGTGTGTGTGTGTGTGTCTTTGTACAGTGCACTTGATGCTCTAGGTGTTTGTGACTTGCGTATTCACACACACAAAAGGCCTTGGTGGTGGAGTCATTAATAGTGAAAACAACCCATTCACACTCTCTCACACCCTCTCTCTCACACACACACACACACTTGACACAGACACGCGGCTTTGAAGCTAGGTAGCGTGTCTGAGTGCTCTCAGGAAGGCAGGATGTGTATTGGACTCGCTTAAAACATCTTACAGTGTATTCCTACGCCGTTAGGTGATCTGAGAGTCAGTGTGTGTGTGTGTGTGTGTGTGTGTGTGTGAGAGAGAGAGAGTTCGTGCTAAAGAAAGTGTACCTTTTACATCCACACCCACACACATAAAATTGCTCACGTGTTTAAAGGAAGTAAATCAACAATACAATTAACACGCTTTTGATTCGAGGGCTTAGGGAACACTGAGGCGACGCTGTTGCTAGGCAACCGAGAAAAACAGATGCCAATGTAAAGAGTCAGCCTAAAAACTGCGCTAGCTTTCACACGGCCTTCAATGCCTGTAATATGGACAGGGGAAAGATATTCTGAGGAAGGAAATGACATACGGCTGTCGAGAACTTCAACATTTACCTCAGATATGTTGATAAATTACTAAAATAATTATACTGTATGGATAAGACGGCTCTGTAAAGCTTTACGGTAAATCCAAAGCCATTAGCATTGAGCGCTAATCTACGTTATCATACACAGAAACATATATGTGCTAGAATATTTGTGACAAATCAGAAAAAAATCTGTTTATTCATTAATTGATTGATTGATTGATTGACCCTAAAGTCAGCCTGTCATGTATCTCTACAAATCAAACTCATAAAACACTAAAAAAAAAAACTAGTGTTTGTGTATACACACACACACACACACACACACACACACACACACACACACACACACACACACACACACACACACACAC
>JAQMYK010000038.1:34789713-34802433 GCA_030014345.1 Clarias buthupogon | reverse complement strand
ATTAAGGTGGCACGCAGCAGTGTGTGAATGTGAAGTCTTTCACCCCCCCCCCCCCCCCACACACACACTCATTTTTTTGTGTATTTTTCTTTTTACCTTTTGTGTGGCGTGTATTACCCATAATGCACCTCAAGTTGTACATTCAAACGTTACAAATTAAAATGATAAAAACCTTTTAATTATTCCTCAGTGAGAAAAGTATGTTTTTTCATGGCTGCACAATTTGCTAAAAAAAAAAAGATTATTTCTACACATACAGCAATAGTCATAGTTAGTTAAACTGTTATAAGTTTAACTATAAGCAAAAACTAATAAATGTACCATTTTGTATTCAAAGATATTTATCAAAGCTAACGATGAATAATTGGAAAAAATGTATTATTAAGATGACTTTTGCTAATATTTACCGGCAAAATGAACTTCATTTTAATAAATAATTTAAATTATTGACATAAATATTACCTGTAATATGCGATTAACTGTGCAGCAATGTTTTTTTTAATTCAGCAAATTCTAGCAAGGTTAGTTCTCACACACTTGTTCAGAACACATTTTTAGGTTTAAACTTCACTTTCAATTTAACTTTCAGAATTCCAGCACCGATCCCTAGAGAGCAACTTTATCTATAAACTTTACACCGTAGAACAACATAAAAAAATAAAAGCAAAAAAAAAAAGGGCAAAAAATCTTAATAAAGGTACTTCACATTACAAACATAAAGTAACTTTAGGATGAGAAAGTTTTCTAATCAGAATTAAAAATTTGTATTTAAGGTTAGTGCAGTCTGGTTTCAGGTCTCGATCAAATCCTTTTTGGAAATTTCCAAATGAAAATATATGCATGTAAGCATCATGTTAGAAACTAAAAATGGTTAATGGTTTTGACTGTTTAAGGTAAGTTAAAAAAAACAAAAAAACAAACATGCTGTAGAGTAAAATATGGCTAAACATGTTCTTGTTTGAAGCTAAATGCTAAATCGTGTGAAGATACGAACAACAAAAAGTATAGAAAAGTTTCATGTACTGGAGAAACTTCAGGCTGAAAAAAAGATTTTCCTGATCAAGAAACTCAGTTATGAATGTGATGAAAATGTTTCATGTAAAACGTTTCATATGATTCAAATTAGGACATAGTTTGGAGTCAAAGGTCAATTTAAATTTGTGTGGTTAATCTACAATCGACATCAACGATCCTGAGATTGTAGTTTTGCGCCAATCAACAGAAATACAGGACGCTATCCCGAGAGGAACGATGATAACGTGATGTGACGATGAGGTAGTGGACGAGGAAGAAAGGCTAAATTCTTGAAATTGAAGGAAATATTTCCTCATGTGCTATTTACAGTTTTTGACAATAAACATGTTGTCGAACTTTCTGAAACTTGCATAACCAGTGTACAACAAATTGGTTATTGTTAGAAAAAAAGAAATAGGTTTAAGACATGTGTTCACTTGGAGAAATATAGTTAGAAAACCAGTCCAAGTTATTTAAAATGTAAATTTGGGGTGAACTGTTTTTATTAAAGACTCAAAATAAAAACCCGCAATCAGTAATGAGCAAGGAGTAAGAACGAGTCAATTAATGAATTTAAAGTGATTGCGTTAAATTGTGTGTGTTTTATTTTAGTGGCATTTCTTACGCCACTCAGGTTTTATGTTGGAACGTAACCATGTTGACGATCACAAATAAGTTTCGGCTCGCCGTGTGGTGACGCTGTGTTATCACAGTCATTGGTAAAATTATACACAACGGAATGATTTATAAACTTCAGCGCTGTGAAACATTTCCATTAAACAGTGACAAGTAAGAGCCAGGTAACACTCTCCCAGAAACCACCGTATAGTGGTACTCTAATATCTGTGTGTGTGTGTGTGTGTGTGTGTGTGTGTGTGTGTGTGTGTGGTCAAATCACATAAAAAAAAAATCCTCAGTCACTGTGGGTTACATTACCACATTACCGTGAAATAATCAAGGTTTCTGACAAACAGTTCAAGCTTGTAAGCATAATGTTAGTTTGAATTTATGGGTCAAAGGTCAAGTTTGATATTTAGACAAAATTGCTTTTAAACCTAAAGTTTGCGCATTTTTGTGCCCAGATAAACTATTGTTAAAAAGTTAGAGATCAAATTTAGGGTTTTAACTGGTAACAGATTAAACGAAGTTATCATATTTAAATATTATGATAGTGGTTGGAAAAAAAAAAACCAACGGTGTTTGATTGATGAGACTTAGTTAGTAAACAAGTAATCCAGTGTAAAGATCGATCCAAAGACATTTGGAAATGTAAGTACTTTTGTAAGTCACTCTGGATAAGAACCTGGACCTTGGCATTAATTTTCTGCCAAATGCCTAAATGTAAATGTAAATGTAAATGTAAATGGTTGATAACGGAATAATTTGATATGGACATTAATTTAGTTTTTTGTTTTTCAAATTCTAGCAAGACAGTAAACACATTTTAAAAAAAATAACTTTTATCATTTTTATTGTTCACTTTTTCATAATATTTATTTAATATTGATATTGAAATATTTATATAAATATTTATTAAGTAAAATATTTATGACATATGATACATATGAAGTCATTAAAGTAAAGAAAAATCTGTCGTTTTTGTGTCCTGCGAGGATGGTAGTCTTCTGCCTAATGTTTCTTTGCAACATTAATATAAATTTGTCTAAATGTTGGCCAGCTCAGGGTCAAAGGTCAATCTGAGGGAGATTTGAGGATGAAAAGAGATTTGCGTCAATGTAACATGTTAATAAATATTATGGAGGATTAAAGTTGGGTTTTGTTTTGATAGGGGTCAAAGGTCAACGCAAGGTCCCTGTTTAAACTGAAGCTCCACCGTCACTGAAACTTCAGCTTCAGGCCAAACAAGCGACAGGAGGGACGGGCGACGTTCCGCTGGGAGAAACGAAGAGGCAGGAAAACTTCCAACTTCTCCATTCCGACATTTCAGAAATATTTTAATGGTCATCAGTGTGCACTCGCACACACGCACACACACACACACACACACACACACACACACGGCGTGATTCGGCGGTGGTGTTTGACAGTCCCACTGTATAAACGTTGTGATTGATTCGGTGTTGAAAAAGAACCACATGCTTCGAAGGCAAAGTTTCGTGCTTATGGCTCAGAGAAGAAAGGCTGGGTGTTGCTTTTATACACTTGGAGTAATGAGACGGAGCTGAACTTAGCTCAGCATACGTTTCAGCTTGCACACACACACACACACACACACACACACACACACAGAGGGGATAATGTGCACATGCTAAAACACTGCGGTCAAAAGTGCACCTGCTGAATATGGAAGCGAGCTCTTAAATCACCGGGCTCGTTTGCAGTTTAAAGGAACAGACGGGAAAGTGTTTGTGTGATCGTGACGAGGGGGAATTTAAGGGCAAGAAATGACCAGTAATAGCCAGAAAAAAAGTGCACCAGTACACGGCCCCGGCACAACAACAAGGTACGTGGGAAAATGTCACAGCCCATCACGAATGATTTTCAAATGTGAGCAATTTTTTCCGCACTCCGTCCGGCCTGCTTTCGACCCCTTACAACAAGGGCATGTAACATTTTCCCCTTCCTGGGCTGAGTCACGCTCCAGAAAAGTGGCCTACTAAATCACAGCATCAATAAAGAAAGACACAGGAAGTGCTATAAGTGGAAAATGACAGCATAGGCCGTGTGCCGTCCTGCGATGGGCGTGGTTTCACCGGTCGACGCCAAAAAGGCTCATAATGCACACATCAAGTTAACACTTAGCGAACGTATATCCAGCACCACGGCGGCGCATTACCTAACCCTCGCGCCCTTCCAGAAAGTAAGTGTTCCCATGCCTTTATGTTCAGATTTATTTCACGAAATGCAGATTTATTGCGCCGAAGCCACTCCATGATAGGAAAGCAACAAGAAACAAGCTGAAATATAATTGGAGTGCAATTGGAACGGGCCCGGAGCCTTGAGAAAGGCCGAGCGATGCCAAAAAGGAGGAGAGCAATTACGGCTAGTGCACCGCGTGATGCCTCTCTACCAGCGAAATGGCCCTGTCTGCAATTTGTGCTGTAATTTCGGCCTCTTAAAGCCGTTTCTTTGTACCTACAATTCATCAAAACATGAACATCAAAGCCACAAAAACATCTGCACACACACACACACACACACTCACACACACTCACACGAACACAAGTGTAGGGGGTGAGTACCGATATATCAATTCAAATCTCATCAGGTCTTTCTGATATTATCGCAACGTGTTATTTAAAAATCTGGAAATTTACATCTGTTTTAAACTTGAAACAGAGTTTTAAAGGAATGTTTAATTTACCTAAAAAGTACTTGTGCAATGTGCTGTATTCGTCATGCACAAACACTGAGAAATGTTACGAAATCGCATCCATCAGGATTAAAACAAAAACAAAAAGTTACAGTAATAATGTGATATTTCTAAGTTTTAACCGATACTGTGAACTCTCACAGAGATAAAAGTCACCATGTGAGATTCTGCTGAAACATTTTCATATGAACAAGTTCTCAAAGTTTAAGTGGCTTCACCACTGAAGACGCTCCTGTCCCACTGTGGGACTCGCAGGTTCACACTGACGAGAGAAGCAGCGACATGTGGCTGTTTCCTCTCCCCGTGTGTCTGATGTGTGACACATGTCCTCAATTCGTGCTGTACAGTGATGAATCCACACGTTCGTCTCAAACGATTCCTCCGACCGATTGTACGTACCGCGTGGTGTTAATTAATTCTCATCCTTTCTCTTTAAAACCACTACAACATTCAATTGACCTGAGCAATCTGATTGGATGAGCGGCAACACTTGCCACTTTGTCTCCTTGTTAATAACCTACATGTCGTTTTATTTACGCCAAAGGCGAGCTAGAAAGCTAACTCACATCTAACATGAGGCTGAATCCCAAATCCCTCTCCAACCCCTGATCAAGGGCACTACTTGGTGTGCGGAAAAAGGGACTAGCTTTCCATTTAACGCTATTTGGGATTCTACCCGCAACCCGGATGTTAACGGAGCTGATATTCTAAAGTGGAATAAGTGAAAATATAAAGTAAATCTGGTGAGTTTCTCAGGACTGTCCACCACCTCCATGGTTTATTCTCCTCACCTTCTCCCTACAGAGTACCGCTAAGAGTTTAACACCACTCTCACTCCTGTTAATTACACTAACTGTCGCTCGCTAACTGTCGTCGTTATCTGTTAGTAACAAACAAATCATAATCCGTTAATAACAAGTGGTGTATGTGGAACTGTTGTATAAAAGAAATACCTTATTCGAGGTTGTGCTGTTGTGCTGAATATCAGCACGGCTGTGATACCTTCAGTATTCAGGGTGCACCCTCATGCCTACGCCCGCAGCACTGCCGTGCCTATATTCAATACAACAACATGACCTGTGATTTTGATTAAATAAAGCTTTGGGAAGTAAGACGTTGATGCATCTGGTGAGAGCACGCTGCTAGTCTAGTTGGCTTGTTCTGCTAATCTAATGTGACCTGGAAGGTAGTAAAGAGCCTCGCATGTTATGTAAATCAGACACGTGATTATCTGTGCTACTTCATTAGTCTTTAACTCGTTAACCTCGGAAGGACAGGACAGCAGTCGTTATACACAAAGTACAAGCTCGCTAATGTGAATGTTTGGACACGTTTTTAACGTTCCGGCTTTTTGCACACGTTTGCTTTCTGAACTTTTCTGATGCAAGACAGAATTCATGACTGGGAACGCGTCCTCAGACCTGAGCTCTAACTATAATCGTATAAAACACTTACGCTTCATCATAACTTGATTATTTTCCCATGATGTCATAACATGGAGTTTAACTCCTTACATATCATTCATGTTCGCGGTTCTGTCTGACCGCGCGATGCTGGAACGCGCTACACAACTTTTGAACCTGGTTCTGATGCTGTCCTTTGGCTCACACGGACCCGACCCGCTAAACATCGCGCCGCGAGTACAAATATCTCAAACCGTCATCTACACGGCTGTCAAAAGCCCACAGTGTACGATTTAAGAGTGTTCGGTTTCAATGAAGAAAATCAGTTGTTATAGATATTTATTAGCTGCCGCTTCGTGTCTGTTTGCTCAACTTCATGGAGAGAGAGAGAGAGAGAGAGAGTGCTAATGGTGTTTAGAGAAAAAAATTTAAATGGTCATAAAACTTTTATTTTTTGGACATGAGACATTTAAGTTCAGCCTGATTGACCTCTGGAAGCACGCGGTTGCTGGTTGGCTCGCCGTCTTACCGTTTGGCTGAAGAGTCGAGAAAGCGAGAACGCGAGCGCATTAAACAAACGCTCTAATTGGTCATTAGGGACGAGGTGAAGGCGAACCCCTTGCGCGCTGACATCGTGCTGAACTTCACCTGGAAATTTGCACTGCGGATTAATGCTACATGACTTTTTACTGCCGCTCCACAGAGCGCTCGCTCGCGGTAACAAAGCTCGGGATAAAACCCGCAGCGAAAACTGTTAGGGGCGCCTGAGGGCCGAGAGACATGAGAACCTGAGAGAACCAACATCAGCACGCCAACTACTGAACACGAGGGTCCAGACGGGAGAGGTTCTACTCGCACAGTGTGTGTGTGTGTGTGTGTGTGTGGTGCACGTTTATACTTCCATGGGGTTCATTAAGTCCTGAGTGCTCGTTAAGGCCCAATTACTGATTCATTTACATCACTGAAAACACACACACACACACACAGGCACAACCAGACACAGAAGATACAACAGCAGATACACACATGCACAAATACATACACACACGAGCACACATATAACAACACACATGCGACACACACAGACCACACACACACACATACAAAACACACATACTGAGACAGAACACACACACACCCCATACACACTTTATCAGATTAATATGTATATAAAATATTTGAATTTAAATAAACTACTTGTTCTACTACATCCGTACAACTACAGCATCCGATCAGAGCGCAACACCGGAATGGAAAAGGGGGCGTGTAAGCGCTGATGATGTCACTCTTGGGGGCGTGTCTTTTCTTTACAAGTCAGTAAAAATTGTATTATATATAAGATGTCAGATTTCCGCGCGTCACTGTGTTGTTTTAAACGTTCAGTAGTTTCACTCAGGACTTTTCACTTTAATCCCAGTCTTAGCCTTCGCGCTCTCACGGGTTCGACGGCCGTCATTTTCACTCCCTAATCGTCTTTTATCTCATTAACTTTGGTTTCCTACATTAGCGCTCTGGTCGTTAACATCCTCTGAGGTTAGCATTCCTTCATCGACTAGTTACCTTTAGCTCACTCAGTTCAACGTAAGTCAGTTTTTTCTAATAAACTAGATTTCTGTCACTTTGATTGCCTTCCTCATTCAATTAGCTCTCTCTCTCTCTCTCTCTCTCTCTCTTTCTTAAAGTTAATTAAAAACGCAGACCGGAAAAAAAAACTGTAAACCCCTGTCTCCTGAAGATGTCTGAAGACGTAGTTACACCTTCACCTCTGACACTGGAGACTCTTCCAGAAAGGTTAATTATACAAGGACATAACTGTTGCTATTGAAACCATAGCGTATTAGAAGGAGGGTGTTAATGTTAATCCAGTGGTTTGCAGCTGGAGTACTAATTACAGAGAATGATCTCACCAGATGTAGGTATCGTCTGTGCACGCTGTAAATCTGCAGGGTGCCCTGAAAAACCACACACACACACACACACACACACACACACACACACACACACACACACACACACACACACACAAAATGAGAATGATGTCCTCAGTATTTACCTCTTTTTCTTAAAGGGTATCTGAAGATAGATAGATAATATAAATGTAGTGGAAAACATTTAGGTAAAAAGTGTTTATGTCTCTGATGTATGGAGACGTCTGGGACCCCTGTCTGGACGTCCCTCTGCACAGTTCTGAGAGAGAACATCCACACAGCTGCAGAGACAGCAAGGGTTTAATGTGACACACACACACACACACACACATACACGCACACACTGAATATGTGGCTCCTTTTTCCAAGTTTCAAACCCACCACACACACACACACACACACACACACACACCAGCTGCATCTCGGCTCGTCTCTCGCTGCAGATCTCTGGCTGAGATAAGCAGGAAGTGGGAGAGGATCTGGGTTTGGACCGGGTTCTCCTCTAAATCATAAAGCATGACGTGAACACACCGCACCGAAAGCTACCACTTTTAAAAAAAAATCTCTGATCCCTTGTGTGCGCCTGTGTGTGTGTGTGTGTGTGAGTCAGGCCGCTCGGACCCTGGTGCGACTCGGGGACACTCCGTGCTCTCCAGCGCGCTCCTGCGGACAGGAAATGAGCTCGCTTCTTTAATTCTCTCCCCGCTTCTGTTTTTACGGTGAGGAAATGCACAGACACGTTACAGCCGTAAAACCCGAGGTGACACTTTAAATAAAGCGTGTCTCCGTAAATCCTTATAAATCTGCTCACAATTTACTGACGGTGCTTTATAAAGCGCGGTAATTAATTCCGGCGTTGCTTTGAAACAGAAGAAGTGGTTGAGCTATGTGTGTGTGTGTGTGTGTGTGTGTGAGCCATGTGTGTGTGTGAGTGTGTTTCGTAACACTGGAACACAGAGTACGATATTAAAATGTTTACAGTATATTAACCGGAGTCGCACATAAAAACCTCCCGCTAGGTTTATTTATAAAAAGAGACAGAAATGAGACAAAACTCTCAGGCAGCAGCAGCAAGTGTCCTGGGAACACAGTGGGAGGCGTGGCCTAATATTTAAATGAGCATGCTTGATTGTTCAATATATAGGGCACTACATTGTTGTTATATATACAGTGGTAGGTGTTTCGCCTGCCATGCGGAAGGCCCGGGTTCGATTCCCAGCCAGTGCCCAAACCCCCCAGTCGCTGGATGCAGTGCCGGTCCCAAGCCCGGATAAAATGGGAGGGTTGCGTCAGGAAGGGCATCCGGCGTAAAGTTGTTGTGCAGACTGGATATTCCGCTGTGGCGACCCCTTGCCGGGAGCAGCCGAAAGACCAACATACACCACCGCTCGAACGTTTGTGATCATTTGCAAATTTCTTTGTTTTCCAAAGAAAAACACATTTTCCTGCAATTCACAAACAATTAAAGTGACCCGGAGTTCTGACTGTGACGGAGCGGCCGGCACAAACGTCGGATCGGAACCCCATTGAGCTGTTGCGGAAGCAACGTGACCGTATGGTAGGGAGGAAAACTCCGTCAAACCAGTCCATCATGTGGGAGACGCTCCAGGAAGCACGGGGTGAAATATATCTATATATAGGTGGTATATAGGGCACACCATCATCCCACTGTGGACATGTCCCAAATCTGAGTCCCTGTTCCCTATATAGGACAGGCCATCATTCTACTGTGGGCTTGTCCCAAACCGCACCCCCTGTTTCCTACATAGGGCACACCGTCATTTCACTTTGGGTGTGTCTCAAACCAGACACCCTCTTCCTTGCATAGGGACACACCATCACTCCACTGTGGGTTTGTCCCAATCCGCACTCCCTGTTCCCTACACAGGAACATGTGTTGTAACACAGCTTCTCCTCTGAAACACAGCAATAATATTTAATTAAAATTCCTCTAATCTCAGTCTTTCAAAATGTCTGATATCATCTGTGATGGATTTTTACCTTTTCCTTCAGGAATGTACTGCACATGGCTGTGGTATTCTCTCTCTCTCACACACACACATACACACAAACACACACTTGGCGTGTGTTGATGTTTCATTTTTTGGCCCCTGATTGCAGATAGGAAGTGTTCGAGGGGCCGTAAAACCTTGAGCCAAAATAAATCAGAGCGCTTTCACAATAATGCCGGCGTTCATGCGTTTTACGAGACTGCAGAGAGAGTGGGGAGGTTCTGTCTCTCTCTCTCTCTCTCTCTCTCCATCACTCCATCTCTCTTTCTCTCCATCTCTGCCCGTGGTTTTCTTTTTTAATCAGGCTATAAATAAATTAGATGATCTGAGGTGATGAGGGTAATGACTGGACAGACTGACGGATAGAGAGATGGACAGACTGATAGACGGATGGATGGATGCTCCATTTATTAGAGAGAATGTAGATTGAGGAACGTCCACAGTGCACTGAGGACAGTGTGATATTTAGATGAGTGTTTATATAGTGAATAAGGAGCATCGTTTGGACTTGGTAGTGCTGAGACGCTCGGTCGGTGTTCGTGTGCCCATGCAGTGAACATACAGTGATTCAGGACACATCCATGGTGGTAGGAGAGTTGTAACAGTAGTTTGCCGAGGTTTGGGACACAGCCGTCTGTGTTATTGGAGTTCAATACAGAGAAATGTGGTGAAAACAAACTCAAGGTTTTACACTCGCAGGGTTTAGTGCTCGTCAGGTTTTAGGCTTTTGTAGTTCTGCACTCTCAGGGTTTTACATGTGGATGTTCCTGCGACTGGGGAAGCTAAGCGCGCGGTGACTTAGACATGTTCTCCCTGCGGAACTGACGGTCCGGGTGAGAACAAAGTCGTAAGGTTCTTCTGGGTTTGTTCTAAAGAGCGTGCAGACGTTTCACAGAACATCACATGGAGCCGACGGCTGACGAGTCTCGTTCCAAGCAGATCAATCAGTCAGGACTCTTTTATCTGGCTGGAACCCTTCCTGCGCGCGGGGCTCAGCACCGCCGTCCTGACGGAGCAGCGGCGGGGGATCCGCCCTCCTCCACCCGCCGCTCAGCGGGGCTGTTTGTGCTGCTACACGGGGGGTGGTGGTGTGTTTTGGTTGGCAAAGCCTGACGTCATTCTGACCCACTGAGCCATGTTTATGGCTCCGGCAATCTATGTGTGTACTTGTGTGTGTGTTTGTGTGTGTGTGTGATTTACAGCCACTTTATCATCTGATTGATGAGGACCAGATGATGTGATGCTTCCCCTCCTACTGATGAGCTCCAGTGTGTGTGTGTGTGTGTGTGTGTGTGTGTTTGAGGGAGCTCAGCACTTTATAATTTCTTATTGCGCAAAATTTCCATGATGAGCCGAGGAGCGCAGCGAACATCGACATCGCCTCGACAAACACACTGCGATGTGGCATGAGTCGCAGCGTGATGTCTCAGCTCTTTATAAACACCAGATGAACTTTGACCTTTACACACACACACGCATGAGCCCGCTTCATAAAAAAATACACATACACACATGCACACACATCATACACACATTCACACACACCATTATGAGATATCAGTGTAGAGAAATTCATAAGAGACAAAGAACACGAGAGTGAAGGAGATGGAGAGAGAGTTCACAACCAACACACACTAACACAACCAACACACACTAACACAACCAATACACACAAATACACACACCAACACACATTAACACACAGCAACACACACAAATACACACCAACACACACTAACACACACCAACACACACTAACACACACAAATACACACCAACACACACCAACACACACAAATACACACTAACACACACAAATACACACCAACACACACTAACACACACAAATACACACCAACACACACAAATACACACTAACACACACAAATACACACCAACACACATTAACACACACCAACACACATAAATACACACCAACACACACTAACACACAAATACACACAAATACACACCAACATACACAAATACACACCAACACACACAAATACACACCAACACACAAATACACACAAATACACACCAAAACACACAAATACACACCAACACACACCAACACACACAAATACACACCAACACACACTAACACAACCAACACACACTAACACAACCAACACACACAAATACACCCCAACACACACTAACACACAGCAACACACACTAACACAACCAACACACACTAACACAACCAACACACACTAACACACAGCAAAACACACTAACACAACCAACACACACTAACACAACCAACACACACTAACACACACAAATACACACACCAACACACATTAACACACACAAACACACACCAACACACACTAACACACACAAATACACACATGATACACACAAATACACACCAACACACACAAATACACACTAATACACACCAACACACAAATACACACCAACACGAATACACACCAACACACAAATACACAGCAACACACACAAATACACACTAACACACACAAATACACACCAACACACATTAACACACACCAACACACACAAATACACACCAACACACACTAACACACAAATACACACAAATACACACCAACATACACAAATACACACCAACACACACAAATACAAACCAACACACACAAATCCACACAAATACACACCAACACACACAAATACACACCAACACACACAAATACACACCAACACACACAAATACACACTAACACACACAAATACACACCAACACACACCAACACACACTAACACACAAATACACACCAACATACACAAATACACACCAACACACACAAATACACACCAACACACACCAACACACACAAATACACTCTAACACACAAATACACACCAACACACACAAATACACACCAACACACACAAATACACACAAATACACATTAACACACACCAACACACACAAATACACACCAACACACAAATACACAAACCAACACACAAATACACACCAACACACGTCTCTGAGACAGAGACACAAATCAGGGAGAGAGAGACATCTGGACTGC
>JAQMYK010000038.1:34715798-34726850 GCA_030014345.1 Clarias buthupogon | reverse complement strand
TTTTGGACGCCTTCAGCATTCCTTTACAATGTAGAAAGAAATAAAAATCAGGAACCATCATGGAGTTAGAAAGTGACTTTTGAACGGTAGTGTATATTCGCAGCCTTAGCCTTAATATAAGTATAATATCCTAAGTATAATAATGGCTTTTTTCGTGACAATATATAATTTTTCATGTGTTGAACACATTATACTTTTAATACCAATGTAATTTATAAATTTTATAACATAAATATTAACATGAATTCAGCTAAATTTCTATATAAAATATAATAGTGTATAGAGTTTTTAATCCTGTAGAGAGAACACAAAGCAAATTATTACTGCACGTTCCCTACAGTGCTCACACCAAAGAAATGAAATGAAATGAAAGTGTTTTGGGAGCGTATTTAGGGACGCATTTTGGGTTTAAACTAGAAAAATAGGCATTTTTTTTGGACCATATCCAAAATTGGCGGTTTTGCACCATTTGTGGGGACTCTCAGAATGTAACCCCCGCGGAATCTCGTGTGTCGACTATAGATGGTTTCAGTGTATATAATTTACAAACCTCTACGATGGTGAGTACAAACGTAGTTTTTTTTGTTTTATCATCATTTTCTGGATTGTGCTTGTGTAGCATTTGAGCACTTTGTATAAAGATTTCTCTCAGACACACACACACACACACACACACACACACACACACACACACACACACACACACACAGCTCTGGCGTTGATTGCAGTAGCACTAAACTCAGGACCATAATAATGAATAAACAAAAAAGAAAAACATTGAAGACAGAACGAGTGTGTAAAGTCTGAGGGGGTCATCGCATCAGAGCAAAGAGCAGGAGAAGATTTCATTGTGGACATCCTCTGTCTACTGTGTCTACACACACACACACACACACACACACACACACACACACTGTCCCCAGAGACTCGACATTCCAGTCACACGCAGGTGAGTGCCGTCCTAATACTGAGATAAAAAACAGGCAAATGGAAGGACAGCCATATCGTCTTTCTCCCCGAGACCAGGTCCTGAAACCAGAGCTCGGGGACGAGTGCTTTGATATTTTGGCTGCTCGTCCGTTTGCCTTGTGCTCCGTCCAAAGCTCACACAGCAGATACTTCACATTTATGAGGTATATTTGAAAGAACATAAATACGGCAGGAAAAAAAAAAAAAAAAAAGGAGAAAGAAAGGGCCGGGTTCGAACAATCAAGCCTTAACGTAAACAGGCCCCATGTCTCGGCACTAACAGGGACCACATTGGAGCAGATGGCGTGCCAGTGCATGTGGCATAAAAAAAAGAGCAAGAGTCCTGCTCTTGTGTATATGACTGTGTGTGTGTGTGTGTGTGTGTGTGTGCTCTTTCGAGTGGTGTTTACGGACCCCAGAGGTTCCCGCAGTGTTTGTACGTGTGTGTTTATGATTATCGGTACACGACCGGAGTGTTTGAGCGCGTTTCCGTCCAGCGCATTTCATGTTTGTGTGTGTTCCTTTTTTCTTTTCCCCCTTGTGCTATAGTGTCCGTGTGTGTGTATGTGTGTGTGTGTGTGTGTGTGAGTGCATGTGTGTGGTATGCGAGTGAGATGTGTGTGAGCGAGAGAGAACCATATGTGTACTTGCTCCCTTGAACCGAAGGCGACTGGTTCCCATTTCCTCATGGAAGATGTTGCAGAAACAAGTCAGCAGTGAGCTAAAAAAAGCTGTGTGTGTGTGTGTGTGTGGATTTGCCATGAACAAAATTAGATTAAATCACCTTTATCTACTTCCTGTCTTACACACTGCTACCAGTAGCATTAACGTTATTGTCTGTGTAAAAAAAACGGAGAAGAAACAAGATAGAGAGAGAAGGGTGCGTTTAATTTTGACTTAAGTTCAGAATGAGGATTTACGCGATTCGTGCCCGATGCACATAAAGGCGCGTGTTACACATGTGTGCGTGTATGGGGGGGCCGGGGTTCATACAAAACCTTCTAAGTTACGCAGTGAGCTTAAGCGTCTTGTTCATACGTAAGGACTATCACCAACTCTAGCGCCCCCTTCTGCCATGATGACGAAACCGCAGTATGAAAAACAATTAAACTTTTTAAATAGAATTTTTGAATTGAAACAATTAAATATGACTCCAGTAATGTACTCGTTCGGACATCAGAGGACACGTATGTCAATCTGAGATGTTGACGTGTAAAGGCTTTAATTCTAAGCGTACGGTTCGACAGTTGATTTTTTTAACACCGTCGTCCCTATGTTACAATTTCACAAACTCCCCTCTTGATTTCTTCATATTATGCCTCTAAAGAGCCAGTCTGTCTTGTTTTTTTCTTTTTTTTTAGATTTTCCCCCAATTTTTTCTCCCTAATTTAGTTGTGTCCAATTTCCATCCACCACTAGGGGGCTTCCACATCAAGGCTTCAACTACCAGTCAATGAGGGCTGAAGACCATCGCGTGTACCGCATCTGCCACAGCACCATACCCTCCTTGCACTTGAGCTCACAGACGCCGTGATTCGGCTGTAGAGCCGAGGTTAACGTGGGAGCACCAAGTGCCTCCCATCCTGCCCCCCTTTTTTGCGAGAGCTCGGCCAATCAGCTCTCTCCAGGCACCCGGCTGCGGGAGGCTACAGCATCGAACCTGCGATCTCTTCTCTTGTTATTTTTTCAATGTAGTCCTGAGGAACAGCTCTCCAGGCTTCCCTAAATTCTTCCTAAAGAATGCTGAGTGGTTGGAACAGACGAGAGGGGAAATGAGGTCGCTGCTGAGGCTGGTACATAAACAACCAGTTTTTAAATTGTTTAAACGTCTTTAGGCAGTTTGCAGCCTGTCACAGTGAAATGTTTGTTGCCATTTCTTTCAAGTTAAAGTTAGGCATTTATGTGTCACATATACATTACAGCACAATGAAATTCTTTCTTCGCAAATCCCAGCGTAACTGGGGTCAGAGCACAGAGTGAGCGCCCCTGGAGCAGAGAGGATTAAGGACCTCGCTCAAGGGCGCAACAGTGGCAACCTGGTGGAGCTGGGGTTTAAACCGCCGACCTTCCAGTCAGTAACTCAGTGCTTTAACCCTCTGAGCCTCCACCACTGCCCCATTCAATGAATTTAACTTTGTGATTTCGTGCACATGAGAAAAGCTGTGGAGCTTAAAACGTAAGACTCAGCGCTGGAGTGTGTGTAGCTCCAGCACATGTGGATGCTGGATAACGAGTCTGGACACCGTTTGTTGTTTTAATTAAAACCCGTAATTAATGTGATTGTTACAGTTAGCGCTGTTGTTCACGCGGTAACAGATTAGCGACACACCAGACGCGCGGTCTATCGCCATCATCATCTCTCTCTCCAATATCGTCCTATTAATGTGGGGTTTTTTTATTCCCTTTGCTTTTATTTTACACTTTTTATACGATTAAATGTGTGTGTGTGTACAGTGTGTGTATATGTGTGTGTGTGTGTGTGTGTGTGTGTGTGTGTGTGTGCGTGTAACTTTTCGCCTGATTCAATCTTCCATTTAAAAGAATGCCTGAGCTTTAAAGGTGTCTTTAAATTCAACCAAAATTTACATTAAGATGAAACATTGTTGCACATTTTCGCCCTTTGATGTTCCCTGGAGCTTTAATATGAACGTAAACATTATTATGATGTTGATTCGTAGCCTAGATGAACATTTCTCACGATTCCTTCTGATGGTGTGTTTGCTTAATGAACTCCTTTATGTCAGCTGCTCTTACACACACACACACACACACACACACACACACACACAGATCACTGTAAATTATTGCTTTTTAAACAATCAAAAATCAATATAATTAACTAAGGTGTGTGTGTGTGTGTGTGTGTGTGTGTGTGTGTGTGTGTGTGTGTGTGTGTGTGCTGACATTTACATACTGTTATTAGTGTATATATTAATAACAACCGGGTGTGGCTAGAACAAGCACAGGTGCGTCTCCTGGGATTCTACACGTTATATATTCTCTCTCTCTGTCTGTCTCTCTCTCTCTCTCTCTCTCTCTCTGTCTCTCTCGTTAAGCTCTGTTCATATCGTTAACGTTCTCCTAACGAACTTTTCGCGACCCGATGAAGTAACGGAACATCTCAGACGCAGGGCCAAGGAGAGGTGAAGAGGTCGACGTGGGTGTGTCAGAAACTCTGGAGCTCGAGGCAGAACAGGAACACGAGAAACACACTTTCCATTCATTACATTGTATATATGTACACACACACACACACACACACACACAGAGCAAACTGGATGCAAATGTTTCCACCCACAACGTTTCTCAATTAAACTCGCTCCCTAAAGGTTCTGTTTCATCAGGGCTTTAGACTCATCATGATCCGTGTTTCTCATTACACACACACACACACACACACACACACACACACACACACACACACAGTAAACTCCTGACATGTAAGATTACAGAAGGTTCCTTTGAAGAACTCTGCTTCACTAAGACCTACGTTCTGAGAAAAAAAAATATACGTATACATTTTTGTTTTTGCTAAAAAAAATAAAATAATAATACATAATTCAAAATAACAACAATTTCTGTAATAATATCATCAGATGTAGTTTTACTTTAGTTATATATGATGTATATTCTCAGGTTCAGACTGTTTCCTGGCTAAGGTTATCCGACCCTGAATAAACTGCGAGCGCTCGTAGTGAAGATGTGATGAGGAACGTTACGGATCTCATAACCTTGTGGATGTACTGTAGTTCAGTGTGAGTGAAGGTTACTGTGGGTCAGTAAGGTGATAAAACAGCTGTGGGCTATGAACAAGCGACAGGATGTGATGTGAAGCTGAACGCCGCTTCAGGAGGAACGTCACGCCTGCTGGTTTGATTTCAGAATTTAGAACAACTTCTACAAAGTGAGGTCGGGATAACGGTGAAGAAAAACCTTCATACAGTGTTCGCTTTTTTAAATAGATTTGTCAATTGATGTAAATCCATCAATCACTCATTTCATACTGCTGGTTCTGGGGGGTTCAGTAACTAAACCCAGGGCCAGACTAGAACCCGGGTCACGGCGGTGCGAGCGCTGAACCCCAGACACTGGTCCACTCAGAACCTGCTGCTGGGCCAGGTGAAGAGAGTCAGAAAATAACCTAATTACAACCTAATTACAACCTAATTATAACCTACACGTCATACTGAAGGTTGTTTATTATACAGCAGCACCTCAGCATAAGGAATTTCTGCCTTAAGACCTGTTTTCTTGCAAGAAATTATACTCGGCATATGAAGAATTTTCAGCATACGAGCGCGCGATCGACCCAAACCGAAGCGACACATACGAGCGAGTTTTCTTTTTTTTTTTGTGGATTTTCTTTTGCATTTTGTGTAAGATTTAGTGAGACGCAGCACCGCGGGGTCTCAAGAACGTTATCAAGGACGGTAGCAAGAAGAAAAGGGAGACGCTTCCCATTTGGTTTTTAAAGCAGCCGGTGCCGAGAGGAATCATAAATTAAGGTTAAATGAGGTTTAATGTCTATTTATTTCATATTTTACTTCAATTCCACGTCTTTTCTAAATGTCTTGATTGTTTTTATCTGCAAAAATATGATTATAGTGTTGGAAATTGATAATATTGGTGATATTTTTGGGCGGCTGAAACGGATTACCTGCATTTACATTATTTCCTATTGGACGATGTGTTTCACAATACAACATTTCACCTTAAGAACTCCGGGACGCCGAGGTACCTGTGTAGTTAATACCATAATGTGTTTAAGTATAAATATATACATACACAAAACTCTAAAACCAGCATTTCTTCCCGTCATCCCCCCCCACCTCTCTCTCTCTCTCTCTCTCTCTCGTTCCCAGTTTTCCCAGCAGTATCGTTCTGTCTGAGGCGAGCTTTGTTATCTCTCCACCTCCACCTCCGTCCATCCCTCCATCCGGCGGAAGAACAACGGACGCTTGTTAGGCGCAAAGCTGCTCCCCGCGGCTCGGAAGGACTCGGAGACAACGAAAAAACAAACAGGCCCGACGCCTCGGAGGGGTATCAGGTTCATCATCTTCACTGCTCCTCCTCCTCCTCCTCCTCCTCCTTAGTCCCTCGCTCCGGTAGCGGCCGGGCCGAGTCAGGGCGTCCAAACAGAGGGGGCGGGGGGGGGGGTGGGGGGGCCGAAGGTCCGGGTCTGGTACTGAGGCCGGGGTTCTGTTCAACGCAAATCAAACAACTTGAAGGGTTTTTTTTTTTACGCTTTTACTTTGAATTAACATCATGATGTTTTATAGTTTTACAGTGTAAAGTCTCTCTAAACAGCGTGTAGATCAGTTTAATCCGGATTGATGAACAGAATTCTGGGAAACTTTTTTATTTTCCTCTTTTTTTCACCCAGAAACGACACAAAGCATCAACTCCCCCCCGGTGTCCCGTTACAGTGTTACTTCTGACTGATACGAATCACTGACGCCGGAGACTCCTTCCGTTAAACGTACGATATCTACGATTATGTTTTAATTGTTTATAAAGTGCAGCTGTTGCCATGGTGACGATGTCGCATCAGAGCGAGCGCGTTAATATAAACCTGCGATGTGCTGCTGCGCGGCTTTTCACCGAGACCTTCTGATCAGCCGAGAACCCAGAGCTCAGCAGCGCGGCGGTGCGAATCCCCCGAGCCAGCCGCTGTACGCGGGTTTGGAGTCGACACGCGGGTCACGTTTGAGCGACGCGTCTCTGCAGAGGAGCGACATCATGTTTCATAAGCAATGAAATAAAATCACTTCCTGTTCCACCGATACAGAGAGCGCGGCTCATACCTGGGATTCCTGCAATCCTTTTATTTTTGCGTATCATTTCACTGGAATTCTTTGTGCATGTGTGTGTGTGTGTCTCACACACACACACACACACACACACACCTACACTGTGCTGTGTCCCAGCAGTGACCCGAGACCCCACTGGCTGCGGTCTGCATTACACACCCCATTCAGAGAGCTCGGCTGTGCGAGGGGACAGCATGACACACACACACACACACACACACACACACACACACACACACACACACACACACACACACAGAGCACCCCAGCTCGAGAGAAGACACTTCTGTCGAGCTTCCTTCGTTACTGCTATGTTTGTCACATTATCACACACACACACACACACACACACACACACACACACACACACACACACACTCATATTTTCACACATATGTATTCAATCACACACATCCACAGACGCACAAATTGTAAGACTACATGGAAAGACATTTTATATACAGCAATTATGTAATTAAAAAATATATCAATATATAATGATAATAATATTATTAATAACAACAATAATAATAATAATAATAATAATTCCTTTAAAATAAATTTGTGCAGTCTATATAATTATTGATCTATCTATATAATTCTTAATTAAATTAATTAAATTATGAATTATATTAAAGATATAATTCTATTGCTATTATTATTATTATAATGAAAAAGACTCCTACTATATAATTACATTTTATATTATTAATAATTATTTATCCATTAAATTACGCACATTATGAAATAATTTTTAATTATTTTTAAGCTATAAAAATAAAAAGCATTTAAATTCTATAATAATAATAATAATAATAATAATAATAACATTCATATGATGAATATAAAATTCCTATAAAAATCTCCTGCCCTTTAAAGACCCGGCAGTTCATTTGTCCGCATCACGATGTCGATCCGTCCGTCTCTTCACGCGCTCGTGTTCACGCCGTCGTCACTCGACAGAGAAACAGTAACTCAGCACCGCGTTACATCATCAATCACCATAACAACCATCACAGCTTTGTGTCTGTCTGTCTGATCCAGAGTAAATCATCATCAAATTCACACCTGCACACACACACACACACACACACACACACCAATCAGCCATGACATCACCCCCACTGACAGGTGAAGTGAATAACACACTGATTATCACATTACAAAGGCTGGGGTGGGTGGAAGTGGGTGGGGTTTATTTATTAGGTATCAATTAAACATTATGTTTTTGAAGTTGTCGGCCTGGAAGCAGGAAAAAATGGGCAAGTTTAAGGAACTGAGTGACTGTGAGAAAGTCCAAATTGTGACGTCTAGACGACTGGGTCAGAGTAACTCCAACACTGCAGCTCTTGTGCGATGGTTCCCAGTGTGCATTGGTCAGGACATATAGTACCAGAAGTGAAGAAGAAGAAGAAGAAGAACTGGTGACCTGGTGACAGGTGTTGACTCCGCCTCCAGATTCTCCAGATCTCAGTCTGATCGAACCCGATCCATGGAGGCTCTACCTCACAACTTACAGGACACAAGAGATCTGATACTGATGTCTTGGTGTCAGATACCACACACACACACACACACACACAGACACACACACCTTCAGAGGACTAGTGGAGTCCAGGCCCCGACGGACAGGGCTCATTCGGAGGCACAAGGGGGCGCTAAACAATATTAGACAGGTGGTTTTAATGTATGTTACACATCTTATATATATATATTACAAATCACCTCTAATGTAAAGATAATGTTTTCGTGCACCGAATGACTTATTTAATCAAATCCGGTCAGGAATTTCCATGTTGATTGTAAAATAAACATGACGTACCGTAAAATCTGAACAACCGGACTCCACCTAAACTGTAAAAAGGAGGTATTTCTGCCTCTTGGACCTGAAATGACCATAAAAACAGCGAGCTTGACGTGCACTTGGCATCGCAGCCGAGTCGCCCCTCGCTCAGAGACTCCGTTCCTCTCCTGCATGAAGGCTTTTGGCCCCGTCTGAGCAAAACTCTTGTTTTGATTAGATTAGACTATCTAATCTAACGTCCAAATACGCAACCCGTCTCCCGTACCGTGTCGGTCCGATTAGGGACTCGAGACGCTCACCGCCTCCTCGGCCTTCCATATTAGAGCAAGAATTCACCGTGTAGAGCACGCCGCGTGCTCGCCGACGCCAGAATATCGACAGATCTGATAAATGCGGAGTTTTCGCAGTCTGAGAGACGGAGCCCGCGCACGACCGCGAGCTCAACTTTATCTCTCGCTCGCTCTCTTCCTCTCTCTCGCAATTAGTGTTTAAAATGTGTTATTTATGTCCATTTTTAGTTTCCTCCCTGCACTAGAACGTTCCGCAGGGCTCTCAGCAGGTTCTGAAGGGATAAGTAACGTCACTGCAACGGGTTCCGATTGCGGGTATGTTAAAGCCAACATTTCGCCTGATTTCGCGCGTGCAACTTAGGTTCGGTCAGTTCGTTCGCTCAGAGGCTGAAAGCGCTTCGTATTTCTCGCAAAATTCTCGCAGAAAAGGTGAGCGTCCGCATGCTGAGGTTCTGCTGTATCGTGATGGATCTCCTGATGGAATCTTTTACTCAATCAGACGTAAAACTAAAACTAATGAGGAAAGTAAACGTTAGCGGTTCATGTGTCTGCAGTTTTTAACGTTGCTAAAATGTTTTGGAAATGTTTGTGAACAAATGCTCGGCTGGTCGTTCATGAGAACTTGCTCAAATTAAACGTTTCTGTACACAGTGCGCTCTTAAAAGACTAAATGTCCTAAATCTGTGTGTGTGTGTGTGTGTGTGTGTGTGAGAGAGAGAGAGACTTGTTTGGACTCATCCTTCTTTTTCTGTATAAAGTTACTTTTTTGTAAGCCGATAGACGGATACTCATTTAACCTCTTTAATCTCTCTCTCTCTCTCTCTCTCGCTCGCTTGCACTGGTCATATTGAACATTTCTCAGACGTCTCCAGAGAGAGAAGAAGAAGAGGAATGTGTACTGATATTAATGTGGCCACATCTCATTCCCGCTCTTACTCATCCTGTCATGGTTTTGTTTTTAGAGAAAGACAGAGTGCACTCGTTTATATCGTTACAGCCGGTCGTATCAAAACATTTTGTGTCCAAATGGAGAACAGGGGGAGGAGAAGAAAAGAGAGGATTAATAGAGCTACTCGTTTAACCACATCTCTCTCTCTCTCTCTCTCTCTCTCTCTCTCCGTGTGAAGCTCGTAACAGCACACTGCGTTTTGTTTTCAGTGAAATTCAACCACATGTCATCTTTTCTTTCACTTAATGGCAGAAAGAGAGAGAGAGAGAGAGAGAGAGAGAGACAGAGAGAGAGATTGGTTCTTTACATTCAGTAGTGATTACAGGTATCATACAACATACTGTTTCCCCATCAGAATGGGTTCCACCCAGAAGTTCGAAACCTTTAACTCTGTTTTTAGGAATATCAACCCCATGTGCTCTCTCTCTCTCTCTCTCTCTCTCTCTCTCTCTCTCTGTTTGTTCAGTGGTCACACAGAGGCACTTGCAGATTTTTGACATTCTAAGCACTTGCCTCGTTCTCTCTAGAGACTGAATGCTGAACTCTGAGAGAGAGAGAGAGAGAGAGAGAGAGAAGGGGGGAGTAAATCATTTTGACTGGCTGTACTCCAGGAAACGGTGCATTACATTAGGCGTCCCATCTGATCCACCAGGGGGCGCTGCTACTGAACTCCGTCTCGTCATTGTGAATTATGAGGGTCGATCAGAACTCCAGAAGGAGGAGCGCTGATGAGATTCTGTCAATTTAGTGTCACTACTTTTACCAATTATTAACCGTCAGCGCTGGTCCTGTAAATGATGATGGTGAATATTAATTAAATTAATTAATAATGAGAATATGCAGATGAGCCCCGCATCAGCCATCGTAAAGAGTGTATAATATAATCTGCATGTAGTGCGTTATAATAGCAGGGATTGTTATTATCGACTAGATCAACACACTTTGGACACAATGCATTTACTTTAAAGCTTTAAAATGGACGCGTTTTAATACATGTTTAAACTGCCGTTAGAACAAAAACGCTTTTATGTATCGACGTTTATCAAAAACAGTGTTGGGGGACCCCCTTTTAAGTAACTAATTACATTACAAAATTACTGTCATTAAAAAGTACAGTAATCAGTTACATTACAGCGTTACTGTCTGATAAAAGTAACTAGTTCGAGTACTTTTCCACTGCAGAAAATGAAAGCTCCTTTGGACTCCTAATACCCCTATCTCACCCACTCA
>JAQMYK010000038.1:34681195-34692508 GCA_030014345.1 Clarias buthupogon | reverse complement strand
AGACCTTTAGCGGGAGCGGTCGGGTCGGGAAGAAAATTATTCTAAGCGGGCAGCGGGTGGACAAAGAGTGATATATACTGTAGCGGGAGCGGGCGGGTGCGGGATAAAACCTCGCGGGAGTGGGCGGGAGCGGGACTGAAAAAACAGTCCCGCGCAGACCTCTATCGCAGGGCACACACACATACACACACACACACTCTCATTCACACACTATGGGCAATTTGGGAACGCCAATTAGCCTAACCGGCATATTTTTGGACTGTGGGTGGAAACCGGAGTACATGGAGGAAACCCACCAAGCACAGGGAGAAAATGCAAACTCCATGCACACAGTGACGGGAATCGAGCCTGGCCGGGAATCGAACCCGGACCCTGGAGGTGCAAGGCGACAGTGCAAACCACTACTAATCCAACCCAAACAAATCAAAACCAAATCCAGCCCAATCCAATACAGCCCACTCCAATTCTAATTCAGGTTCATCTAATTTAATCCAAATCCAAACCAGCCTAATCCAGTTGTAATCCAGTATAACCGTATCCAAGTCCAATTCAATCCAGCCGAATCCAAACCACCCTAATTAATTTCCAATCAAGTCCAACCGAGTCCCTTCCATCTCAAATACATCTAATCTCGACTCCACTCCAGTCCAACCGGCCACAAAGCTAAGAGGATTTCTGATCACGTTCTTAAGGCTGCTAAAGTAATAAAAGCTAACCTTACCTCTCATGCTAACTTTGTTCTGTATCATGAGAATTCAAACACAAATAATGTATGAGTAAACAAAAACAACAACAACAACAATAGCATACAAAGGTACAAGAAGTGTTGAAGAAAATGGAAAATGTGATGCAAAAACTTGAATACTGTACTTTCTCCACATGCTTGCAATCAACCATCAACCCCTGACGAAGGGCCGTGTTTCAGCGGCTGCAAAACTGAGGCTCGGCGTCGAAAGGAGCGCTAACCCGAGAGGAGCGAAAACGCTACGGCACGCTGACGTCCACTCACCGCTCGGAGAACATCTAGAGTGGACGGCTGCTGTGTGAAATACACTAAGAGGACAGGTGGAGCGAGACATGTTCTTCCAGGTTCTTCCAGTAAATCCAGACAGTTCGAGTGAAGAACCGGATCAGGATTACACACTGGAGCAATGCTACAGGATTAGAGATTAGAAACTTCTGAATTAAATAAAGTCTCAGGACCAACATGAGCGTGTGAAGAGATTCATAAACAGACCTGACTGAATCTGTAGAAGAAATATATGAAAACAGAAAAGGACAGGGTGGAAGAAATGGAACAAAAACACCAAACAAAACAACATGAAACATAACTGAACCAAACATGAAAGGAAAGAGCAAAGGATGAAGCAGAATGGAGGAAGAACCATGTTTTCCTCTTTATTGTAATGTATAAGGAGTGTCACATGCCTCTGTGCATTGTTAAATTAAATATGCAGCCCAAGCTCCACCTTCATATGTTAGACCACGCCCACATGGCCATCCACTGACACTAATCATCCCTTCGTTATTAAACTGGCACAATAACGCGTATAACCCTGAATCCCACTCAGCCTTACACGCAATCCGGCCCAAATTGCAGAGTTCGGAATAATCGTAGGTCTTTATGACACCAAGCCCGAGAAGTCATAACTCAGACGCCATGTCACTAAACCCACCGGGACGTATTAGAGAAAGAAAAATATTCTTGTGTGCCGTCTCGTACATGATGGGGGTTTCATAAGAAAGGAGGGATGACCTAGTCAGTGTAGACGTTATGGATGATTGCAGGAATAAAAAATAAAAAAATAACAGTCCTGGAGCTGAGGATCTGCCGTGATGAGAAAGACAGAAGCGTATTAAACTGACGAGCGAGAGAAAGAGCGGTTTTACGACGTCTCAGCGCCAGTCGGGTCTTAAAGCGTCACTCATCATCCACTGCTGGGCGGGGGTTCCATCTTAACCCATCGCCGGGTGGTGAAGAAATATCAATTTACATGAAAAAATACTAAAACGTCATAGAACAGGAACAATTACATATCCAGGATTCAGGATCCTGATCGTTCAGAAGGTGTTGATTAGTTTTCCACAGCAGCGGCTCTGACAGTAGTGCTGGTTTATATTAATGCGCTCGTTGTAATAAGTTATTGTTTCTACAGTAACATGAATAAAAAGTAACCCTGATGAAAGGAAGGAGTGTCCAGTGTCAGAGCTCCTTCCCAGTCTGACTCAGGTTTGCTGCCTCGACATTAAAGCCTCGGCTTCAAAATCGACTCGCTCGCATCCAGACCAAACGTCCGCGACCTGGGGCAGGAGCATACCATCTGCTCGGTAGAGCTCCCAGGTGGTCCGTTTCCACTGACAAATGGGCCAGAGGGGTGCCAATACTTTGCACAGGCCTACACATGGTCTCTATTCAGTAATTGTACACGTACATACAAAGTGAGAGCTGAATAGCAAACGTATGCTTCTCGCTCTTGCCATACTTTCTGTGTTTGTCTCTCCATCTACTCTACAATCAATCTCTTTTTTTCCCCACATCTCTCCCTCTTTGTCTCTTGTCCCCATCCCCCTCTCCGCGTCTCTCTGAGATCTGTCTCTTCTTTCCTCTGTCCTGTTTAGTTTAACTCTCTCTACATTACCACTTACACTGTACAGCTCAGTGGAACAGCGCACGCTGAAAAATGGGGACTCGCAAATTAATGGCTAACACATGTTCCCCATACCTTACACACACACACACACACACATACACACACAAGCAGTCACCCATGTGCTGGTCTTTTTTAAGTTGCTGCCAGGAAGGTAAGACTACACTGCAATCAAATAGCGCTTTGGGACAAGTAGCTTAGCGCTCGTTATTAGAGAAGCCAGACCGAGTACGATATCAACACCAAACTGCGTCAACTTTTCATTTCTCGACCATCATGGACGAGTTTTTGGTCTTCGAATGGCACAACTTTACGCGCCAATATTCACCTTGAAGCTGATTATGAACATGAATCCATGGCACGTATAATAAAATCAGTCCGGATTGTTTTTTATGAATTTGTCCTCTAAGTGTGAAACAGCAAAAAAGTTTGTTAATTGTAAAATCTTTCAAGTCTTTCAACTCCGACAAAAATCCTGCGTTTACCCCAGCCTTCCATGACTCCACGGCGTACAGTACGACCTGCTCCGCTCTAGTCGTCCTCTAGTTTTGATGTCTATGTAAAATTAGCATTTTCTTTGATTTATGTGAATATTGCATTTGTGAACCATGAATGTTACTAATACACTTCCTATATTTATACCTTCGACCAATATACAATAACAGATCGAGTCGTGTAGTCAGCCCGCTAGGTAGTTGTAAAGAACCCTGCTGTTAAGCTAACTAGCTTTCAAAACCTTTAAAAGAACTTACTGTAGCTTTAACTAATGTATTTACCGAATAGAAATTGAGAAATATCTTTTCCTTGGACACATGCTTACAAAATGATAAAAGAATGATAAAAGCGTAACTGAATTTCATCTCTGCAAGTCACATTTCTGGCATAGGTCGTCAATCACGTCAGACTAGAGATGAGTACGAAGTCGTTTGTTATTCCTGCCAACAGCTCTGCATTGTTTTCTTTTTCCCGTCCATGACCAAGAACTCAAGACAAACACACTTCTGTGCTGTTTAGAGTGAAAACACACTAGAGCGATAAGTTCAGAGCTGCTTCAGGGTCAAACAGCCACTGGATCTAAACGAGTCTCGGAAACTATGAGAGATAAAAGCTGGGTGCTGCAAATCATGTTTTTAGTTCATAACAGCACAGTTTTACTCCGATCCCCGTGCACATTTGCAGGAACTGTTGGACTGACCTATGCAGGTGGTTTTGTAAACAAGACGTCTAAAAGGGCGTCATCTCCAGAGGATTGAAATAAGACTGAAATATAGCAGAGCTAACACAAATCCCTTTGCAGCTCCGACGGAAGAAGAACGTGGCCTTGAACGTCCATGTGCGTCTTTTCCAGCTGACGCTCGCCACGATACGACCGAGTTGCACGAGTTTCCGTTAGCACGCGAACCGTGCCGGTTCTGAGTGAACGATTGGTCCGCATCACTCTGCGCTGACAGGAAGTGATGGATCAAGCCATCTTTCCCAATCCAATGACATCATCATCATAGATGTCATGAACCGTGCTCTCAGCGGGGCGGAAACTTCTGGCCATGGATGACTGTGGCATCTCCGGGAATTGAGCTCAGGTCTTCTCGGTGTCACTCCGGAGTTTATAATGACCTGTGAAGCCGGTCTATGGGGGCGCAGGAAGCTTATTAATCATGTCGTTTCTGAGATTTGTCAGAACGATGCCAGAGTCTGACTAATGTGACCACGTCGGAGACGGGAAGACTGTGGGTCATCACATGCAGTGGTGCAGCGTTCAGCTGACAGCACAGGTTTTCGTCTGGTAGCCCAGAAGACAGCTTTTAAGAGACTTGTTTCTACTGCCAATGCCTTTCCTTGGTCCCAAACCTCTGACTCAGATGAATCTCGAGAGGTCGCTTTTGTTTGCACACCTTCACATGGAGAACTTCAGGCCTCCATTTGGATCGGATATTTGGACTGCTGATTTGTGAACTGGCAGAACAATCCGACGCTGTTATGGACGTTGAAGAATCTGCATAGAGATTAGATAAATGTTTATTTTCGTTTCTAAAGGACAGGCTGACGAATTTTGTGGCTGTACAACACATTAACATCTGACTCACCAACTGTTTGGGATTTGGAAATTGGAGATGAGCAAAATATCCATGTCATAATAACATTAATAATGTGTCGGCTGTGACCGTTTGGAGACGTCTGCCTGGTTAACGTTACTGAGGTTAAGTTTAAGGTTACCTGGGAAAAACATATGGTTCTTGAGTTTGAAGTTCCTGGGGGAAAAAGTCAGATTATTAAGGCTACAGTTAGGGGTAATGAGGTTAAAGTTAGGCTTACTAAGTTTAGGATTCGGGTTACTGAGGTAGAGTTCCTGAGTTTAACATTTCTGGGGTAAAAAGTAAAGCTTTAAAGATAAAGATTAGGGTCACTGGGGGAAAATAGTTACTAAAGTTGAGGTTAAGGTTCTCGAATTTTAAGTTAAGGTTTCTGGGTTAAAAAGCAGAGTTATCAAGTATATGGTTAGGGATAATGAGGTTTAGGTTAAAGTTAGGCTTAAGTATTAAGTACATAAATGTTAGATGTTAGGGGTTTTGGGCGGTCTAGGGTGGGAGCAGGGTCTACCATTCTAGAAATTAAGATTCTTGTGGTTTATGTTAGAGTTAAAAGGGTCTTAGGTTAAGTTTAGAGGTAAAGGTTAGGGTTACTGGGGTAAAGGTGAAGGTTCTTGAAGTTGAGATGAAGGAAACTGGAGTATGCCAGGTTACAGTTAGGGTCACTGGAGTGGAATGTAGCGATGTTAAGGTTAAAGTTATAGTTATGGGGGTAAATATTAGGGATACTAACATTTCTAATTTCTAACATTAAAAAGGAGGCAAAGTTTATAATAAAAAAGTAGGTTTACTGCGGTTAAGATTCTAGAGTATACCTTTAAAGTTAATTGTGGTTATGGTTACAGTTGCTTGGTTAGGTTTACTGAAGACGGGGTTAGTTTTACTAGGTGAGGAGTGGAGCTACTTGGATTAAGGTGAAGATTCTTTAGGTTAGTGTTTCTTGGGTTAACACAAAGTTAATTGTAAGTAAATGAAGCGTTACTGAGTTAAAGGTTCTGGAGATTGAGGTTCTTGAGGTTAAGATAAAGATTGTAGAACAAGCAGGGGGAATTGAACTCCATCTAGAGGACATTATGTTTTCGGGTCAAAGGCCTGAGGACAGTCGGATGCCACCTGATGACATCATCTCCTGCCCGCAAGCTTCAGTAAAAGAAAAAAAAGTAAATGAAGGCATTAGTGTCTAGAGGGTCCTAGACAGTTAGGGTGAGGGTTACTGGGGCTGGGTTTAGGGTTCTTGAGGTTAGGGTTAAAGATTTTTAAGGCTCAGAACTTGATTGTTGGATATACGACACTTATACAGTAGGTCTCCTGTCTGAGCTGAAATTGGTTCACTGGCTGGTGGACGTCATGACAGTGATACTGCTTCAGTAGCTCCTAGTAGGCTGAATGTCCTTGTGATCTCTGATGACCTTTCAGGTCAGGAACACTGTTTCAGGTTCCTTGTGATTCTCCTTCGTTATTAAGGTTTCAAAGAACTGCACAAAACCACAGCGCCACTTCTAATTATTATCATTACTACTATAGTACATTTCATCTGTAGAAACGCACAAGCCTTAAAAATAAAAACCTAAAGGTTCTTCACAAACACGATAAACAGGACACAGGCTAATAACTAACAGACGCCTTAGACAATAGTCATGTCCTGAATCTGCTTTGCAAAGTGAACAGTACTGTAGTCTTTATAAAGCAGACACATAACGGTTTAATCTTGCGCTTCTTGTACGAGACAAACACACACACACACACACACACACACACACGCAAGACATCTCCACAAGTGAGCTAAAAATACTCTTCTTAAATGCTTCCATATGTTTCAGTGACCATTAAAGCAAATATGTTAGCGGCATGAGGCTTCTGCGACTTACACACTTCCCCTCTTTTTCGTCTCTACGTTCTGCTCTTTTCACGTGAGCACAAACCTCAAAATGCAAATTATTCGGCCCTGTCTGGGCGGAATTAGTGGAAAGGAAACGACTAGCAGCTTGCAGATGCGTCTCCAGGTGGTAGTCACTACGCTAACAGGATATTAGCTACTTACGCTATTAACAGATTAGGGCACGGAAAACGGTCTTCTGTGTCGATCGCTTCCTCCGCTAACCTCCTCACCTAAAAGCAAATTGTCAAGAAATATGCCTTTCATCCACCTTCAAGACTGAGCCTGGGAAGTGAGATTCAAGTGCAACACTCAAAGGACTAATTAGCCAAGGTCCGAGTGCTCGAGTTCAAACAAGGAAGATGCTTCCGTGCCACCCCGTGAAGGGTTGAATACAAACGACACCGTTTCCCGCGGGTGTGCAGTCTGAGGCGTGTGATCGACTGCTGCTAATCCACAGTTATGCTGATTCGAACAGACCTTCAGTTTATGTACACTTCAGTTTACAGTATATACAGTACAGACACTGCACACAGTATTTTAGCCATTTCATGATGTTCATGCTAATTAATACTAAAGACTGTACTTTAGACACAGAAGCTTTGGATTATTTGTCAGTTTATGGATGCTTATGCTAATAAAAAAAAGACTCCCTGCTAATCCTCAGATCTTTATGCTAATAAATAGAATATCTTTTTCTACTAACTTGTAGACTTTAATAACGTCACTACAATGCTGAGGAACATTTTTCTTTTAAGGTCTTGCAACCTACGTACAATCGTTAGCTGTGCAGGTCTTCAACACCAGCAATGTCCGAAAATGTCCATGAGATTCTTGAAAGATTATAGCGCTAATGTTTCATTCACCAAAATGTTCTGAAAACTTTCACCTTTTTTTGTAAATTTTAGCTCTGCAGGTCTTCATCATCAAGAAGGTGAAGGTGTTACAGTTCTGGAAACATTCTGCCCATGGTTCTTTATATATACGTATATACGTATATCCAGGAACATTTTTATCGACTTTTTGGAACATTAGCAGTGATGCACCTACAAGGAATGTCCATGAGCATAAAATGTTCTGGAATCAAATGCTCACGGATTCATGATGTTCAGAAATTTTTCCTCCTAACCCATATGATCACGAACAGCCTTGTTGAGGATTCTCACCCGAATGTTCTCCTCCTATAATCACAGGTTATGCAGCAGCTACAGGTCAAACCACCTCCATTTTGTCATCAAATCATGACGACATGCCAATTGAAATAAGGGTTCTAAAGGGTTCATCTCGAGATCCATTAGAGTCCAGTGAGACGTGCCTGCGATTTTCGGCTCTTCAAGCAGAAAACTTTTTTCCCCTGAAAAACAAAATCTGCATTCTTCGACATCAGACTGGGACGGCGATATGAAACAGGACGTGGTCCGAGCAGAGTTAAAGCCTGTTTGAAAGAAAAGCGAGCCATGCCATGATTTAGAGCGAAGAGACGTACGGACTTCAGTTCATCCAGGTTTAAAAACAAACGCTGCGTTTAGAGATGATGCATTTGAGCCTGGCTAATAAACATGGCTATAAATTAAATTCTAATTAAAATTCTGCACAAACAGATTCATAACCGCTGCGGTGCAGTTCGAACGCTTTATACGTTTTGTGTGTTATGTTGAACTTCAAAGGAAGGATGAAGAAAATGTCTTTTAATAACGAACGGTAAGATGAAACGGTTTAACTATTGAACAGAATTTAATTAGTTTAATAGTTTAATAGAAGATTGTTGTGCGGTACACGCTGAGAGAATCTGCTTTTGCTACTTTTGTGTTGTTTTGTGTTTTGTTTCCTTGATACTCCTGAAGCAGAACATTTATGCTAATTATTTTTGCCAATCCAGATATTTTATGCTAATAACTGTTCCTGCTAAATCAAATACAGGCCACTTCGGCTAATTTATTTTTTTATTTATTTATTTTTGCTAATCCAGAAGTTATGAAAACGGTTAAACTGTTTCTGCTAAACAACTTCAGATGTTTATGCTAAAAAATAATAATATATTTATATAAGCTAGTTCTGCTAAGGTACAAACATTTTTATTTGAAATAAACACTGGTTTAATGGTTTGCAGATGTTTATGCTACTAAATACAAACTTTTTTTTTTTGCTAAATCACAAACTATTTTACAGACATTTGAGTTTATTTAAAGGATGCCTCTGCTAAGCCTCAGAAGATTACGCTAATAAATGCAGACTGTTTTCCCTAATTCTCTCTCTCTCTCTCTCTCTCTCTCTCTCTCTCACTCACACACACACACACACACACTTATTTTGACTGAAAAAAAAAAGCAACCCTAATAAAGTGGATTCTAGATGCACTTTACAATTTCGGAGCCTGGCGTTTTACACACACACACACACTCTAGTCAGCTAAGGGGCAGCGCTACATTTACCATCTCCTTGGCTCCCGGCTCTGTCCAGACCCACGTTCCTGTAATTAGGGTTCAATTAGAGAACCGAGGGATCTGCTGCGGCCGGATACTGAGCAGAGCGCTGAGGAAACCCCGCTGGGACGCGCAGCTACCTCGATACGCCATATTCATCAACGGCCTATGCTAACACGTCAAGAACAAAAGGCAGCACTTCGCCTCACTTTAGCTCTTGTAATTGTTTAAAAATAATATCGATGATCAGATGTGAAACGAACTCAGAGGTACGTGTGAACTTGTTCGACTCGTCTTAGCGTACTAATTATCTCACAACGCGCTAATTCTCTCGCATTAATTCAGGCTAATCCTTTTTCACCTCATGCTATTCGTCAGGCCTGAAGTTCCCCCTCGCTAATTAAAATCCACGGCTCGCTACAAGTTAACGACCCTCTAGGGCTCTATCCGTTAGGAGCCGTGTTTTCTCTAGCATCATTTCTTGCCATTTGTGCCTCAGGCGTAAATTTATATCAGACGGCTGCGTGCTTTGCTGTGGATAAACGTCCATCATTTGTACGAGCGCCGTGTGACTAGCCATAGCCCAGCGAAAACTAGCTATCGACGGATCTATTGAACTCCAGTGATGACTCGCCGCACGAAAACAGGACAAAACCGACATCTTCAAACGTGAGTCACATCGAATCGCTAATCGTCTTTTCATCTCACTGAGATTTAGCGGCCGAACAGAACGACCTGGCGCTCCCCAAAGCAAATATTGCTCAAGTGAGAAATGTTTAAAAAAACAAAGCTTAATTCAAAAACATTCAACATTCATCAAAAAAAACTAAGAAAAATTGTGCTAATTTACACACACGTTGCTGCTGTTAAAACATACTTTCCATGCTAACTTGATACGCACTTTCTCCTTTCAGACCTTCTTGTAGGTTTGCTAATTCACAGAGTTTAAAAATGACTTTTTGTCTTTTTAAATACAGAGTTTATAAATGCGCTGGTTAAGCAGAGAGTTTTAGCAAATCCAGACACTCAGACATGCTAATAACCATAAACGTCTTCTGCTTGTTAAAAGATGCTAATGCTAATCAATATGGACTGTTTCCGCTAATTCACCGAGGCTTATGCTAACAAGCGCAGACTAATTGATGAATTGCTAATGCTAATTCAGACATTTATGCTAAGAAACAGTTTATAGCAGATGTTTATGTGAATGTGCTAATCGACTTTGCTAACTTACAGACATTTATGTGTTAATTTGTGTCTGCTAATTTAAACAGGTTTCTGCTGAGTCTTTAATGTTTATAGTAATAAATAGAAAGTAATTATGCTAATTAGCATGCAGGATGACTCGAAACGTTGCTGTATGAATCCTCGATGTTTGGTGTGTATCAGCGCTAACAGAAGGAGGATGTGAAAGCTACATGTGTTTGACACTCGGGTCTGTGATATATAATGTATATGCGTAACACACACACACAAACACACACACACACACACACACACACACACACACACATGTCCTGTCCAAAAAACTTTATTATAGGAGCAGCATTTCAGCCAAAACCCGGATTCTTGGTTTCAGACTATGACAGCATGGAGAGCCCACGGGTCGGACGCGTGATGATGACATCTCAGTGAGGTAAAGCCCATCAGAGAGAAAGCACAGCGGGGGCCAGAAAAGAAATGCTAAGCTCTTGGCTGGTGCTTTATTTGAACTCGAAACATTATGCGACATGACGGATTTACGCGCTGTGATGAAAGAGCTTCACGCTGGACGCGAAGGAATTTTAGTAAAACAATCGTAAAACCAGGGCGAACAAATAATCTTCTATTTTAATAAGTGATGTATTCAAATTAAAATGAAGTCTTTTATTCATTGCTGCCTCAAGTGACTTCATTTCATATAACAAGTGTGTGTGTGTGCGTGCGTGTGTTTCTAATAAAACACACATGCATTCTGTTTTAATTACAATTCACTTAGTGCTCTCCTTTGTCAAAGTTATATGATGTTTAGAAAAACATGAGAATTTTACTCCCAGTTACGCGCACAAGTGCACACAAGAGTCAAACACATGTTCTCAAGGTTCAACATTCTTCCTTTGTAATTTTGGAAACATCCCAGAATCCCCAGAACCCTTTAATACAGTGTTACCAGCATTATTTACATTTACATTTAGGCATTTAGCAGACACTCTTATCCAGAAGGACTTACATTTTTATCTCATTACACATCTGAGCAGTTGAGGGTTAAGGGCCTTGCTCAAGGGCCCAACAGTGGCAAC
>JAQMYK010000038.1:34666311-34676311 GCA_030014345.1 Clarias buthupogon | reverse complement strand
GACTGTTTATCCGTGTCCTCGCTCTCTCTCTCTCTCTCTCTCTCTCTCTCTCTCTCTCTCTGTCTCTCTTTCTTCCTTATCAGTCTGAGGGAGTTTATTTTTCTGTTTATCTCTCGTCCTCTTCACTACCCCCCCCCCACCCCCCCCACCTCTCTCCTGAAGCTGCTGTTCATTCGTCAATCTCAGAAGCTCCGCAAACAAATCCACAACAACTCGAGTGCTTTTATCACTAACTGCTCGCCTCACACGGCTAATCACACACACACACACACACACTCACACACACACACAATACAAGGCAATACATTTTACATATCTGTGTTATGACTCCAGGAGTCTGTTTTTAAATAATAATAATAATAATAATAATAATAATAATAAAGTGTAAATAATATGTTTATTATTATTATTATTATTGACCCCATGCATTTATTTCTTTTCTCAAGTTCATTTATTAACACTGCAGTTCATAAGTTCAAATAAAGTGTTAATAATTTAACTCGAGAATAAAAACAAATACTAAACTACTAAAATAAAATAAAAACTAATATTAAAATGTTTATACATCTGATAACATATTATCAGAAAAAAAAGAGATTAAAATGCATTTTCTCTTTTTTCCCATCTTTTGACTTTGACAGATTTTTGTTACTTTTATCTCTGTATTATGTATTTATACATTATAACTATTTTTACTGACTTCATTTTTATGAAATAAATACATACATACATACATTTTATGCAGCGTTGCCACGTGTATGTTTTTTTTTAAACAAAATAAATGTGTGTGTGTGTGTTCCTGTGTGTCTGTCTGTCTTTAAGCAGAATTCATAATGTATAATTATTTTAATTATAATTATAGACTATAGACTTTTTTATATCATATAATTATATTTTGCAGACAAAAAAATCATAAATACAAATAACTAGATAAATAAATGAATAAAAAAACTATATTAGAAATAAATACTTATTTCTAATATAATAGAATCAATTCATAGAATCAACAAATCACATAATTAATTTATGCAGAGGTGCCAGGTGGACAGTTTCCAAAAAGTTTAAATATATATACTGTATTTTTTTTTTTTTTTTAGGTTTTCTTTCGCTGTCCTGTTGCAGGTCGTTTGTCCCACCGACTGTACTGGAGGATTTAGTCCACGGTGTGTTTATTTAAACCGCGGTGAGATACAGTAAGTGTGAGAGATGAGACGATGTAAGATGGATTTTTAATGATTAAAGACGATTAAACACACGTTACGTATTAATCACTACGCAGAGCAGAGGAATGTACGAGAACTACGAGAAGATCTCTTTTCTTTCTACAATAATCACCGCACCTCACACTATCGCTGATGACATCACTTCCTGGTGCCGGATTTTTTCTAATCTTTCCTAAAGGTGGCGCTCCAGTCGGAATCTAACGAGCCTCGAGCGGCCGTTACAGAGCGTGGAGGAAATCAGGTGGAGGAGGTTTGAACACGAGAGCTTTGAGTGTGAACACACACACGTACACGGGCACATGCACACATGTTGACTTTTATTGTTAGCTGCTGCTAACGAACACCGCGCAAACAGAACAGAACCACACAGAGCGAGAACATGCGGAACAGAACAGATCTGGCTCGGTCTGTGAAGCCTCTGACGTCACTATGATTAGTGATGGACTCTCTCCTGCAGTTTTAGCTTTAGCATTAGCATTAGCTCCAGCATAGTGCTGCGTGTCTGGCTAGTGCCGGAAACCCTTGGAGCGTACGCAGTGTGTATGAATTCAGAAAGCAACCTAAACCAAATCCTTTCAACTGCTAGTGCTAGCTTGTTAGCTTTTTTTGGGGGGTGTTTGATTAAAACATTCCTCAGAACCTAGCGTCTTTAATAAGGTACAAAAGATTGACTTGGAAGTGCTAGCGTGTACGTGTATAAACCGAACACTTTAATCGGTCAGCTTTAACTTGATAAGTAACTACGACAGCTAGCACACTCGCCTGTGAGAGGTTTCCCTAATCGAGTGAAGGATTCTGTGTGCGTACGTGCTAATGCAAACGTACGTCAACAACCTCTGTGCATTCGTAATGACATCATCATCATCATCATGAGCGGTATAGCCGCGTGATCTGGAGGTGTTTCCTCACAATAACTCGACGCTTGAAAAAGAAAAAGAAAAGCGGTTTACAGCGCAGCGACTCGGCGTAAACACTCGCGCGGGCGGCTTCAGCTTTCTGGAACATTTTAGGAGAAATGTTTGGATTTATGGTGAGCTTTTCCAAAACGAGTGAAATGTTTGTCTCCGTTGCACCGCCGCGTTTCCCTGGACCTGGTGTTCTGGGGGAAAAAATAAAACCAGGCACATCTTGTGCTCATCCAGAAACCCAGACATGTTTCATTTAAATAGCGACGTTCTTTCCATCCGGACCTCAATCCCGCAACCATCGCAGGAGAAACATCAAATCAACCTATACAACATGTCTCTGCTCCATCAATAAACAGCCTGAAGCGTGTGTGTGTGTGTGTGTGTGTGTGTGTGTGTGTGTGTGTCCTGGCAGCAGGTAGAACGTAAGACGCTGTAAGTTCCTGATCGACCAGAAACGTCAACGCAAAAACAAAGAAGTTGAAAGTAAGATAAACTCACTTTATGGAATCTGAAGCGTGATGTTGGAGGACGGAGACGAGGCTCTGGGTTTACCTCCGGGATCTGAAACAGGAACAGGAAATAGGCCGAAAGGCACCGATGACATCACTTCCTCAATGTTCCAACGTCTCATCCACAGACTTTTATTGACAGCCGAGTTATTTTCAGTTTATATTTGTTGCAGTTTATATATTTTAATAAGAGCAGAGTGTTTTATTCTCCATACAGACCACGGCACGGGAGCAGAGTTCCAAACCTCCGACACTGACACTGGAGACTCCTTCCGTACATGTAACAATGTCTCCTAATGCAAACATCAAAACCCATCGCACTGATCGTACCCTGTTTAATATTATTTTTATTATATGGAGGGATCCTTCGGCTGCTACCTGTTGCTATAGAAACCATTAGAAGGAGAGCTTTAATGTGCATGCCTGGTCCAATCGGATTTGAGGATCTCTGTGGTATGCGGTCTGACACTCGGTCACCTCAAACACCCCAGAGCTCTAATCTCCCGCAGATTAGACACAGATTAGAGTGTTTGTTTTTTTTCCCAACACACAGAGATACGAGCGGGTCGCTAATCAGCAGCAGCTGTGAAGCCTCGCTCCGCTGTTTACCGCGCAAATTAGCGCCACTTAATTACACCAACGAGGTACTAAAAAGGTCACGGCTCGGGTCAGGGGCTTTACTCTGCTCAGGAATGCTTATCGCTCATCGCCACTTGACTAACACGCCTGGAATGTGTGTGTGTGTGTGTGTGTGTGTTTGTGAGAGAGACTGACCCTCACTCCTGTGACCCGGCTGGTAGATAGCAGGCAATCAAGTCCAGATTGGTTTAAAAACAGCAGAAGCGGACCGCACCGCCGGGGTAATGACCAGTTCGAGATTAACTTCAATTAGTGAGAAAACATAACTGCTATCTCAATTTATACTAAACGACTGATTTTAAAAAAATGTGCGTGAAGATCAGTGAAAAGTTAAACAGTAAACTAACTAATGCATTCTAATGTTATTAATTAATTATGATTTGTATAATGAAACATGATTAGTGCTGGGTTTTTTTTTCCAATAATGTACGACTTACGACTAGAGCCGAGCGATTTGACAAACACCTACTATACTTTCCAGTGATACTTTTATTTGATATCAATAAAAATAAATCAATTAACTGCAAGCAATCCAAGACCCGGACTGTCCTCATCTTAGCTTAGCCTAGCCTAGCGGAAACTTGGCCACAGCTACAGTAATTATAAAACCCTCCAACGTGACAAACATTATAATAAAATACAATAAATGGAACGCGGCACACTGTAGAGTGTCAGTGCACTAGTGATGGCCGTAGCTAGCAGGGAGCTGTGACTCACTGGCGCCACCTAGCTTCACAGGAGTGAATAACACGTGACATGTCGCTAGTCTGGGAAAAGATCATGAAAAGAGTTCTGAACTGGACGTATGATTTTTGCTCAATGCTTTGGAAAATTGTAACCAGAAATATTTACGAAACCAACTGCACCTGTTTATTAAATGCTTATTATGCAATTCATATTTTCTAAAATAAATATTAGGCATACGCTAAGTGTAATAAGTGTTTACATTTCAAAATTATCATGGTGGCATTTTAAGTTATTTATTACTTTTTTTTAGTTTGTTTGTTAGTCATTTTTAGGGTGCGGCTCCAAACTGCACTTTACATTTATTTTATTTTTTTTATTTAATGTAACCATTTTTTTACACTGCGTTATTTATACATATTAACAATAATTGAAAATTGTGAACTGGTAGCTGAGCACAAATTGAAATAAATAAATAAAATAATAATGTTAAAAAAGACAATAATTGAGGAGAAAAAATTTGGTAAATTTGGGGATTTTTAAAACATTACAATGTAGCTTTTGTACATTTATTTATTTATTTTAAATAATAAATGCTGTGTTAATTCTAGAGGACGATTTAAATCACAACTTTAATTGGAAAAAAATTTGTTTCTCTCTCCTGAGCTCAGGCAGGTGGAAAGTCAGCGCTCTCTCTCTCTCTCCCTCTCTCCTTCTCTCCCTCTCTCTCTCTCCCTCTCCCTCTCTCTCTCCCTCTCTCTCCTTCTCTCCTTCTCTCTATCTCATTGTTGCAACATCGATACGAAACAAAGTGCCGAACATTTCATCATCAAAGCGACTCTCCCCGCCTCCTGCCGATGTGTTTGCGCGTCTCGGATGAACAGAGCTCCTCTCAGTGTGATGGACGACTAAAGGTCAAAGGTCAGCGTGCTTCTCTCGCATTAGGCCGCGGCGCTCTGCGCTCTCTGACACGGCTGTGATTCTATGAGAAAACTTTAGACAACTTTAGAGCAATCTGCATAAACATTTGTTTGTTTATATTTGTTTGTGTTACAATAACAATAAACACCAGCTTCTCTTCTCTCTCTCTCTCTCTCTCTTTTCTATCCCTTTCTGTCTGTCTCTATCCCTCTCTTTGTCTCATTCTGACTCCATGTCTGTCTCATTTTATCTCCCTCCCTCATTCTGTCCGTCCCTGTTTTATTCTTTCATTTTGTTTCTCTCCTTCTTTTTGTCTCATTCTGTCTTCCAGTCAGTCTCCCTGTCTCATTCTGCCTCTGTCTCTCTCGTTCTGTCTTGCTGTCTCATTCTTTCTCCCTGTCCCTGTCTCATTCTCTCATTCTGTCACTCCCTCTCTCTCGTTCTGAATAATTGTCTCTCCCTCCCCTCTTTCTCCGTCTCATTCTGTCTCTCCCTCCTTCTCTCTGTCTTATTCCGTCTCTCTGTCCCTGTCCCCTTCTCCTTCTCTCCCTGTCTCATTCTGTCTCTCTGTATGTCTTTCTCTCTATCTCTCGCTCTATCTGATTCTGTCTCTCTTCTGTTTCATTCTGTCATTTTGTCTCTGTCGGTGTCTCTCTCCCTTCCCCCCTCCTTCTGTCTCTCCTTCTCTCATTGTGTCTCTCTGTCTCGTTCTGTCTGTCTGTCTTTCTCTCTCTTTCTCTCCCGCCTTCTGTCTCTTTCTCCCTCTCTCTGTTTCATTCTGTCGCTCTGTCTTTCTCTTATTAATTTCTGTCTCAAGAAGACAAGATGAAACTCCTCTGTCCTAATGTTGTCAGAAAAAGTTACAGTTTTCGCTCTGACTCATGGTGCAGCACCGACACTGGAGGCTCCTCCCACACGTGTCATTAATTAATATACTGTATAAACACCTCCATATAGGACACGTATACAGGGAGAATCCGCCCTAAACATCCCCATGAACCTGCGGTTATTATAGAAACGGTGAACGCGTTAATATCGACTGGTGATTTGCTGCTGTGTCACTTTATATGAGACAGATGGATGCTTTCTGTTCTGACCAATCAGAGCGGGGAATCCGGCAGCAGCGTGGCCGTGGGATCTGCAACTGCAGGTGCTTCATCTGTACAACCTCGGAGCTCCAGGACTCCACACTTTGAACGTTACACACTTTGCAGAAGTCGCTGACCCGAAGCAGTGACGTGAGCGCTCCGCTCATCCATCAAACAGATGAGCAGCTCACCGCGGCGGATGAAGAAAGAACGAGAGAGCGCAAGGAGTGGAGATAAAAATCCCAAGTGGAACTCCTGTTTGAGGAAAGTTCTCTACTACAGCCTGAAACCATTCAGCTAGTGATGAATCGCTATCTCTCTCTCTCTCTCTCTCTCTCCTTTGAGACTGACTGATGGAGAGGGGGCGGGGCTTCGTGGGGAAATCTCGGCCTCCTGGATTTGTTTGGCTCGGCTGGACAACCAAAAGTTCACTCTGAGTTCAGGTTGTGAAATCTTTAGTAGCAGTTTCGATTAAATACGTTATTTGTGGCCGTTTCGGTTGAATTAATTAAGATCGTGAGATTACAGGACGACCCGGAACAAACGTCTCGTTATTTATTGCTGTTTATTCTCTACGCTTTCTTTTATCGTTGTGTTGGGTTGAACGGAACGGGTCCGGAAGAACTAAAGAGGAGGTGGACAACATTTCAGAACGTTCCGCCTCGCAGCTGTAATCACGTCTCGTTTCAGGAGATCTCGACTTTACTCGACGCGAACCGAAAATTAATTCTGTACTTTTACTCAACTACATTTAGTTTTTTTTTTTTCTTTTTTTTTTTTAATATAGATACATTTTAAAATCTCTTTAAAATCATTTAATCAAGAGTTTTCTCAAAAATCACAAAATTGCTCATGATTTTCTCCATCAGCAAGGATTCAACAAAGAACCCTTACGGAACCCTTAAAGAACCAACAGGATGACATCATCAAAAGGTGCCAACCAAACACACAGACAGTGAACAAATTCCCGCTCCTGTTCCTATGCATGTCTAGAACCTTCGTCTAGCTCCTCTCATCCTTGAGTGTTCCATGTAGAACATCTACAGAACCGTCATTTCAGAATCAAGTGTAAATGCAGCAACTAAACAAACTGCTGATTTCAATACACGTTATAAGACGGTTCCACACACATTTAGAACAGTCACAGGTTCTCTGGTGGCTCCTCACACCCTGAACAATTAGTTTTTCTCCTCTTTATTACAGGAGGCTTCAGAAGGAACATGTGCTCCTGAGCTGAGAATCCCTGAGGAGGTCTTCAAGCAGCTCTAAGACGACATCATCAAAAAGCACCAGGTTCCAGTACACGATTGTTCTTCTCAGCTTTACAGAACCTTATTTTTTTAAACATTCTGATGCTTTAAATTTGTTTAAAACAGAATAATTTTTAATAATAAAGTGAGAAGCGTGTAATCATTTGTTCGCACTGAAGATTGATCTCAGGTGAAGAACATTCTCAGGTTCTGTTTAGTTTCCCTATTTGAGATTTGACACAGTTGTCATTTAAAATGTTCTTTAATTGAGTCTAAGTTCTACATCACCCGTTAATTCAGGAGAACCCTCAAAGGATCTAATGTGGTTCCTCAGAGAGTCTTCGAAGAAAGGCTTTTTTTTTTTCTGAGCAGAAGTATGACATCATCATAAAGCGCCAACGCGCTGTTCCCATGCGCTCCACTACACTCACATGTTCTCTGCCTAGGTGCTTCGTCTACTCAGTTCTAAAACTCCTCCATGGTTCTTCTTGAAGGTTCTCTGTAGTTTCCTGATCAGAGAGGATCGACACATCGCTACTGAGCTCAGAACCCAGCAAAAAGTGCCAACGTGCACCGCGTTCAGGACACTCGCTGCACATCTGGAGCTTAATGAACAGTTTGTAGTTTCCTGCAGAATAAAATCCTACCTGTGCACACACACACACACACACACACACACAGGTTGCAGTAAAGAAATAAACCTGCAGTGTTTCAGCGGCTCTGCTTCGTATCTCTGTCGCTGCAGCTATTAATATCGCCGCGACTCTGCGTCCCGTCAGCCAGAGATGGAAGTCCAGGAGCAAATATTTTCATTCGGAGGGGAAAAGGCACTCGAAAATTACAGGAATCAGTCAAAAGCGGTGCTGCGGAGCGTCCAGTAATGACAGCACTTTACTCCTCCCCTCCCTCCCTCCCTCCCCCACCCCGAGAACAAGGAACGTTGATTAATACTCCACCGTAAGCAGCTTTAAAACGAGCTGATAATTGGGCGAGCTGATTGCAGCGGTGCGTCCCGCCAGAGCAGGATTTCTATTGTCAATAACTGAAAAGCAAATATTTATGTCTGTCGAGCGTATGAAAAAAAAAAAAAACAGATAACCCTGCTTAAAGTGTTTGGTGTTTGGTTTTAGCCGGGGAATCGGCCCCGGGGTTATTACGCGCGGTATTTCATTATAATTAGCTGAAAAAACAAGACTCGGCTCGCAGTTATCAAAGTGGAACTGTTTTCCGAAGCCGTGCCATGTTATTGCAGTCAGTTAACTCGGGTTAGCTCGAACCCCGGCCTACCGTTCCTCCTCCGGCCTCGAAGGCACGCTCGCAAAAAAATTATTTTCTATTTCTTTTTTGGAGGGGGGGGAGGGGTTGATATCCCCCCCTGTAACCACGACAAGCTTCCAGAACGCCAGCCAAGTCCAACATAAGATTTCAGACGTGAAAAATATGAAGATAACAATTATTTATCCTGGTAAATGGGAGCGAGCGAGAGGGATTACTGTACATTCACTTGCTATGACACACATTAGTTTTCCGTTGCCAAGTCGCTGAAAAGAAAAAAAAAGGGAGGAGAGCAGGAGGGAGGGAGGGAGGGATGGAGGAAAGAAACTCGGCCCGGCTGTGAGAAAAGGAGCCTTTTTGTATCCACTACTTTTTATAAATTACCCAGAGGATCCATCTTCTGTCTGTCTCGCTCAGATACGGCTGTGTTGTACAACTGCATCCGTCAGCGCGCTGACCGCTGCGCAGAGATCCCGAGCCAGTCCTGGCCGCGCTCTCGCTACGGTACCGCTCGCGGCGTTCACACACACCACATTACTCTTGTTACGGGAGAGAAATGGAGGCCGCGGGGTCACATGTGTCCTCTGAACCGCTTACGCGGCTCCCCGACTCGTTCTGAGACTTTTTTTTTATTTAGCCTTTATAACACCTGCTCTGAGACTGGGGAACGTTTCACTGGTGAGAATCTAAAAACTTCACCAAACAGACAAGAACTTTTGTTCTTCTTTCCTTTAATAATGTTACTTCTTTTCACATTATTATACGCATACACTCGGTGTGTAAAACACACACACACACACACACACCCCTCCGGTGCAACATGGTGCATACATCATTCTTCACTGTAAACACACGACTGCATTAGGTTTTTAACTAACCAAACGCTCACAGTGCATCATGGGAAATCTGCAGCACATCAGCCAGTGAGAAGAAATCCCTAGAAGACGACTGAGACATGAGGAACATGTTACACAAGTCTGGTGGCTGTTCAGTGAGAGTCCAGCAAGCGTACAGTACACTCACCACGGCGACAAATCAAACCGACTTCAGTAGAGCCTGTTATCGGATCATTTACACTGAAACACACAGAGAGAGAGAGAGAGAGAGAGAGAGAGAGAGCGCTGGGTAAGTGAGGGTCTGACACTTTAACTAAACCGGAAGAAGAAGAATAAATATTCCCCAAAGTGCCGAGTCGGATCCGTTTCAGAGAAAATAATCCACACGTCACCACCGTTATCGCTAACACTCACTGCTACACACACACACTGCTACACACACTCACTGCTACACACACACACACTCACTGCTACACACTCCTCAGCAAATTCTTTTTTCGATCACACTAAGGTACCGTGGAACGTTCTAGAAACAAGGAGAAACATATGACATCATCATAAAGCTCCAACCCCACCACTGCCCCGTGGGACCTTCAAGAACGAGGAATAATAATATGATGATGACATCACCAAAAAGCGCCAAACAAACTGTTTTACCGTAGTGTAC
>JAQMYK010000038.1:34658811-34663811 GCA_030014345.1 Clarias buthupogon | reverse complement strand
TGCAACTCACAAAGCAACAAACAAGACTTCACTTTTAAAGAAACCACAACCTCGGTGCACGTGATCGTCTCACTTTTACACAAACGAGGTACGATGCTGTAGAGCGACGACTCCACCGGCGGTAGCATTTGGTTCCCTTTTACCGTTCAGTCCACACACACACACACACACACACAAATGTTTTCATATTGCACGTCAGATTATTAATTCGAGGAAAAACAGAGAACAGGTTAAACGTGACGAATGGAGTTTTGGATGTTGCTCAATAACAGAGCACCGGAAATTTGTGCACACACACACACACACACACACGTACATACTTCAAACGCCTCTTTACTCCACTGTAATATGATTTCTGCTCCTGATACTGATCTCGCACTTTCAGGAATGCGCATTTTTAAAGCGTTCCGTATCGGAAAACTTCTGACGCTGATCAGTGTAACGAGGTCAAATTCTGACTTTCTTGCAGGTGCTGAGTTTTTTTTGGATAATCAGTATTGATCACACACACACACACACACACGCGCACGCACAGGCTTACAAATGACTCGAACTTCATCTGCCTTTTAATGCTGTGAAATTGCTTCAGTATGACGGTGAAGTCATTTCTGCATCGTTTTTAATCAACAGATATCAAACATGCTGCGTGAACATTAAATAACTTTACTTTCCCTCTCATTTTTTAAAGCCCCACCCATGATTACTGTTGCTGTGGAGGTCAAGCTGGTGTAATATCGCCGCGGTAAACCGTTGCCACGGGAGATCACTCCGGAGCCGCGGAACGCAGCCGAATGCTAATCTTCATCTGCTCTAAGTGTTTAACTCTCAGCAGAGGTTCTTTGCCGGGTTCTCCCAGAGATAAACCTCTAAACAACCATCTGATTCCAAACTGCAACCTCCTAACAACCGCTTGTTATAAAACTTGAGAACCACAGCAACGATCTCGCAACACTGAAGAAGTCGTGTGGAGTTCCGTAGCAACAACCTGCCAATAAACTCACAATGACCTGAACACCATAGCAACCAGGTAGCAACACAAAAACCTATCATCTGGAGTACCCTAGCAACACCTTAGCAACAACCGGGAACGCCATAGTGATCAAATAGCAGCATCCTATCGACCACCTGAAATCTTATTCCAAGCAGATGTGTTACCATGACAACCGGCCGAGGAATTAATATTGTTCTGTTCTTTTCTTTATATCAACACATCGATACACCGCCGTAAAACCTGTTCAGGAAGCAACAGCGCCGCTTTAAACACCATCGCACTAAAAATGTGTTTTTTGTTTATTTTTCTTTTCAATAAAATGTTTTTCTTTCCTTTATGTTTTTTTGCACCTGAGGTCATCCAGTCAATCTCACGGATCTCTGCTTCGTATCGCCGGGAGTTCACGCTGCCGCGGTTTGTCCAAACCAGCCTCCATTCACAGGAACTTAATCACGACTGCTGTGTGTGTGTGTGTGTGTGTGTGTGTGTGTGTGTTCTCCCCCTCTGTTCCTGGCTAAAGGAAACAGCCGCGCACATTATAGTTTTCCCTTTCATCATGGCGCACTCAGGAATGTGATTACTTTGGGCCGAACATGTGTGTAGTCTCAGGTTCAGCATGCTAGCATGTGACAGCGCTATGAAGCTAACACACACACATACACACACACACGTCAGATCTCATTGGTAGTTTGAAAGCCCTCGGTGGTGTTTTGACAGCGCAGATGATGATGGCATCGATAGCATCGAGAAAACTAGCCGCCCCATTTCTGCTAGCGTTATTAACGTTATTAGCATTATTAGGATTATTAGCATGCTTCAGTGTAATCGGCGCATTTTTTTCCTCCCGTCTTGAACGCAAAGTAGCCTAAGGATAAAACGCTAAGAAGCTGTAACTATGCTAATTGTCATAACTATCCTAATGTTCATGCTCAAGTGGGTTTTAATGAAGCCAGATAAATGCTGTGTGTGTGTGTGTGTGTGTGTGTGTGTGTCGTTGTTAACATGTTTCACACTGGAATTTTAAGTTCTATGTCTCTAAAATTGGAATGCTGTCCTAGTGGGGATGTAGGGTGCAGGGCTAGTGTACATGAATAAGATACCCTGAGACACACACACTTACACACACACACACACACACACACATACACACACATACACCACAGAGCTGAGGAATTCTACATCCAGATTGGACAGGAGATGATGATTAGGTTTTATTTTCGTTGTTTAATCTCGTGTCAGCGCACCCCGAGAGCCTTAATCAGGAGTGAGTGAACCCCCGCCCGCCCGCCCCCTCCCTCAGCGCCTACCGAGTAACCTTCAGTACCGCAGCACGCGCTCAGGGGAGCGGCCGCGCTCTCGGGGGCTGTGGATTGGGACGACACCTGCGTTTGCTCTGCTGCTGCCCTCTGCCCCAGCGACAGCCAATGAAGTGTCCCTAGAGGATGGTGAAAGGGCCCTAACCGTGCACCCTTCTCCCCTCGCTATGAGACGGGGCAGACTGGAGACCCGCAGAGGAATTCCACTGATCTTAATCAGCCGCCCGTCTGGTCACGTCCAAGTAACACGCTGTATTTTTTGTGGTTTCTAAAAGTAGAACAAAGCTATATGTAATGTGTGCATGTGTGTGTGTGTGTGTGTGTCTGTGTTTGATTGTGTATCAAAAATTCAAATTCAAATATTACTTCACATACACAGTGTGATATGAAGTGGAATACGCTGATCATCTAAAAAAAAAAACTGTTTTCAAATAAAGAATATAAAGTATGAAATTGGAATCGAATTGAAATGGCATTCGGATATGGAAAAGCATGTCCAGTTATGAGCAGGACAATGTGCAGAATAAAGTTCTAAGTTCCAGGGTCTGCAAAATGTGTAATCGTGCGTTAACGTGTAATGTGTAATGTGCAACGTGATGACTGGTGAGATTGTTATTCTGTGAGAAAGCAGATCAGAGTGTTTAGTCTTGTGTGGTGGTGTGATTGAGAGTCCGTACAGCCTGTGGGAAGAAGCTCCTCCTCAGTCTCTCTGTGTTGGTTTTCAGGGAGCGGAATCGCTTTACTGACCGCAACAGAGGGATCAGTCCATTGCTGGGGTGACTGAGGTCCTTCACCATCTTCCTGGCCTTGGTCCAGCTCCGTTTCTGTAGATCGAGTGCAGGTCAGGGAGCTCGGTGCGGATGATGCGCTCTGCTGATCTCACCACCCTCTGTAGAGCTCGTCTGTCCTGCATCGTGCTGTTCCCGAACCAGGTTAAGATGTTTCCTGTCAGGATGTTCTCTATGGTGCAGGAGTAAAAGTTCCTAAACACCTTAGAGGGCAGTCTGAAGTCTCTTAAGGTGGCGTTGATGTGACTGGACCATGACAGGTCCTGCGTGATGTGAACACAGAGGTATCTGAAGCTGTCCACTCTCTCTAACAGGCTCTCGTTGATCACAGGGTTCTGGTACAGTAGTTTCTCTTCTGCATTGTACTGAAGTCCATTATCAGCTCCCTTGTTTTGCAGACGTTATGGAGAAGGTTGTTTCTCTGGCACCAGTTCTCCAGATTTCTAATCCCCTCCAGATATCCGTCTCACTGCTGGAGTTGGTAGTGGCCACGCTATGAGTTTTATCCACATAACACAAAGAGCAAAAACTAGACAGATCTTTAGAGATCCCAGCATCAACCCATTGAGCCAGTCAGTGCTGCCTGGGAAGATCTGATTCATGCCTGTGTGAAAACTTTATTCATTTATTTTTTTTAAATATGCTAGCATGAAGCGAGTCGGGCTTAGCATTAATTGCATCACAGTTTTGGCTGTGGAATAATGTTCACCTCAAACAAACGGAAAGTGGAGCAGCGGATCAGAGCCGGGAGTTAATGGGTCATGGATGGATTGGTTCAGCCGCTGGGAACAAGAACAGCGTGGATATGTCACAGTGAATGAGAGGCTAATTAAAATCCGATCAGCCGAGGCGAGGGCTCGGGCGCTTTCTGACCGGGTGTTTGTAATCGCCACCGAGAGCCAAAAGGAGCTCTGAGCGCTATCGCTTTGGCCGCCGCGCTTCATTAGCGGCTCCTCTCGACTGCGGCTCGTCCTCGGCGGATGATCCGACGGACAGGAGCACGTTAGCCGCTGAAAAACTGAAGTGGAGAAGCTCAGAGACAGATGACTTGGGACCTGTCCAGGATGGGCTGGTGATGGTGAGACACTTGATGGGTGTCTTGTGTGCACTACCCCCTGCTCCCTACACACTACATTACGTGTCATACCTGCACTACAAGGCACTGTGGAAGTTCAGAGAAACACAAGATTTTCTGCTGTAAAGCATTATTTTTATCTGGTGCACTACACAGTGGATAAGGTGTGGTTTTGAACATATGTTGGACATTTTGGGCTCGGCATTTAGCATCGGTTCAGCTCTCAACAAAGTGTCGTAAAAACCTGCCCGCAAAAATAACGAGACAAAAGCATCCTGCTCTGGTTTCTGTTACGGCTCGGCTTTTTATATCTTTTCCGTAACCTTGTTTTCGTGTTACGAGAATTCAAATACAAACTGTGGAAACGAGGGCACTTTGGTCGGGCTGCTCGGCTGGGAGTAAGAGAGAGGCGATGGACACATATACACACACACACACACACACACACACACACACATACATGGAGCGTCTGTTTATCTGTGTTTATTTGCCGAGGAGAGCGAGAGAAAGAGAATGAGAACCTCTCAGGGCCTCCGGAGATGTTTAGAAGACGTTTCAAAACATGTCAGACATCTGAGAGGACGCGAGTTACTGATGAGCAGTCAGCACATCCTCCGTTCAGGATACGAACAAAATGAGACAGGCGAGGCTACGGTATGCTAGTTTGTTCGCGCTACGTGCCGACGTGATTGTGTTTGAGATAAGACTTCAAAAATATAAAGTAAAAAAAAAAATATATATATCCTTCATTCATTCATCTTCTATACCGCTTTATCCTGTATTCAGGGTCGCGGAGGGCCTGGAGCCTATCCCAGGAAGCTTCGGGCACG
>JAQMYK010000038.1:34636383-34649089 GCA_030014345.1 Clarias buthupogon | reverse complement strand
GAGTGCATCTTTTAAAGAAAAGGGGAAAAAAACACAAATAGTTTTTATTATTCTTGCAGGATTTTTGAAGTGGGTCACCTCGACACCGAACAGACATAACACGGCGCTTAAAAAGGCTGAGTGTTTGTGTTTGTTCAGCTCTCTCCTTAATCGGAGCGGGGCCCACGGGAAGTTATTACAGCGGGGTGGCACAGTCCGAAACTCCCGCCGTTAATGACGGGGAAAACAGCGGCTCTGAGGAGAGCAGGGATTAAACAAACACACACGGGGCGGCTTTGAAGTCGGGCAGCGGGCAGCTAGAAGTGCGGGAGGAAAAATATTGTCGAATGGAGAAAAGGGCCTGAAGGAAAAACACGAAGTTACGGACGAGGCCTGGAAAAAACCCGCCAGGCTACCGAACGGCACCTCATTACAGATCCAAGTGCACTCAGGAGCGAAGAAAAAATATTTATCCGATTGTAGACATTTTAGTAGATTTACGACGGCGAGGCAGACGGAACAGAAACGGAGAACTCGCGCTAATACAACAACCTCCCTAAGTGTTTTATTCCACTTACAGTACACCACAGCAGTCTGATAAAGATTAATCGCTGTTGTTTATTTACAAACATCACTTTTTTAAAAAATCTAAAATCAAAATTATAATTTTCTTTGTTACATAGTATGACATGCAGAGAAATGCTTACACAACCGCCCGTGACCTAAAAACAGAGAATAACTTTTACTAGAAAGTACATTAAAAAAAAATAAAAGTAATAAGAAATTTTATTAAAAAATTTAAACATTTAGGATAAAAATGTACAATATTTACAAAGTTATCAAACTAAAAGTAGAAGTACCCAATTTAAAATATAGGGGTATAAATTATGCAGGATTTACAGACTGTACAAAAAGAAATTTTGAGGTACAATTAATTTCTAAGGTATAAACGTTTGAGAATATACGTGTAAAAAATGTGTGTAAAGCAAACAGTGTGTAAACAAGAACAAGAAATGTGCAAAGTATGAGGAATGTGCAAATGTGCAATCTTTTTATTATGAACTGTAATGATGTGGGACGTCCATGGAAAAAAAAATAGCTTGTTGAGTTTCTGATGGTCAGGAACAATCCAGGAACCGGAAAACAAAACGCACACCTTCACACTCGAGTAAAGTTTGCATTTGATGGGGCACATGGGCAAAGAAGAAGCCTTCTGGAGGAGGAAAGTACTGACCAGGGGTATGTCTGGAGGAGTGAGACGGTGAGAACACTGTACTGTAGCAGCTGTTGAAGCATGGTGGTGGTAGCGTCAGGCTTTTGGGGCTGTTTTGGAAGAAATAATGAAGAAGGATGAGGAGAACCTCAGGGTTCATGAGCAGAATCTCAAATCTGGTTGGAAGTTGGACAAAGTTTTATACCAGGACAGTGTCGGGTCTGTGAGAGGACACTGACAATTTAACACAACAAGAAGCGTGGTCAGGAATCCAACCGTGATGGTGTGGAACGGATGTTCATCCTAATCCCAGGGCTGCTCTAGGCATCATTCTGTGTTGATTCCAGAAAACCCAAAATAAATGAAACCTTGTGCTCCAGCCTCTTGGTGTTTTTCTTCTGTTAACCCAATATGGCCATGACGTTCACATTAATGACGAGTGTGTGTGTGTATGTGTGTGTGTAAACATCTGACCATTACTGTACAAATATAAACCTGTGATTCAGAGCTGCACGACTAGACAATTAATCAACAGCCCAGGACAAGCTTCTTCAGAATGCAAAATTCAAATAAGTGCTTGTTTCTGTAAAGGAGATGTAGGCGGGTGTGTTGTAATTGTGTATATGTGTGTGTGTGTGTGTGTGGGAGTGTGCGCTGATGTGTTTGGGTAAAGTCTCTCTGGGATTTGGACAGCTCTAAAGTCATGTTTTCACCCAGGAGTCAAATGGAGGGGAGTTGCAGAGGGAGCGTGTATTCCACCTGCTCGCCATTAAGCAGCTGAGAGACATTAACATGGCAAAAAAGAGAAAAGAAAAAGACGGCCGCAACAAACGAACACAATGGCAGCTGCCACAGGTAGATTGTATTTACTCTGAAACCGAAAACTCTGCGAATATTTTTATTGGAAGTCGATCTCACGGGACCCGAGACAAAACTCTGGAGCCGTTCCGACTGGCAGCGCACATCGCAGCGCCGCGGCCCGCTACGGCGTCCAATACAAACACGGGGAGCGGTGCGAAACGCTGAGAAAACACAACATTAACCATAGACAGGCACGCTAAGATTACGGAGCGTGAACATACAAACAGCTCAGAATTTATTTATCAACACAACATATTAATATACTCTTGTCTCTATGTGTTGTGGGCGGGGCTTTATATCAGTATGAAGGTTTAATGCGAGCAGGAACTCTGACATAAGGAGTAAATTATGTATACTTTATATATTTAATATTAACGTTAAAATGTACTAAAATGGGCGTAAGGTGATGAAGTTTCCTCTAGTGACGATAAAGTTTCCTGACATCAGTACCAATGAGTTTACACTTTTTTCCTGGGAAATCTGACCTTTTTACACTTTTAGGAGAAAGAGAACCTCGTGATGGACAGCTGTTACAACAATAATTTATATAATTAAAAAACACACAACTGTAACTGTTGGAAATTTGCTGTAGGAAAAGAAGAATGAAACACTTTGTAACGCTTTGTGTCATTCTGTCTTTGATCAGATCTCTATGTTGTATAACCTCTAACGCAAATAGGTTCTTACAGTGTGTTCTCATCTTGTACTACAGAGAAAGATGATGTCATGGTTCTTTATTTTCCCTTAATGGTTCTACAGATACACAGAAAAGGGCAACCCTGTGCATTTAATGTTCTTTGCATTATTAGGGTTGGAGGCTCTATGTAGAACCTGCTAATAGATCCTTTCATCCACGTTCCTTCAATGGAACAAGCTAAAGAAACTCTAAAGATCCTAGAATTAACCAGTTTGTACAAGACAGTGTTATTAGCCGTGAAAACACGCTGCACTTAATGTAGCGAAGCGTTCATACTTTGAAAAAGATTCATTAAGTGTTCTTACAAATCTTCAAATTTTAACCCAGTCGAGCTCCCTGGAAAAAAAAAAATAATTTTACATACAAGCCGTGTTTAGCTGCTCCCCCCTCACACATAAACATTTCCTCCATTCCAGCTACGAGCACACGGATGGTTTCCGATAGCGTCCAACGGTCTGTGAAACGGCTGCCGCTCCCAATCAGTACTCAAGCGTCCGCGTGCAAACGGAAAGGGACAGGTCCAGGTTTGGAACGTGACCAGCCTAAACACACTTCCACTCACTCGCTGAATTGCGTTTGACACAAGCACTGAACCGTGAAGCGGAGGCGCATCGGATGCTAAGGCTGGCGTTAGGACCCCAAAACTTCCAGGCCACCCCAACTAACCGTGCTGACCTTAAAGCAAATAAGCTGAAGCTTAATTCGAGCCACATGATTTCACGATCGCATTACAAGCCTTACTGGGTAGCAAACAAGCATAATACATAACAGTTACTAGCTAAGTAGCAGTTATTAGCTAATAACCTGACAGAGATGGAAGTGCTTATCAGAGAATACTTGTATTTTGGCTAACCTGAAGCCAGCATGTGGTTTTAATATCACATTATTAGCACAATACAGAAAATAAATAGCAATCGCTAGTAACAAAACTCAAACAAGCTAGCAGAGACAGAAGGTAAATAGAAACTAAACAATACACGTAAATTATATGTTTGTATTTGCAGCATTCGAGCTGTGACAGTGGGATGCTGCTACTGTAGCTAACGTGCAGTTGAGGCTAATAATGTGACCCAAACATGTTAGCATATCACCAGGAGGCAAACGGAGCCACTGCGGCGTTACTTCCACAGTCAGCCTTCTATAAGGAAGTCTCTAGTCTCAGGTAACTGAGCTTTCAGGAGCTGCAGACTTTCTGCTTCATGGCTAACATGAAGTACGTATGACATGTTGATCTTCAGTAAAGATTTTTTAGCATAACTACACTAGCGATGCTTCCGAGCTATTTAAACCAGGTTCTCTCCGGTTTCAAGTCTTAATGAGTACCAAAGGAACTACATTAATTTCCGTCGAACTCTCTAAAAACGGCTAAGAAAATGATTGAAATCAGCTAGCTGTTTCTCGTATGTAAGTAAATAACGCAGAAAGCAGATGCATTTCTTGCCAAGGCTTTGGAAGTCGGTTAGCCAACATTTGATTCAATGTTTAGTACACTTAATAAAGACAAAGTTCCTTTCCAGTGTAATTCGGTGAAGGCCTCCATTATGGGTTTATTCGAACCAGCATGGCTCCACATGGATCCAATATTGCATTACAAGCCTTATTGGGTACTAAACAAGGACGATGGGCGAGCGTCGCTATCTAAGTACTCACTGGAGCACTTCAGCGGTACAGGTTAGCCAATGTTTGATTAAGTGTGCTTAATAGAAAGGGTTTTTTTCCTTTTTCCTGCTAAGGGGTTCCATTACAGGTTATTTAAACTAGGGTTTCCCTGCACATGGCTTTAATATCCTCCTCCGCGGTCCATGCAGTCTATTAGCGCTGCCTGGTAGGAGAGATACGGTTACTCTGAAACGCCACCGAGGAGCAGCGGCTCCCTGATTGCACTTTTACAGTTTTACGAGCTCTCAGATGCGCTAAATGCGCTTCAGATGTGAGCCGGGCCGGATCCGTGTCCGCCCGCGTCAGGGCCTACACTTTGGGCGCACCGTATCGTATTTGCGTCTTGGCAAGCGGTCGGGACGGCGAACGTCAAGGTTGGCTTTAAGGCAGATTGACAGCCTGTGGTGGGCTTTCTATCTTCAGACAAAACTCTGCTCTAAAACCCCTCTGTGGAAAAGCATGATGAGAGCGAACCCCCTCTCCCACCTTCACTGCCCCCCTCCCTCCGTTCGCTCGCCATCCTTTCTTAAAAATTCGATTAGGCGAAGTGAGATTTGTGAGCTGGACTGGAAATACCAAACCGTTCACGTACATGGCAGGAAACGCTTTGATGTAGGTGAAGATATTCCAACCTCTCTGACTAAACACTGGTGACTGAAATTAAACACCGATAGAAGTTATAATAACGTTAACGCTCAGGAGAGGGCGAGCAATCACGCACCGGGAGGGAAAATCCACCCCGAACGGCTCGTGTTTATATTTATTATCTTTATCACACTAGATCTTTTCACCTTCCTACATTACCCACGACGCTGTTTGACTGGCCGCGGTGCGGGGAGCTTTAGCGCTCGATTCATCTCTAGTTAAAGATAGTGATGCGGCAGCGCTTTAAATATCGTAATCTAAAGGGTGGAGGAATTCCTCTTCTCTTTTTTTTTCATTTAGTTTTTTTTCATCCAGTTAGGGGAAGACCCTCTTCTTGACCGGCGTTCTCCAAACATTCCCAGCGTTTACACAAACTCGTAGGACGCACTGAAAAATGTGACAGCTCCCCTCCCGACTCCCGAGCGCTAAATGAGCAAGAACGGCCCGGGCGATGTAAACACGCTGAGAAAGAGCGAGCCGGGCAGCAGCGGTAGCACGTCTTTTTGTTTTTAATATCGCTGACGCATGTTATTACATGTCCAAGCTGTTGCAGTGAACTTCTTCTGAACAGTAGCCAGGCAATGCGATCATCTGAAAACCTCTTCGCTTTCTTTTCTTTTTCTTTTTTTCTTTTTGTGCAGTTGTATATATTACAGTTCGTGTATGCGTGTGCATGGACTGAATGCTCTGCTTGTCCATTTTTATTGGGGTTAAGGGTCAAAAACTACCGAGGTACTGTATCACGCATTCCGCCGCAGATGTGACTGTGCAGGACAGGAGCCGTGAGCGAGCAGTGAGCGAGCAGTGAGCGCTCCCCTGCCACCAGACCTACGGGGTAGAATCAGATAGGAGTGCGAATTTGTCTCATGAACAGCAAAAAAAAAAAAAAAGACAAAGTGAGGAACATTGAGCGCTGAGGTCAGCCGTGCGACCGGCGGTTTCCAGTGAGCGCAACTCCGCAAGGCATGGATGCTTCTGGAGTAAACTAGACGCAGGCCGCGGAGGCTCGATTGCCGTCTGAGAGGTTCTGACTCGCTGTGTGGTGAAGGGAAAAAAACTAAGCAAGCGTCTGAGATATCGCTCCATCTCCACGGAGCCTGCAAGCAATTAAAATATAGCTATTTTTTAATTTTTTGCAATTACCCTGATTGTATTTTTGTAAGGCCGCGAAATTTGCAATTACCTCCTATAATGCCAAACAAGCGCTCTTGACTTTTATTTATTTATTTTTTTGAGTTATGCCTTTCTCTTTTTTTTTCCCCTTAAGTTTCTTTCTCTGGATCTCCGAGTCTCAGTCGAGCACACTGTTTCCTTGCTCGCTGCCAAGAAAATAAGGAACATTTGTGCTGCAAAAGTGGAGAGCCTTGTAATGGCATGGAAGCTCGAGCTGTAAGCCAAGCCGAATATCCATCTTAACAGATTCGTTTTCACGCATGTGTTCCCTTTATGGAAATGAAAACAGCTAACTTCTCTCTCTTTCTTCTTCTCTTTTGGTCTGAAGAGAGAGAGAGAGAGAGAGAGAGAGAGAGAGAGACGTCGTCACGGCAACAGGATCTCGATTATTTACACGCGTTGTAGATAAACAACATCGCTCACATCTAATGGAGTTTCCACTCCGAGTCCAGCAATCTGCGCCTGGACTTCGGCGCTAAGGTCGCCCCTCGGTTCCACCTGAGTCATGACACGTTCGATACGAGGTGAAGGATACCTCTGTCTGACGGTCCAAGGCCCCGTAATCTCCAATTCATTCCTTCCGTTTCTGTTTTTACACCAAATTCATTCCACTTGTTGAAAGTGCAGCTGCAGAGAAATTACCGCACGTTGCGTTTGTGTAAAGGCTAATAGCAACCTGCTGTTTCCGCAGTATTCCGGATCCGAAGCGGCTCCAAAAAAGTCAGTGGAAGTCATCCATCATTCTCCGATGAATAATAAGTCAAAATTGTTTAAAAAAAAAAAAATTTTTTTTTAAAGTAGCAAATGTAAGCAGTACATAAAGGCACAAAGGTCAAACATCAGGGGTTCAGCATCAGTTAATACGCAAAACCTTCGGGTGGAAGATGCACTGAACACATCATGTCACGAAAAACATGAGCACTTATGTGGAATTATAAAGATCTGGCTATTTTTGAGAAACACATTCAATTATAAACATATTTACGTTAGGGCAGCGACAGATCAAGTCATTACACCACACGGTTTTTTGCGACACGGTTTAGGTTTCATAGCTGATCGTTTGACTTGAATAAAAGAAATGTTAAAATTTTCTTTAAAACAATTCTAGCGCCAGGACAACAAATATTTAGCATGAAAATTGTTTAGCATAAAAGTGCCATTTTTAAACATTTGACATCATCGGGATATTACAGTACGTTACGGATATTACGCTACACCAAAAAAAAAAAAAAACTTTCGCGTTTTTGTGATTTTTGTTCCCCACATGGGCTTCGTCCACATGATCAAAATCTGCCCAGTGTTTAAACTGATTTACTGAACCATGGTGATCTACGCTGCACTGCTTCTTATTAATAATTACAGCTACAAATACAGATTTTGTATCGATCTGCAAAAATTATGCAATTAAACGTTGTTAATTAGTGCAGATTATTATAGTGACGTTACATTCCAGCAGTAAAAACAGTCCAGTCTCAGACGTTTCCTGACTAAATGCTGCTGGTTTATCGCTCAGGTTTATTGCGCGTCACAACGTATGAAATGATGCAGAAGATCCAAAATTGTTCACCCTTAGTCTGATGAAAAAAACAAGAAATCCTTTGTGACAAGTGTTACAATTTTTATCTGTAAAGTCGTCATTATCATAAAAATAAAAATAAAATCCATCAACATGTAACGAGGGCATGAAATGGTGCTTCGGTCCTCGCCGAGTCGTACCGTGTTTAATCTGCACAGGTAATTAATAACTCACACGCTGATCAGAGTGCACATGTGCTCAGCGCGGTGCTGTTTAAATGAGCCTCTGTACAGCTTTATAAAAAAAAGAAGCTAATGATGACCGGTACTTTTATTTTCTGGAAGATTCTATTAAATAGAAGTTAATAAGACTTAAGAAATACTAATATTTTCCAAACAACTTTTCGTTGCTCATTTTATAGCCCAACTTTTTATTTATTTATTTATGGAAGTTTCTCAAAATTTTTGGAAGTAATAGATCCAAGGAGGAAACCCACCAAGAACGAGGAGAACATGCAAACTGCAGAAAAGGGGGATTTGAACCCAGAACCCGGAGGCGTCATAGTGCTAACCACTACACCAACGTGCTGCCGATACAAATTCAGTACAGATTAAATACAGACTCTGGCTGTTCAGGTTCCAGTTTTTCTACGTTTCATGATTATTAAGAATAATTATCGCACACAAAATCCACAATTCCTGAGGTTACAAATATTACACTCATGTGACCGTCAGCTTGAGTAAATATCGGGAATATAACTGTTCTGTTTGAAGTAAATATATTAAAACTGTATAAGTTCCTGGAAGGTTCTCCTGATATTTTTAACACCGCGTGTAAACGCTGAATAAAACAACGACAGTTCTAAGCAGCGCGCTCAGGCTTTTAGCGATGTTAGCTGCAGGTATTTCGCTAACGTGTCGTAGCAGGAATGTACGTGCCGAGATAAAACCCGCTCTGCGGCATCTATATTTCAAACACTGATGGCGTTATAGCGCGATGAGGAGCATTAGCCGTGAGCCATATGGCTTCTGTCTGTCCCACACCTCTGAACGGATCACCCCCTGACTCCAGACTTTCTCCGCTCCCTTTATGTTATTTTTTTTTTCACTTTCAGACACACGGGTGCTAATAGCTAGCGGCGTTCGTTGACGGATACATTTAGCCTTGATGTGCTTTCGTAGCCTCCCACTCACTCGGGCTACGTGTGTATATAAATGCTCACCTCTTATCGGGTTTCACGGCCGGCACTTCAAATGATCCGTGTATTTTCGGTGCACAGAGAGGGTCAGGGTGCGAGGTCAGGACACTTCAGTTGTGTTTAGATGAGATCCCGGCCCAGCCAGGATGAATTAGCCAGCGCTAGATGCCGGCCATCTTGTGCTCACCAAATTTCTCTTTAGAACATTTGCGACTAAGGGAAAAGTTTTTGATTTTACAGACACGCCAACGAGGACCTGTTTGAGACGCATCCCAACTCCCCTATGTTATCGTTTTCAAAACGGTTTATGCATACTACTACTACAAAAAAAAAAAGAAGAAAAAGAAAGAAAGAAAAGAAATGGATGACGATGCAACACTATCATCCCCGCTGAGATGGGACTTTCACCCCGTGCAGTGGATCAGGGTTAGAATGAGTCACGGAGTGAGAGAGACTGATGGAAAGGCTGGCTGTCACAGAGGGGAGATGGAAAAATGAAATAAAATATGCTTCCACCGCCGAGCCACGGACTGTCAGATCCTTCTCCGGATCCACGCTGAAGGGTTCACCCAGAGAATCGCTCACCTCACTTGCCCTTTAAAACGAGGGGCCGAGAAACACCATGGCAGGCGCACATGCCATAAACAACGCTCCTCCGAAAACGTCTTCACCGCAGCTTCTATCACTTTTATCTCAGGTTCCCATGATATACTGCGCTCTCACTTGGCGAAACAAATGCTCGAGAGCGCTGCCATGCCTTTTCTTCTTTCTCTACAGCTATACAGTAGAACAATGAGCGATGATCTGATTTCGACGTGTCCTTTGGAGATCGCCCCCGTAAAAAAAAAAAAAGATGAAGACAAACGGTTCCAGAGTTGTGCAAAATGTCGTAAATGTCAAGAAACGTTCCGCTTCCAAAAAGCGGGAAAGCGTAAAGGATCACGTTTGCAGCGAAATCAAGAAGAACGGCCCGGCGAAAACTATAGCGCTAGCTGATTTATCACAGAGACTTTGCAGATCGCTCAGGTGGATTAAGGTGTTTTTAGATCTCAGGATCTGGAGCTGAAACGGTTTGATGACGTTCAGTTTTACTCAGGCGTCGTGTTCGGCATTTTATTGTTGCCGCCTTCAACAAGTGGTGATGAAGGTGACGAGGATGAGGGTGATTAGGGCGATGAAGGCAGTAATGAAGGTAATGACAAATGTGAAAAAGGTGATCATGAAGATCATAAAGTTGATGAGAGCGATGAAGGTAATGATGACCAACATGACAGTGATGATGATGATGATGATGAGTTTCTGGCAATTTTTTAAACAATGACTTAAGACATATCTGTTTCTTCGATACCTGGGTTAAGCATTTAAGCTGTGCTTAAATAAATAACCGGTAACCAGTGTGTGGGTGTTTTGTTTGATGTAGAGGGAGTATCATGGCACACACCTACATCTTACACACTGACTGTATCAACATGATGATGATCCTGAAGACACTCATCCATGTGTCACCTCAACGTGCCCTAAGACACGTTTTATTATCTAAAGATGTCAGAAGTCTGCAGTCGAGAACGCAATTGTTGACTTGATCGTCCTAAAAATGCTTGAACTCCCGACCTTGGACCTTTGATCTCCACGCTCAGCAGGCTCCCTTAAACACCCCCCACCTCGACTCGGATCCCGAAACAGACATTTAGTACAAGAACGCATGACCGCTGTAATTTCACCGCTTTGCCCATTTACATCCAGAACGCCTGGAAGCGGAGAGTTGTGTCTGTTTACTCGTGCAGTTACGTGTCTGGTGGCAGGAGATCATCGTGCCAGAACTGCTGTGTGCTAATGTATGTTTGTCAGCGGGTGGCGTAGGGTTTAGACCTCCAGCAGGGAGCCAGGCCTCTGAACAGCATGCAGGCAGAAAGAGAGACAGAAGTTTTACGTATCACAAAATAAAATAACTTTTCATAGCAACCATTGCATCATGTCAAAACTCGTAACCGCTACGGCTAACCCGTAAACGTTGGTGAGTCAATGCACAATCTCACGCTGGACTTCCTTGTTTTTAGGAACAAAAAACATCTCCCAGGTCTTCTCAGGTTCCTGAGCTGTGTTTGTCGAATGCCATTTCTCTTACTCGCACTGGGCCGTTCCTGAGAAACTCTGAGTGTTCCGCTGAGGACTTTCCAGAGCCTCGTCATCCTCCCAGAAACCTCAAAACATTACCAAACTGATCCTCGTGCTCCTTCAAAGCAAAACAATTTATTACCTCGAACCGTCTCCAGTAGGGTTAGGGATGCCGGCGATGACGGACCGGTTCCTGACAACGCCGCCTCGGGAGTGGGCTTGGGATATGTCACATGTTCACCACCCAGGAAGAAGCAACTGGTTTGAAAAAGGCAGGAAGGAATTGCTGAGTGGATGAATGCACAAGTGTGTGTGTGTGTGTGTGTACTGGTTTGGATTGGGGAGAAAAAAAAGCAGCGGTTCGCGCCAGAGCAACATCTGCCTCAGATCAAAGCCGTCCGTTCGAGCATCAAATCCAACGTTGCTCTGTTTGCGGCTGAGAAGCGGAGCTACGGTAAATGTTTTTAAACCCCGCTGAATTCGTGCCGTGCGCTTCGATAACACGGATCTGTGTTTGCGCAGAGGCAGGAAGGGAGGAACTGGGAAAAGGAAGGGAAAAAAAAAACAGAGATGGAAACTAAAGACGTTTGGTTAGGCAGGTGTGCGGTCGGGAATGGTACGGCGGATGGTCTGCATTTGGAAGGTTTACACGTGAGGCTCATGAGCGAAACCGAAGCTGATTAGTGTCGAGTTTTGCATCTAAGGACCGGCCTTGAGGTGTCTGGCCTCATCACGGCCTGAAAATCCCCACCACTTTTATATTTAGACGTTTTTCTCAAAACATGCTGCATGAGGTCTAGGTGAGGGCAGCGACGCTGGAGTCGGCTGAAAGAAAAGCGTTTGTGATGTGAGGACGAGCCGCACCTGGACTTTTAACTTCTTAACGTGAACATCTCAATGTCTCGCTTTGATAAGATTAACGTGTGCCGATGCCGAGCCAAATCCTCTAACCTCGTGTAAAGTAGTGATGCCTCGGATCCAAGAGCAACTTTATTCTGGGGAAAGTTTAACACAGACATTTATTAATGGGATAAAAATATAAAAACATGCGATCGACAAACTAATGAGCTTACTACAGTCTGCATGCTGTTCGATTTTTAGCACTCTGGTCACTCAGGAAACTAAGCTCCAAAAAACTCATTTTTTAATTGATTTCAAGTTTCTTCCATGGAAACACCCACTGCGTGGATCACAGCATGCCCCGCCCATTCATTTTACAGCAAGTAAGCCACACCCATTTTCTTTACAGCAAGCTAACCCCACCCATTCGCTTTACAGCAAGTTAGCCACACCCATTCGCCTTATAGCAAGTTAGCCAAACCCATTTGCTGTACAGCAAGCTAGCCACACCCATTCGCTTTACAGCAAGCTAGCCACACCCATTCGCTTTACAGCAAGTTAGCCACACCCATTCGCTTTACAGCAAGTTAGCCACACCCATTCGTTTTACAGCAAGTTAGCCACACCCATTCGCTTTATAGCAAGTTAGCCACACCCATTCGCTTTATAGCAAGTTAGCCACACCCATTCGCTTTACAGCAAGCTAGCCCCGCCCATTCGCCTTATAGCAAGTTAGCCACACCCATTCGCTTTACAGCAAGTTAGCCACACCCATTCGCTTTACAGCAAGTTAGCCACACCCATTCGCTT
>JAQMYK010000038.1:34617190-34630591 GCA_030014345.1 Clarias buthupogon | reverse complement strand
GTGTTTGGGAAGTGCAGGACTTTATTTGTAATATGTCAGGTTTTGTGTGTGTGTGTGTGTGTGTGTGTGTGTGTGTGTGTGTGTGTGTGTGTGTGTGTGTGATAGAGTGTTTAAACAGGAAACTCTGATGCAGACACGCTCGGCACCGGACGCCGTTTTTCTCTTCCTCCTGTTATCTGTTGTTTTGAAGAATCGTCCTGATTGTTAAACGCTTGTGGGTCGAGTTAGTCGTATTTCACCTGGTGTTTGTGAACACGGCATCTCCACTGTGTGTGTGTGTGTGTGTCTGTGTGTGTGTGTGTGCTGAGTCACAGGGGGAGTCCTGTAGCAGCCAAACTTTTAAACATAGCTTCCATGTGTGTGTGTGTGTGTGTGTGTGTGTGTGTGTGTGTGTGTGTGTGTGTGTGTGTGTGTAGTTGTTTAGCTCGGTACAAACACATTTCAGAAACATCCACTATCTACTGCTTCCTGTCTCCGATGTGAGCCAGGTGTTGGAACACATTTCTCACACTCAAATGGGAGAGAACCTCTGCTCCTCCGTCGGTTCCGTCCCTTCCGTTCTCCACTGAAGAACCCAAAGAAATGCTTAAAGAACTGAATGAGAGCCTGAGAGGGTCCGAATGATCCTGCATTCTGCTCTGTTCTGATCCGGGCTTCTGCTCCTGTTTTGAGGTTCTGCTCCTGCCTTGTTCTAGACTTTGGTATCATGTGTTGTTCTGCATTCTGTTCGGTTCCTGTGTTCCGGTTCTGTTAAACCCATTTCCCAGCTCTCCCCTGTATATAAAGCGGTTCTCAGTGATCAATCTTTAACTTTTCATCCTTCAATAATCTCTCAGGCCTTCACACTTTTTTCTTCTCTCTCCATCCACCAGCTGCAGCTGCATGTGTGTGTGTGTGTGTGTGTCTGCACTGCTCTAAACAGCCCCAAGATAAAACCCCGGGTGTTTATTGCTACAGAGGGACGTTGGGGGGTGATTCAGGTCTCAGTAGTAAAAACAGGTGGTGCGACTGAAGGAGAGGAAAAAGGAGCAGCGAGACGGAGGGATGAAAAGACGAGAGAGAGAGAGAGAGAGAGAGAGCGATCTTCATCTCTTCAGCTTCACTCACACATCTGTGAGCTCTCAGTGAGACTCACAAACTCTCAGCAACTGTGAGAAATAAAGAGTGAAGGCACCACAGGAAGTTCTGAGTGGCGTAAGGGGCGGAGCCATGCAGCTAAACACCAGCCCGAGGGAGAACAGTGATGTACCTCAGACACAAATTAGGAAAGAAAAGTTCAGCGCAGATAGTTAAGGTTAAAAAATGGGCCGCTGTTTCTGTGTTCTGCTCGGTTCTGCTTGGGCCCGGTTCCGCTCCACTCTGTATGTGTGTTCCACCTGGTTCCATTTCTGGTTCTACTCTGTTCCTAGTCCAGTGTTCCGCAGAGTTCTGAGCTGCCCCTGTTTTCTGGTCTGTTTCTGTTTCTATCCCTGTGTTCTGTTGGATTCTGTTCCCATCCATGAGTTCTGCTCCGTTCTTGTTAATTTGTCCTGCTGTGGACTGGTTCCAGATTTCTGTTCCCATCCTTGGTTCTGTTTTCTCTTCTCAGCTCTTCGTTCTGTTCGGTTCCTGCTCGGGTTTAATTCTGTTCTACTCATGTTCTACTCAGGTTCCACACAGTTTTGCCCCTGTATTTTCATTTCTTTTTGTTCTCTTTCTGGGTTCTGCTCGGCTCTGTTCGTTCAGCATCTTCTGGAACCCCCACAAGATCCACCGGTGACGAGCACAGAACTCGAAACCCCAGGCTCTTTAAAAGAACAGTTCATTGATGACTTGCTGCCATGTTAATGAACAGAGAGAACGAGGAACCACACGTTCTCCTCTGAGGAACCTTTTCTGGTTCGGTGTCCTAGACTGGCTCTGGAACCCTGTGGGTCCCGTTCTCAGACTCCTGACAGGATTTGTCGCCCCTCTGTGGCCAAACCCCCAAACTGCACTTCTACTTGACATGACGCTGCAATTTCACCATCCAGTGCATGAGAACGTTCTCCAAGGCTCAAGCTTTTCATGTTAGGTGAACAGAATTATGGAAGCGGGTTCTCTGGGAAATGAAACACACCCTACATACAGTACGTTACTACATAATGCACTACTTTAAGAGGGCTTGTTATGATCTCCCACAATGCACTGCAATCAGTGTAGCCTGTAGTCTGTAGATTACCCATGATGCACTGTGTAGGAGATGGTGTTCCTCTGGGATCCTTTTCCACCTTCCACTCGATTCCTGTTCTCCTTTTGGATTTTCATATTCTTCCTGGTTCCTGTTCCCCTGGAAATATTCCTCTTGGTTCCTGTTCCGTTCCTCTCTTCCGCTTTGCTCTGTTCCGGTTCTTGTGTTCTCCTCACGTCTCGTCATTCTACTTCAAGAGAACCTGCTCGAACATGTCTCCACGCTTGGAGGTAAAGCGTTAACCTGAAGCTCTGGTGTGGTCCCGCGCGATCGCCTTGCCTGGGTTTATTTTTGGTTCGGAAATGAGCCTAACATGGAGAGGAGGTTCTAGAACACATAAACTGGCAGATTAGTCAGTTTACAGTTCCTATTAGCAATGCGGTGGATTTCTGGCGTCGATTAGCGCTGAGCGCTTTCGTAACGCTTTACAGCTGTGAAGTGCAAAACATAGCGGGATTAAAATACCCGACCTCGCCCCGCAACCCAGAACTCATGAATCACGAGAACCGAGATTGGAGGATTTGTTTCTCTTGTCATTCTTTCCTTTCTTTGTAAAAGCAAACAGCCAGATGCGAGCGCTCCGCCGTGTTTACACGTCTTCTGCCTGCGCGGGAACTCGATGCTAATTGCTACCAAGGTAGCGACTTTCCAAATCAATATTCAGGACTGCGCAAGTTTTGAAGACGGGACCCGATGCACCAGAACATCAGACGTGAGAACTTGTAAACATGATCAGTGCCGGAATTCGGCCTTCTGTAACGGATTATAAACAAATAACAAACAGAGGTAGCGGTTCTGGCCGCTCTCCCGCCTGCTAACGGCTAACAAGTCGAACGAGCTGTCACTGCTAATCCAGTTCATGTGGGTGCAAAGTTGTGCACTCATGTGACCTTTGACCTCTACAGCACGTCTACTCGAAAACCCAAATGGTCCGCCGTACGCTGTCACTCTGACGTCAGGCTTCATTTAACCTCAAAGACGTTCTCGTAAATACACTTGTCATAAAAATGATTTGTGAGTACCGGTTAATGGGTGGAACCAGAACCAGAACTAAAGAACCAGAGTGACTACTAAATAACAAGAACTAAAGAAGCAGAACTAAAAAGAATCAGAGCCAGAACTAAAGAACCGGAGGTAGAACTAAACAACCAAAGTGAGAACTGAAAGACCATAGAATGAACCAAAACGTCAGAAAATTAATTTAAAAAATAAAACACAGCCGAAACCAATGAACAAGAGCCAGAGCTACCGAACCAGAGAAAGAACTAAAGAGCCAGAGTAAGAACTAAACCAGAGTGAGAACCAAGGAACCAGAAACTGAATAAAGGAACCAGAGCAGAGCAAGAAACAAAACCCTAAGGAGAGTCCAGTCAGAGCAGGACTGAGAATCAGGACCAAACGAAGCCCAAATGACAAAAGCTACCTGGACAAGGAAGAGAACCAAAATAGAGCCAAAATCATAACAAAAATGAGAACCAGAACCAAACCCAGATCAAATTAGAAATCAAACCTAGAACTGAAATCCAAACATGAGAGAGAGAGAAAAAGAGTCAAAAACAATGTGAAAACCAAATACAAACTCAAGATAACAAAACCAGAACTAAACACAAAAACCCAAATCAACCCAAATGTGGGCCAAAAGACAAAGCCAGAACAAAATTATTAAACTGAACAAGACAGACAACCAGAACAGGAAATGAAACTAATAATATAATGTACGCCTGGACAAGGACAGATGACGATAAAAACAAAACGAGCACCAAAAGGGACCAGAACCAGAACCGACCCTGAAGCAAAATCACACCAAGAAAATCAAACCAGAACCAAAATCAGAAACAAAATGTCAAAACCAGTAAAAAAGTACAAAAAAGTTGGAATCACAGCGAGCACCAAAACTAAATCCAGATCCGAAAAGCAAAAACAGATCAAAAACCATCGACCTGAACATGGCAGATCCATAAACACAACCAGAGCCAAAATCCGGATGAAGATGAGAGCCAGAACCAGACCCAAAACTGGACCACAGTCAAGAATGTCTAACAGAAGCAAAACCAGAACTACAGCAGAAATCAAACTGGAACCAAAAGCAGAATGATGACCAGAACCAGAACCTAGTGCCGATGTTCTACTTGTGCAGCTGAGCGAATAACCCTGCATGAAGGTTCTTCACAAGCGAAACCGTCAGAGTTCTGTTACTGAGCTGCGGGGGTCTATCAGGACCAGGGTTATTTTTTTTTAAATCACCATGATGAACAGAACCTCCTCAGTCTGGGTTCTCCTCATTCACATGGGTTCTGCGGTTGGACCACACTAACAGGACAAGCGGTCTGTTTTTGTTCATGATGGTGGAGCGACAGGTCCATGTGATGAAGAAGAAGAAGGAGAAGAAAAAGAAGCAGAAGAATGCTCGATTCCACATGTTCACGTTCCACACCGTCGTGGGAATAAAGTCATTTCCTCTTAATGGGGTTTGCTGACTTTGAGATCACTGTTCTAGGCGACGTTTCCTCGCCAGAACAACAGCCCGAGCTCTGTTCCGTACGGGCCGGGGGAACATATTCGTTCCAGATGCATCTCAAAGGGCTTTGTATGAAGGGAAGTCGAGTTTAGGAAAGAATTAAAACAATCCTACTCTTAACAAAAAATAAAAAAATAAAAGAGCTCCGCCCGGCACTCAAACCCACACTCAGACAGTTCAGAGCGAGGACTCGGTTCTCCAGCGAGTCACTGCAGAGAACCTTTCAGCTCACACCCGCTTCAAAGCAGCTTCCATTCCGAGAAGAGCAGAAAACTGGACTACTGCGAGGTTCTGGGAGACAGAACCAGACCAGAACCGTGAGACAGAACTAGAACACCCATGACAGAGAGCTGCAGAAGGGCCAACAGAACCAGAGCAGAGCCATGAGACAGAACACGAACAGCCTTGTGAAAAAGAGCTACGAGATGGATCAAGACTGAATCCAGAGTAAAATCAAAACATCAACCAGAATAACAGAACCCAAATTGTGAAAACACACACACATGCGCACGCACACAGAATGAGCAGCAGAACCAAAAGCACAACAAAAAATAGAAAATAACAATAGAATAAAGACCAAAAACCTAAATCAGAACAAAAACTAGTGAGGAAGAGGACCAGAACCCAAAGCAAGAACACAAACCTAAACCAGAATAAATCTCAAATTCTAAAGAACAAAAAAGTACCTGAGCAGGATCTGAACAAGAACTGACTAAGAAAGAATGAATGAGGCAGGGAACAACAACAACAACATGAGTGAGTGAGAACGAGACCCAAAATAAGAGTCAAGAGCAAGAACTTTAACCAGAAGAATGGGCCAAACCTAGAACAAGAACCTGATCATGGCACAGAACCACAACTAGAAAAAAAAACCAAGAACTAAAACTAGAACTACAGCTCCAATCAGAATGTGGCCCGCTACCCAGAACCTTAACGTGGGATCAGTCAGAAGTGCAATGAGACCCAGAATAAGAACAGAACCAAAAACTACAACAAAAGCAGGTCCGAAACTGGAACCGAAAAAACGCGAGAGAAACTGAAGGAACGGGACCAGAACAAAGACCAAGGACCGAGAATTCAGGTGGAACCCCTGAACGAGCCCCCAAAGTGGAGTGGGTTCTGGGTGGGTTCTGGTTCAGCCCTTTAGAACCCTTTGGTGTTCATCGGCAGCGAGCAGCTCCACGCTGAAGATCAGCAGCTGCACGGAGATGTGACGCTGTTTTACCTCAAAACACACCGCAAGCACTTTGATACACAACAGGCTGTGTGTGTGTGAGTGTGTGTGTGTGTGTGTGTGTGTGTGTGTTTGTGTGTGTGTGTGTGTGCGAGCACAGAGAACTGTGTTTTGCTCCTCACATGATTTTTAGCTCGCTTTAAGGTTGATTGTGAATTTTTAGTAAACGTTCCCATGAACAAGAGAGTGAAGGAGGGGTGTGTCCACACACACACACACACTCTCTCTCACACACACACACACACACGCCTGTAACTCGATCCATCTGAAGGTAAAAAGAATAAAACGCACACGCATTTTTGTAAAACACACACACACACACACACACACACTTGGCTTGACCTTCTCTTTTCTTCCAGATTGCACAGACCTCCCAGATTTAAGATGTAGGAATGAGGTTCTGCGAGGTGAACCGTGGTACTTTAGCACGACTGTGTGGTTCACACACTCGCCCACGCACACACACACACACACGTGAGACAGAACTGGCCTGACCTCCACCTCAACTCCTGCGCTCTGATTAAAGGAAGCCTTTCTGATGGTCGTTGCCTGGTTTCTTCTGTGGTCTCTCTCTCACACACACACACACACACACTTAACCACGACCTCACGGGCCAACAGAAGCTGATCAGTTACCAGATCCATCCACTCGACCTCTTAGCCAGAGGACTTAAAGAAGGTCAGCAGTAATCACATGCTTGAGCGCGCACACCCACACCCACACACACACACACACACCCACACCCACACACACACACACACACACCCACACACACACACACACACACACACACACACACACACCCACACCCACACACACCCACACCCACACACACACCCACACACACCCACACACCCACACACACACCGACACACACCGACACACACACACACACACATCGTGAGAACAGGAGCGAACACACACACACACAATTGCCTTTTTTTTTGCCTTTTTTTGTGGTTAATAGTTTTGTTTCTGCTAAAACTCCCCAGCAGAATTATGAGTAACGATCCAAAGATTTCCATAAAGAGGTTATTAAAGGTCGTAATGATTTATTGCACAACGTTACAAAAGACTTAACTGAAGCGTTTAAAAGTGAAACGAAAGTTCTTTCTTCGACCCCGACCGTAACGTGAGCTTTATTGAATCCGAAGCCCGATGGCAGAAACGACACAGAGGGGAAAAAAAACATTCCCATGATGCCACACTTTTCCTGAAACACCAGAGAAATAAGACGCAGGTTGCTAGCATATCGCTAACGCTCTTCATCCCTCAGTCATGACTAGCCATTAATCATAGGCGAGGCCCTTGACACGCCGCGACCGCTTCTGTCAACCGCGCCATCAATTAGCCCAGGAGCTAACCGCCGTCAGGTTCTCCTCAGCGCCATCAAACCGCTGCTGACGGTTCCTCGGGAAGGCGAGCGATTAAACACCGCGTACGCCAGAATTAGCCTTAAAGCGAAACCCGACAGCACAGTGCTGAGGAGAGGAGAAAAAATAATCATAGTCTGGCTGACAATCCAGGAACATTCCAGAAGAAACCACGTAAATAGCGTTACTTTTAAATGAGAGGCGAGATCCGATTGACCAGAAACTCGCCGTGCGGGAAAAACAGAACCAAAACCAGAACCGTGACATCGTCGAAACCCAAAAATCAGAAACCGCAAAGAACATCCAAAGTCAGAACGAGAATCACAGCTACAGCAAGAAACAATAAGATCCAGATCTGAAGCAAGAACCAGAACCAAACATAAGATCTGATTCGAGAGCATGAAAGAGATCCACAGTAAGAACAAGGAACAGGAATGCTAAGAATCAGAACCAAAATCAGAACAACTGTTTAGATTTAAAAGAAAAAGGCAGGACCTAAAGAACTAGAACCAAAACCAGAATGAAAAGCCTAATCTGGACCAGGAACGAAAAAAAAACTGAAGTAGGAAACAAAATAACAGAAAGAATATACAGAAGAACCAGAATCAAAATCCAAATGACATCCATTGAGAAGAACCACTAACAAAACTAGAACCACAACAGCCAAATCTAGATCAAGAACCAGAACCAAAGTTAAACGTAAAACCAGAGTGAAAAGCATGAGTCCCAGAACTACAGTTTAAAAATAAATCTCTCCAGAAATGATAGGAACCAGAACCAACATCAAATCTAGAACCAAAAATACACAGTGATGGTGAAACATAGGGCAAGAACCAAACTAAAGCAGGAGATTAAAAACAAAAGAAACCAGAATCAAATCTAGATCCAAAATGATGGCAATAGTTAGAAGTAGGACAAGAATGAGAACCAGAACCAAGTACCAGAAGTACCATCAGAATGATGGCTCGCTCTAGAGCAAGGAAGAACCAGAACCAGTGTAGTGAGAAAAGGAAAGGAAAGAAGCCGAGAACCGAGAAAATTAAAACCTTGGGCCTGTCATGGAGTTTCATTATGACTGTCAGAGGATTCAGAGTCAGAACTACCGCTAGAACCAAAAGAGCCTAAGGAAAGGAACCATAACCAACATGGACACTAGGACCTAGAGCAGATATACAGCAATCCAGAAGGGTGGCCGGTTTAAACATATCTAGCACTACGGCGAGGAGAACAGGATTAGCCAGGTTTAGAGCAAGAACAGGAACCAGAACCAAATCAGAAGAAGACAAGGAGAATCATTTCTTCTGAAAGACTCAGTAAATTAATCAGGTGACTCATCAAACTTGAGTTGACTCGATAAAAACATGACATTTTTTTGTAATTATTCTTTTTCCAGTTTGCGTTCGATAGTTTATTGAGCAGGTTTTTACGGAGAACCTTAAACCGAGGAAAGCCCTGGTGCCACTTGAGTGTGTGTTGATTTTGTCGTGGTTGGTTTTTAGCGAATGTAGCGTGTGAGCAGAACACGTGACGGACTTCATGGACGTGAGGTGGCTGAAGCTCGTTCTTCGCTTTTCAATGAGATGCGTGTTTAATGAAAATGATACGGAGCAGTCTGGAAGAAAAGAAGAACGGAGAACACTGTGGGTGGGGCGGGGGGGGAGTCGTGGAGCGATACGCAGGGCCGGCGCTAAACCGGAGGACCTCATCGGCGCTGGAGCTAGCGGATAAACTTTAGCGCTGAAGGAAATCGAGCCTCGGTTGTGAGAAGGAAAAAAATGATAAAAAAACCATTACAGATTTCTTAAGGAGACGGTGAAAAGGCGAGTTATAGCTCCTTCCAGCGAGATCAGGTCCAGGTGCAGGAGAAACGGAGCGGCGAGGGATTCCTGAACGTGACGAAGGCTGGAATTCGGCCTTCTGTAATGGATTATAAATAAATAACAAACCAAGGTAGCGGTTCTGGCGGCACTCCCGCCGGCTAATGGCTAACAAGTCAAATGAGCTGTCACTGCTAATCCAGTTCAGAGAGGGTCAAAGCCGAGAAATGACGTGACCTCGGACCTCTCCAGAACTACCAAAACGTGCGACGTGCGCCAAGGAATACAAAAGAACTAACAAATCGTTACTCCGTCCAATCGGAACGCGGCGGCGGCGAATATTAGCGTTATTAATATTAGTTTAAGGTTTTAATAACTGAGGAAACGACACTTTACACACTGAGAGGACGTCAAGACGCTGATATCAAATCTACAGCAGGCCCTCAGCATAGAAGTGTTACACACACACGCACACACACACACACTTCTGTTCACCAGCTCGCGTCTAAAAAAACAAACATCTCTCACGGCCATCATGAGTCCAATATAAGCCGCCATTCTTCAGCCCTCTTCTCGGGCGCAAGTTAAACAAACGACGGAGTTACTGCGAGAGTCGGCGCTGATGACAGAAATCCGCCTCCATCCTCGTGTTCGAGATCCCTGAACATATGTGTGTGTGTGTGTGTGTGTGTGTGTGTGTGTGTGTGTGTGTGTGTGTGTAATTTCTCAGTGTCTCAGCGTGACAAGGTGAGAAACGTGAGGAACGGAGGTTAAATTTCCTTCGAGGTGATGCCATGAGCATTTGTCACACTTCTGAGTGATGATTTTCTACACACACACACACACACACACTTACACATGTATACATATAATCATGTAACACAACCTTGCTCCCTGTACGTGTTAGATGTTATACAGATGGTGTTTTCCCTTTGCCATCTGAAGGTCACTCCTATTATGGAACACACACATACACACACACACACACACACACACACACACCCACACACACCTACCCACACATACACAGTTCCATAGATTTTGTTCTATCTGCTGAAATCGCTCACATGTTCTCCAGCACAACATTCACCCGTGATGACACGTGACCTTCACATGACCTTCATCACGGGTAAATGTTCTTTTAATCCTGTTAGCTTGCTATTAAATAAGCAGGCTAGCGCCACACTGATAGACTGTTAGCAAGACGCGAGTAGCTAATCAGAGAAGTAGCTTGCTAGCTGGATGAAATAGATGCTAAAGCACAGACTCGGAGCTTTTCAGGGTTTTTTTTCCAGCTTTCTCACTTTTCTGGCTGCACACTTCAGAATCTTAAAAGAAGAACAGATCGCACTCAACCCAAATAAGGGTGTATGTGTGTGTATGTGTGTGTGTGTGTGTGCACGTTTTTGTGATCACACACATGTATATGCAGTACAGTACACGTACGGTGCAGTACACACCATCAGTGCAGCTCCAGCACCAGCAAGTAACGCCTCGAGCACCAGGAAAAGGAAAAAAATCTCTGGATATGTTTCACTTGGCTGCTAAAAAGTTCCCTTTATTTTCACTACAAGGTGTGTGTGCGTGTGTGCGTGTGTGTGTGTAGCTAAAACGCAAGCCAGAACAGAACGAGAGCTTCTTAATAAGGAACCCGGGCGCGAGCGAGGGAGAGAATGAATGAGCGTTCCTGAAAGGCCGTACAGCTGCGGTCTGGATGAGGTGACACCACGCCGGGAACACAAATAAGCAGAACGCAGAGATTCAGAGATCATTATATCACGCTGGGTTTTCCACACACACACACAGGTTTCTGTAGCTCATTAAAGGGGCGGCTTTGTGCTCAGTGTGTTCAGGTGGAGCGGTTAACACTGCGGGCGATCACGTTTAACCACATCACTGCTCACGTCCAGCCGCAATTTACATCGGACCCCATCGTCGAGCTCCGACAGCAGAGATGAACTGGAAGATACGAGGACACACTTAGCGAGGTCTGTACAAACATCTGGCCACGGTCCCGGGATCTGGATTCTGATCGGTCAGAAGGTGTTGATTAATTCTCTAAAACAGCAGCTCTGACCGCAGCGCAGGTTTATTTTAACGTGCTCGCTCTGATTCGTTATCGTTTCCATAGTAACCGCTCCTCAACAGAGATTAGCACATATTGAACAATAAACTGTAGTTCAAAGAATAATAAAGGCTGTAATCGTTATCGTTATCAAATTGCTGTAGTGTACGTGTAATAAATAACTTCAGGTTGCTACAGGAACAGTGACTGTGGACACTGACATCATGGTTTAAATAAAAAGCGCTAAATGATACGAGTTTTTTTTTTTTTCATGTTTGTGGTGATTATGGGTTTCTACAAAAAGATGAAGCTGTATGGAGCAGGAACACTTACAGTATATAAACCAGTTAAGCAGCTTCCAGGAAATCCACGGTTCCCCTGGCGTTCCTTGGCTAGTAGTTAAGGGTTCTACATATCCCATAATCCTGTGAAATGAAATGGCAGCAGAACGCATTCTGTGGTGTGAAAAAATATAATAATAATAATTTGTGGTTGTTTTACAACAGAAATTGTATTTCTAAATAAATAATGAATAAATACAGTGTCATACAGTATATAAAAATAAATGTGTGCTCTGTTGCCCAACAAGACTATCTGAATTTTTACCATTAGCATTACACCATGCATGTTGTTAACCTACAGTAGCAACGTTGTGACGTAAAGTTCAAAGTGCCGTCTGATTTTTTTTTTTTTTTGGAGTACTTTTGCAGAGAGACATCTTGCTTGTTTTTCTCGAGGTAACCAAATGTCACTTTTGAAAAAAAAAAATCAAATTAAATAACAGCTTCAAGCAATAAATAATAAGACAGAGAAGTACCGATCTCATCATGGTGTCCTGGTCCCCAGAAATCTCTGCTAAAGCTTTAGTTCCTATCTGCATTAGACGCATCCAATCACATTTGTTGTTAACAAGTTGTTGGTGTTGTTCTTTCAGCTGCTCCCATCGAGGGGTCGCCGCAGAGCACCATCCGATCCGCATAACAATTTGGCACAGGTTTTTACGCCGGATGCCGTTCCTAATGCACCCCTTTTATTTTATCCGGGCTTGGGACCGACACTGTGGCTGGGGTTTGGGCACAGGCGGGCATTCGAACCTGGACCTTCAAATAAAAATAAAAGGAAAGACCCTTGGCCTGGCATCGTCATTGATTTAACTGTAATAGAGTGTGAATTTCAACCAAAAGTTAGGTAAGAGTGTGCGTTTACAAAGTTTACATTGTGGTGCATAAATCTAAGCTCTACCCATGGAAAAATACAGTAGGCCGTGTGTACGCGTGTTCACATCCTGTACATTACTGTTACATCCAACTCTGTCATAACTCAACACAAGTCATTCACACACAGATAACACACGCCTTTTACTTTGATAAAAACTTTACACACTCTTGGAAATTCTCTCGACCAGCTTCAGGAATGGGATACTTTTTCATCAGTGCTGAAGGAGTTTCCATAAAAGTTGAGGCTGTTTTGAAGAATCTAAAATATCAGTGAATCATTGGTTTATTTATCACATAATTCCAGATGTGTTACTGCATAGTACTGATGTGTTTGGTATCGGAGACGATCACTTAAAACCACTTCAATCAGTACAGGTGCCTAAAATCTTGACAGTTACTATGCGTACAGTATATACACACTCACTGTCTCTCTCTCTCTCTCACACACACACACACACTATCTGAAGGAGTGACACATTGTAACTCACACTCACCTGCAGCTCGTTTATCTCCGGCTTGTCGCTCTGCTCTGTTTAACTCTGTCTCTTTCCTCTCTTTGCACTTTCAGTGATTAATAACTTGTTACTAAAATGATTTCCAATAAGAATTTCTAATTTGCCCCACTGTTACAAAACAACTCACATCAATTAAGCAGCGTTACGGCATTAATGGCAGTAAACCTACTTATACTGTAGGTCACGTGACCCAATTAGCCGTGCTATGTTGCCAAGCAAATGATCTGTACAGGGATTTACTTCAGTAGTCTATTTTATTCATTGATGCACATTTAAAAATAAATTTTTAGCCACTTACTCTGTAGTAAATAGTTTTTTGAAAGGTTCGAGAAGAAATTTATTTAATTGTCATTCATTCATTTTCTATACCGCTTAATCCTGTATTTCGGGTCGTGGGGACCTGGAGCCTATCCCAGGAGACTTAGGGCACGAGGCGGGGTACACCCTGGACA
>JAQMYK010000038.1:34560019-34573965 GCA_030014345.1 Clarias buthupogon | reverse complement strand
GGAAGGTCTTCATGAGAGACAGTTTCATCATCATGGAGCTTGATGGGTTTTACAAACGCACTCGACACAATACTGTTTTGAAATCCCCAATATTGTTGTAGAATGTAGAAAATAAATCGTTAAACAAGGAAATTTGCAGGTGATCCCAAACTTTTGGGCAGTAGTGTAACTAGAGACCAGCTAGTCCATCATTAGTACATATATGTTTTACATAGCTTTATTTTCCATACATTGACATGTGTTGTGCTCCACAAAATTCTGCCACCAATCTGCCCTGTGCACCAACTAAAAAGGGAACAGAACGATCATCTGGATGAACTGAAAGCAATATGAACCGAGACCAGGTTTCAGGTTCGGAATCAGATACATTTCAAATACATAAAATAAGGTAAAAGCAGGCCATCACTGTAAATGACCAACTTAAATATCAGACCGGTATTGATTTTTGTATTCGCATGCCACTTTGTGGTTGGCCAAATTGCATCAGGTTTTAAAAAAATAATAATAATGCTGCAAACAAAATCTCTTTCGGTAAATGGATTCAAATGTTCTTTTTTCTGACCATAAATGCATCATGGGTTATGATGTCCAGCACCATCAGAGTGCAGAGCTTAATGAATCAATAATCCTGATGAGCTGCGTCTCAGTGCTGAGTGACATCAGCTTGTAGCAGAATCATGCAGCTGTGGAAATATTTCAGAAGTATAACGTAATATATATATATAAACTAATTGAATATATATATATATAAACTTATTATAAGTTTAGTTAAACTGTTAATTTGCAAGATTAAATATTGCAATTATTTAATATTTCCCTAAGCATGAGTGGGTAAATATCTTTAATATTTCTTTGATATTTTTAGATATTTTTTATAAGATTGATAGCATAGAATGTTATAATGAACAGAATGAACACATGAGAGTGTAATAACATCCAGAAGGTTACTGTTTACATTCTTTTTTAATAGTGATAAAGCTTTTAATTTGAGTTATTTTTAGGAGTATTATTATAAGGTTTTTTATATAAAATGTAGTAAAATCCTTCAAAATTTGCAATATGTGCCATGAAACATGCTGGGGAGATAGATCAGTGCTACTGTTAGCACTCTGCTATAATTGATTATAATTTTACTGTATTATTGTATATAATATTATAAAAACTATTAACAAGAATCCACAAAGAAGTGTATGAAAAACATTACAAATTGCTGACACTTGAGACTCCATAAATATTAATGTCTTTCTATGGAAGTTTTTAGTTTACGTGGTTTGTGTGAATGATCCATTACTGTAGAAACGATTACACACCGTACGAGCTGTGCTGCGGTCAGAGCTCACATGCTGACTTTTCAGAAAACTATAATAATCGTTTGTGGTTAATGGTTAAATAATAATGGATTCTCAGGACGCTGTATTACTCTTTGATAAGTAATGTAATATTAACAGCCGTTTTTTTGTTTGTTTTTTTATTTAATGTAGAATTGAACATCTCCTTTAAAAGTAATTGTTTTTTTAAAAGGCAACTTATTGAAAGCCCAGGATGTTCCTGTACTGAAAGCGTTTTCTTCTAAGATGCTTACAGACTCCCAGCATGTCGAAAACTCATTTATTTACCGTCACTCGTGCTCAGAGCGCAAACTCAAGCTACTCTTTAAATGTATTAATGATTCCATCAGGAGACGAGGGAACCGCTGGAAGGCGAATGACAGTCGAGATTGAAGTTCAGTTTTACTGCACGGGACAGAATAGTCCTTCCTTTCCGCACAGTACAGCACGCTAATGCACGCTAGTGTCTCAGTGTAGAACTATCTAATTCTTCATGGGAAATTATCTTTATTGCCTGGTTACATCATAATTAAAATCTTTTTATGCAGTAAAATCGTACATATTCATCCTGTTAACCATCTTTTTACTTTTTGAAACAAGCTAATTGTACCATTTTGTGGCATAAAACATACTGACTTATACGTACTTTTTGACTTTATAAAACATGCTAAACTTCTCACTTCTCGTGATTCAACATGATAATTCATGTTTTCACTCTTTAAACAACCTAAGCATCCCGGTTTGTGTGAAAAAAATGATAACAATTCACTATTTAAACAAATATTATATACTGTATGTAGTAAAACATGCTAATATGTGCGCTAATCCCGTTAGTGTACATATGCTAATTCTCCTTGTATGCTCTGTAAAGTTTTTAAAATTTTTCCTGCTCACAGAATAATGCTAATATGTGCTAATCCACATCACAGAACATAATGCTAATTCATCCGCTAATCCAGTTTCTCAATGAGCTACACCTGGCTGATTCTTCTTGTTAATGTAGCGCGACTTTGTAAAGTTCTCATCTCCTCATTTACTCAAATATCATTTGTTACACACTGCAGAACACTAAAGCTTTATATTCACGATGATGATTAATCCCGACGCCTGACGGAAAGCTACTTCAGGGACAGGATTAGGAATGAGCGGTCCTGTTAGCGTTGGTCCTTTTATTGCAGCGACGATGGAGTGTAATGTCACTTTTACACCTCGTCAAATCCAACGCACTTGTGTGCGGATTATTATCTCTTCCTCATTAAAAAATCCATTTTACTTAATCACATCAGCAATTAAAGCACGTGCTGATAACCACTGGAGTATAATGAACCTCAATAAAGAAAATCAAGTCTTTGCAGATAATAAAATGATGGTTAACTAGAATTATTATTAATAACAACTGCGTTCATATTCTGCTACACGTGCATCTGGATTTAAAGAGCATTCTGAAAGAGCAGGATTTTACTCAAATATATTGGCCATGTGAACACAGCTGATGACATCATTGGTCTGAATCTCAATCCCACACACCTACTTAAGAATAAAAAATTTCAAAAATGAGATTCCACTCAATGTTTTCCTAGTTTAGGTTAGTTATATCTGTAACGGACGGCTGGCTTCTCTTTTTTTTAATTCTTTATTTAAGTTTTAAGAAAAAGTAATAATAATAAAAAATTTAAAAAAACTGAAACAAAACAAACTTCTACTGTTTCTACTTCTAATTTATCTGCTAGTGCTTCCCGTCACGTCCTCGACACTCCATTCTCAGCTAGCGACAGGACACGCTAACCAATTTCCTACGTGTGAGATGGGACTGACATGATGAGTAAATGTGTGTGAGAGTGTGTGTGTATGTGTGTGTGTCAGAAGGACAAAAGCAATACACCACTCTGTTCCAGAAACACTATCACTGTCACCATTTTCGAATCGACGTAAAAGTTTAGCGCCTATGTTTAAGCGATTAGCGTCTTCATTCGTGTTGGGATTTTCTTTAAAGGGCGACCTGTTATGAAGGTTTTGGGAACTCATGTGGACCTCTAGTGTTTTTAGACCTCATTTCTCCATTACATTTACTTGAGTAACAGTTTTTTTTTAAATGTTCTTCTATGAGTAGTTTTACTGCACCATACTTTTACTTTTACTCGAGTATATTTGTGAAGCAGAAACGCTACTCTTACTCCGCTACATTCAGCTACACTCGACTCGTTACTTTTCTAACCGTTTGTTCTACATATATAATTATTATATATAATTATTATAAATTAATCAGACATTACGATTTAAACAGTTACTCAGTACTTGAGTATCTTTTCACTGAATACTTATTACTTCTACTTCAGTAATATTATTTTGAAATACAGCTACTCTTACTTCAGCTGGCTACTCGACCCACCTCTGTGTATATACATATAAAAAAAAATACATGAAACCACATCGCCTCCTCTTTTACGTTTGTAGAACATACTAATTTGTTATTTTTCTAAGTATGGGACATGCTAGTTTTTACCTTTTTGTTTTATAAAATTCTCTAATTCTTTACTGTATGAAAGTTGTTAACTTGTTGATTTGCATTTGCATTGTGTAAAAACTAATATTTTGCTATTAATTGAATAACTGATATTAAAAGCAGGCTTAAATTAAATGAATTTCTTCATGTAACAAATATCTTTATGGGTCTAGGGTTACCTCGGCTACTGTGTAAGTACTGCTGTTGCTGTCGTGTCTTTATGGCTGGAATTTATTTGTCTATTTATTAAGGTGTGTGTGTGTGTGTGTGTGTGTGTGTGTGTGTGTGTGTGTGTGTGTGTGTAACTCAGCATCTCTAACGCCGGTGCACGAAACAAAATCAATCTCTGCGGGAAAAGATGAGTGGACACAGTGAGAGAAGGAAGGAGAGTGGAAAGAATGCTTATGAGGAACATCACACAGACACACACAGACAGTTTTCACCAAAATTAACCAATGAACCAGAGTTCGAAACAGTAACTGTAAAACTGAAATATATAGATTTTTTGTCTTCCTTAAAAAGGACAGACGTTTGAGACTTCCGTCCCTCGTCACTAAATGCGGAGTGAACGGCTGATTTATGGGCGTCATCTATCGTGTTAGAAGCCGCATGTCCACCCACGTGCCTCTGTCTCGAGTCTGATGGCAGTTTGTGACGTTCAGACTCATCTTCATCCACTAATAGCCCACCCTCCATCCCTCCATCCCTCCATCAGAGCAAGGGGAGGGAACGGAATCTGCCTGGAGTGCATTAGCGTAATGGTGGACGGCTCGAGTTTCTCCTCCTGGAGCCGTATTATACATTTTACAGCCATAATCACATCGCCGAGCATCGTTCCTAATTGGGCTGATGTTTACTCCAGGCAAAACAGCCACCGCAAGAGCATTTGCAAACCACCACTTTTTTTTTTTTTTTTTTTTGTAGCCATCCTTACAGGAAAAGAAACTAAAATTAGGATTTTGCCAAATGAACATTTGCTACAAAAACTTTACTTCTGTTTTCTCACATTTAATTAAACTTGGTCTCATAACTAAATGCCGGAATGTTATGGGTGGCCATTTAGGCAAGTGTTTCCTCAATGGTGTTTGCTGTAGCTCCACCCACTAGACCACAGGACAGTCATAAAGTTCGCTAATTTCCATATTTAACTGGATTCCTAATTAGTGTTGAGATTTTAAATTTGGTGCCAATGTTAATAAGACTTGTTGATTAAAGAGGAAAACTAACAAACACTTAAGCACACTTTTGATTGAAGCCAAAAGCCTTTAGAAGATGAAGACTTACAAAGCCTTGTTGATTAAAAATCTAAGGAAAAGTTAAGAATAGTTTTTTTGAAAAATAAAGACTTACAAAGACTTATGAAGACTCGTTGATTCAAGACAAAGACTGACAGACTTGTTGAATAAAGATCAAATTCTTACAAAGTCTTGTTCATTGAAGATAAGGACTTTCAACAAAAATTAAAATACAGACAGAAGTCTGCCGCGTGTGAAATGCATGCTGTATTATCAGATGTCAGAACTGAAACAATTTGTTGCTTTATACAAATTTTGCCACCTAATGTTTTTACCTGTAAATTGTGACCGGAGATTTTTTTTGTTTAACATTAAATACTTGTCCCAGCAGTGCGAGTGTCACTGACCTGATGAGTAGCTGCGGGTATGAATAAGTAAAATGAAACCAAAAAAACATCATGAGGTACAAAAAAAGAAAGGTACGTTGTAGACCCCGCCCACTTCACGTTTCTAACAATCACTGTATCCAGAGAAAAACTTTTCACTTCTTCGTCTACCATGAAACCGGGGTCTTAGGCATGCAGTTGAAAAGTTAGTTACGCTGCTAGCTTAGCTAATATCCATAATCTATCCTGATGTTAGATTCCATATAAAATAATATATTTTTTAAAAAGCTAGCGATGATGTCACAGGTCACCAGTAACATTATCGCTTAGGAAACAGGATAAAGCTGTCGATCATACAGTATGTTCTCATTAGAATATTAGGAAATTAGAATACCCAACCCCGCCCACTGGAACACCTGGGCTTGTTGCTGAGCGGTGTTTTATCAAACCCTTCATATTTCCCCAGATGTGCAGGATGATTAAAATGACACTAACGTTTGATATAGTAAACACTTTTATTTCTCACCAGGTTGTCTCGGACAACACATTATCAGATATTCATTGCACTCCGGTGGATTTTTGCATAGACGGACCTGGACCAAAGCCCAAGGTCAAGGTCAAAGTCATGATTTGAGCACAGTGAAGACATCAGCTCGCTCTGCATGCACTCAATCCACCCAGACGTCCACAGGAGGAGATTTGAGCAAGGTGCCGTGAAGCGTTTCCTTAATGTTTCTGCTCCCCCACGTGTGGAAGAAGGAGAGGCGTTCTGTTCGGATCGGACGGATCGGACGTCAGGATGAAGTGTGTATTAAAACATTCACAGGCAGAAAGACGGACACGCTCTGACAGCTTCGTCGTCCTGAGAACTAAAGCGGAAAATACAAAACGCTTCTCACATTCCTTCACTACTCTATGCGTGCGTGTGTGTGTGCGTGCGCGCGTGTTTGTTCTACAGTTGCTCTGAAGAGTGTGAGCCAATCATCAAGTGTGTGTAAAAACCCTCACATTACAAGCCTCTGAAATCACACATATTTATTTATCGTGTGTGTGTGTGTGTGTGTGTGGATTTTTGAGCTTCTGGACCTTTTAAAAAAAATAATCAAATGAACATTCAGATTTGTATAAGAACATCCACTTGATCAGATTTGACTTTGAGTTTGAACTTTAACCTCTTGAACCTGCCTACAGTGTCCACTTCACTTGATTCAGGGTATTTAATCTAAAAATCATAATTATACTTTGTGGCAGAGATCTGACGCAGACTGAGGCTCGGAAACACAATTAGCCGAATATATTTTTCTGCGATTCGCTATTAAGAGTCGCCTGATAAGCTGAGATTTACCAACAAACTGTTCATCATGAAGCTAGCGAACTAGCATGCTGGCTAAGGTTTGACGTTCGCTCCTAGAGCAGGTGTGCAGTGTGGGGGTGGGGCGTTGTTTATTTAACTATGTGCTTGGAAATCGTTCCGATAAACACAAGGCACATTTTTTTTAGCGGTTCCATGTTATAAAAAGTGTTGCAGTAAGCTAGTTAGACTTCTGGCTAATTTCTTAGTGGCGCACTTCAATGATCTGAGATTCTTTTGTTTTATGTAGTTTAATAATCTCATTGCAACACAAATTGTGTATTTTTTTATCATGAAAAACATTGTTTTAGGTTTGCAATATACGTAATTGTGTAGCAATTGTGCAATAGCTAGAAGAATTTAGCAGCTGAATGATAATTTGGTTATTACTGGCTAGTTTAACTAATGTTGCTAATTTATTATATGGTTCTATTGAAATGGAATATTTTATCGCTCTACTTGAGAATTCTTGATATAATTTATAATAATTAAAATGCAGAAGAGAAAAAAAAAGCTGAAGAAATAAAATGAATGCTAAGGGAAGTTTGGGATTAGCTCCATAACCTGGCTTGTTTCTGATTTTAGCAAGAGGTCTATTGCTTGTGTGAACACTGTAATGACGCTAACTAATTTGTAATCGTTAGGAATTAATAAAAAAAAATATTTAAAAAAAGCTAAAGTCATGAAGTAACCCAAGTTCCATCCTCACTGTCCTGATTGTCTTTATCGTCCCTTTCACTTCCTGTGCTACTTCTGGTGGACAAACTGTCCAAAATTGAGTTAATCGCATTTCCGTTAGCATAAAGATCGTTCATGCTGAATATAGGAATCCCTGGAATCGGAATTTTTAAGTTGCTTTCGTACTGATCCGACTCCACCAGAGCTTTCTGTCTCTCGTAATACTTAGAGAACTTGTTGAAGATGATGGTGATGGGCAGCGCCACCACTAGGAGGCCACACACGATGCACAGCGTCCCGATGAGCTTCCCGGCTAGCGTGACAGGATAGGTGTCTCCGTATCCGACCGTAGTCATGCTAATCGTGGCCCACCACCACCCGATGGGTATCGTCTGGAGCTCGGATTCATCCTCATCTCTCTCTGCGAAGTACACGAGCACAGAGAAGATGGAAATCCCGACGGAGAGGAAGAGGACGAGGAGGCCGACCTCGTGGTAGCTGTGACGCAAAGTCGCTCCGAGGGATCGGAGACCCACAGAGTGACGCGCTAACTTCAGTATCCTGAAGATGCGCATGAGCCTCAGTATCTGCACCACCTTCCCGACGTTCTCCAGCTCCTCGCTTTCCTCGGCGTCTGCTGTTTCCAGTGCTAATGTGGCATAAAACGGTATCACCGAGACAAAATCTATGATGTTCAAAGCGTTGCTGGCAAACTTACGGGGGCACGGCGCTACCGCTAAGCGTACCACAAACTCGAACGTGAACCAGAGAACGCAAAAGGTCTCAAATGCGGCCAGAACCGGATCTTCCACGGCTCTTTCGTTCGCGTCCACTTGGTGGAACTCGGGCATGCTGTGAACACACATGGCCGCGATGCTGATCAGAACCACGCTCAGAGAAAGCACGGCTAGCATCTTAGCTGTCAGCGAATGTCCCGGATTCTCCAGCCTCAGCCACAGCTGCTTACGCTTCTCCGAGCACCAGGTGCCTTCAAACTTCTCCACGTCCTTATCCAGCTCTGAAAGCTCCTCCATGGAGGAATCAAAGCTCTCTTGAAGCTGCTCATCCTCGTTCCGGTCCCAGTCGTGATCCTTTTCACCTTCTTTCTGCTCGTGGAACTTGTTGCTGCAGCATGAATCCAGGTAAAGCTCCTTGATGCCCCAGTACTCGAGTTCCTGGCTGAAGCTAAACACACAAAGCTCCTCCATCAGATGGATCTTACCTGTGTGGTAAAAGTTCAGCACGTAGCGAAAGAAGCGCGGGTTACGGTCGAAGTAGAATTCGTGCTCGGCCACGCTGTAGTCGTCGCACAGCTCCAGTACGGCCGACTCCGAGCTGCAGAGGAGCAAACATCCGAGACGAGTGTGTGGGAAGCGCTGGAGCAAAGAGCGAGAGACTTTCTGCTTGAAACCTCCCACGTTCAGGTTGAGGAAGTTCTCGTCCGGGCCGCATCGGTGCAGGATCTGCCCATACACCATGATGGGACAGAGATGGAATCAATGTTGTAGCTACGACTCCATCACCTGTGATATAAAGCCAGAAAGACAAAACAGTTCTGAGCAATTGTGCAGAAGAAATTAACTTAACGTCTTATCGGAGTATCTTCACCTCGGGTAAAAGTCTTCGTATATTATTCATAATTAGAAGTGCAGCATTTGTAAGGTAAAATAACCAGTCAAACTGCTAGAGATGGGGTTCGGCAAAACATGGAACAGACACGTTAAACAATGTGGCGTTTATGGAAGGAGTCTCCAGTGTCAGCACTTTGTAACAATCAGAGAGAGCGAGAGAGAGAGAGAGAGAGAGAGAGAGAGAGAGAGAGAGAGAGAGACTGTTGAGATGGCAAAAAAGGAGCTTGTTGTGTCCCTGAAAAAATACAAAGAATAAAAGTTTGTATTTTTTTCTAAGTATATACAATCAGGTCCATAAATTTTGGAACAAGAATGACTGAAAACATTGAAGATGTGAGCGAAGTCAAGTCTTTCAGCTTTAATTCACGCGGTTTTGCAAAAGTGTGACATTAACTATTCAGGAATTTTTGCACGCATTTTTTGGTAGCTCATAAATAATGGAACAGACTATCATTCATGGACCTGGCTTTACATTTCAAAATGTTATCACATCTTATAACTTTTTCACAGGAAGCATTTCTGCATTTCTCTGATACACACCAGTGAATGATGATTAGGTTTAAAATGGCATAAATACTTAAATAGACATATTTAATTATTATATTAAAGACTAATATTCATGATAGTAGTTTGTTTTAAGAATGAGGCTTTAAGGTGTAGAAGCATGCACAGTCCTGTAAAGTTCAGAAATGTCAACTTTAAAAATAAAATTAAGATTAAATCATTATTACCTTTATCACCAGAGTATTAATGTGTATCTTGGGGTACGAATCTGTGAACTGTAATGAAGTCTGAAGTCTCGTGTTACATTAATCTGATCCTGAGCTCTTTTCTATTTTTGCTCCGCTTCAGTATCTGATTGCAGCGTAGAGCTCGAGCGCAGCAAACTCACGGCGCAAACACACCGAAAAGAGTGCAAACAACCAACTTCGTTTCGGTGTGTTTAGTGTGAACAGAAGGAGCTCTGGGGGAGAACTTCCAGACGCTGGCGGAGTGGGAGTGAGAGTCGGACTGCACCGTAAAAACTCAAACCACAACAAAACCAAATCCTGCTAATGGATATCGATTCCTCTGTGAGAAAGACAAACAGAAAGCTTTTCACATCGCCGTGAGGGTTTGGGTCGCGTCCTGATCAGTCCTGAGGGTCTCGTCGCTCGGCTCACGAGTAGGACCGGGTTCGTCTTCTCTCTCTCTCTCTTATTAGTAATAAGTTTCACATAAGCATCAAGTGAAAAGAGAAAAAGAGCTAGACAGTAAAATATATATATATATAAAATACACTAAACATGGGTTGCATTTAAAAAAAAACAGGACATGTTGTGATTTAAAGTTCAAAACAGGATCATGTGATAATAATAATAATAATAATAATAATATTAATTTACCTTCAGCTCAGTCCATCAGGTCCATCATCCCCGAACCCTTCCTCCAGCTCCATCATCCCAGGACTCCTTACACACACACACACACACACATAGAGAGAGAGAGAGAGAGAGAGAGAGAGAAACACAGAGACAGACTGATAGTGAGGTGCTCTGGTCCCGCAGCCACCAGGGAGCTGTTTTTGCGCATGCGCGTCACCCGTGAGCGCTATTAGAAGGAGAGGCAGCAGCGCGTGAGCGAGCTCACTCGCGCCGGGAACGCGCATTGGAGGAGGAGGAGGGGGGTGGTGGGGGGACTTCTGACCAAAAAAAAAAAAAAAAAAACAGATAAAGAAGAAGAAAAAAAAAACATGTGAAAGCCTGATGGACTTTTTACACACACACACACACACACACACACAAAATAGGATTCAACAACTTTGACCAAAACAACTTATAAAAAAATAATAATAATAATAATAATAATAATAGATATTAAACTGCATCTCCCCATCTAAATATGATTCCAGACAAAAAAAAAGCACAAAATGAAACTTTTTTATTAATCCTCTCATAGATCATGTGCATTGTTGTTACATAGATAGATAGATACAAGGTCGTATCAAAAAGTTTGAGATTAGCTCAGTTCTTTCGCCGTACGTCCCCCCCTTGGTTGGCTATCGACAGTCCGTCTCCTGGGGACGAATCCTCGATGCACAACACAGTGAATGTGGATAAAGATGATGAGAAGGCACTCGGTCGAGCTGTGAACCTGCCTCACCTTTCCTGGTCGTGGAGATGACGGTATCTTCCACCGTTGCCTCGTCTCAGGGTCGTATACGTACACACCAGTTTCATCACCGTTAATGATCCTCGACATGGAGGACGGGTCATCTACAGCCCACTGACGGAGCTCTTGGCAGACTTCGACCTGATGTTCTTTCTGCTCCTGGATCAGCAGCCTGGAGTACGAACTCAGTAGCAACATAACGCATGTTCACAGCACACGTGAGGATCGGCCAGACTGTTCCGTATGACACACCAACAACCGCAGCAACGTTGTGGATCGTTTCGCCGGCGATCCTCATGCACATGTTGCCCCGAATGCTTTCGACATCTTTGGGGGTTGAGCTTGGTGAAGGTCTTCCTGATCTCTTGTCTTCCAGTGACTTCGAACGACTTATTGCAGCGTCACTGTAAACTCGCCGAATCACGCCAGACGTCACTGTGACAGATTTGCCTGGTGTAATGTACACAGGACGATGTCTTTTGGCACACTGACTTATGAAGGTCGACGCCTCCTGTCACTGTGTGTGCAGCTTTGTGCTGCCATCTGTTGGTTGGTTACAAAACGGCCTTTAACACCCTATCTGCCTTTAATCTGTGCATATAGTGTATTTGTATCTCTATCGGTTAAAGGCAGGGATCTTCTGATTAAAACTTTCACACACTTTTGGTACCATCTCAGTCATTTTCCAGAGGGAAAACGACTCTTTAGTTCCCCTTTTAACTCGTTTGGAAGAGAAACTGTTTAGAAAACGTAGACAAACTGCTATAAAGGTAAACATTTATATCTGTCATTCATTGAATTACATCGAGCTTTATTCCCCCACTAGAGGTCACTCTAGTCCCAAGGTTCCCTGACTAGGCAGCTTTATTTCATTACTGTACAAGAAATAATGGCGACGCCTTCATCATGATCATCATCAAGCACAATTATTCTAATTAGAGTGGCATGAATTTGCATGCAGGAAGATGATTGGCTCTTAAATATTATGATACACGTGTGTTGTCTATTGACGTTATCACCTCTGTGTTATCTAGGAAATTGTTTAATTTACTTTTTAAAAAGATATTTAAAAGAATTTATATATACACAACTGATTTTTTAAATGTAAAAAATTGGTTTAGAAATATATATATATAAAAAACAAACTGTGTGCTTTATTAATTTCTATCAAAATGATTTAATTTAAAATAAAAAAAAAAGAACATGATTTGCTTTAGTTAGGGTATTTAGTTTTTTTTCTAATTTGTTATTATTGTTATTTGTAAGTGTGCAGATTATAGTAACAAATGCAAACTTTAATTGTAAGCAAATTAATTAATTGAAATAAAACCTTTGAAGAATCATTACCTCTAATTAGCTAATCATAATTAGGTAGTACGTTGATTTAACACTCAGTAACGCGTTTATCCTGAAACAGAAAACTTAAATCTGTATAGTTGCGACACACACCTGGTCATTTCGTCCACATGAGGGCAGTGTTGCTCCTCTAACGTGCAGAAACACCGCAACGTGGCTTTTCATACAGAATAATTACATTTCAGCCACTTTAATGTTCTTATAAATCATTTGAGTTGATTGTTTTATACACTGGATAAAACAGACGCAGTTAATGATGATGAATGATTAAGAAAACAAAAACACAACACTGTATTTCCTTTAAAACACAGAAACGTTTGCGTCTTTACGCCGTAGCGCTCCGCAAGCTGCTAACCTCAGTTAGCTACATTAGCGTCATAGCTGGAAGGCAAACACAGGAAGCTAAAAGTTAAAAGTGAAGGTGAAATTAAAACCAGAGAGAGAATCTGTACATCAGAGTTTATTCTGTACGTAGAAAAAGCTTTAAACAGGAGATACAAATAAAAAACAGAACAAGTGTACAAATCATCAGTGCCTGATTCACATGAGTGTCTTTTTTTTTTTTTTTTTCACGCGCTCAGCAACAACTAATTTCCCACAATTCTATAATGAAAATGTTTTGTAAATGAACGGTTAAATAAAAGTGTGAGCAGGTTTTACACTCACACCAGTGACTCTTGTGCAGTCGAGTTATGATCAGAGACAGAGACGATGTTAATGATCTATGATCTGACGCGACAGTATGAGGTGTTTATGTTCTGTGTTTAATAATCCTGTGGGGAGAAAAAGAGAGAAATGAAAAGAGCACAGAACCTGAGGCACAGAGAGTAAAACAGATTCATGGAACGATTAGTGTTCTAGAGCTACTGATAATAAATAACCAGACTGATTGTCTACTGCATGAAGAATCAACAGAGAGACAGACAGAGAGACAGACAGAGAGAGAGATATTATTAGCAGAGAGACAGAATCATGTAAGGGGACACACACACACAGTCAAACAGACAGACAGAGAGTGACAGACCGTTTCAAATGAGAGAGAATTGACAGACAGACAGACAGAATCAGGTAAAAGAGGAGTGACACAGCCAGAGACAGACAGTCCGTATCAAATAAGAGTGAAGTGACAGAGATATTAGCAGAAAGACACTCAGAATTAGGTGAGAGGGGAGTGACAGACAGACAGACAGAGAGACAAACAGACAGAGAGACAGACAGAGAGACAGACAGTATCAGGTGAGAGGGGAGTAACAGACAGAGAGACAGACAGTATCAGGTGAGAGGGGAGTAACAGACAGAGAGACAGACAGTATCAGGTGAGAGGGGA
>JAQMYK010000038.1:34513408-34526330 GCA_030014345.1 Clarias buthupogon | reverse complement strand
TAATAATAATACATTTAAATAGGAATGGGGTAAAACCTTTATTTGTGATAGTTGTCTAATTATGTTTTGTGTGGAAGCGTAATAAAAATATTAGTAGAAAACTATTTGTTGTAAATGACCTCAAAATCACCAGACTAAAACTTTTCTAACACTTTCACACAAAACATAATTAGGGAACTATCACAAATAAAATTTTTACCACATTCAATTTTTACATATTAATTTTTCTTTTTTCATCCCTAATTTCTCATTACTTCTTGGGTTAAAGTTCCTTTTTTTTTTTTTTTTTAAGACGACTGCACGGTCAGATTTCATAAACACACCTTGCTTTATTTAAAGAAGGAAAATTAAATTGATGAATGCTGCCTGTCCTGTTTAAGATAAATATGATATTACTTTAATATTATTATTTAATAATACAACTGTTAACAGTGCCAATATTAGCACCCGAATCCTGTTTACGTCACACTTACTGTACATATAATATCACTTGAGTATGATTGTGTATTAACATTATTAATCCTCTGTAATAAACTTTTTTAGAAATTCTTTTTAGTTTTGCATAAATTTATCCTAAAACTATATTTTAAAAAAACTTTGCACTGCACTAATAGAGAAAACCTTCCAGCCTCATGATGAAGAGTGTTTCTCCGAGACCTGGTCCATACCTCCAAAGTTGATGTTGTTTCCATGAGCAGGTCTGCTGTAGGTCAGTGGTCTGTGTCTTGCTGCAGATCTGTCCTGGATAAATCTGTACGGTCCGTACGTCGCCTCTACCTCCATCATCATCATCATCATCATCATCAGTGATGTCAGGAAACTAATCAACGAGCGTACAAACCAGGCCATGCTGCTGATTGTCTCGGGCTCTTCACATGTGTGTAGTGCAGCTCTGTTTGCTCTACTGAACTACTGAAGGGCTCAGGATTTTTAAAGACCCAGGCTCCACCCTCTGACACACAGACAGCCAATCAGCACTCTGGGTGGAGGACTGGGGGACTATAAAGACGGATTTACTGTTCAGAGACAGAGAGAGAAATATCGAATGCCTTGCTTTTGAGAAAAGAGAAGTGAGCTGTACAGGACAGTGACAGTAGCAAAGCTTCAGTTGGCTCCAAGCTCCAAGATTTTGGACGAGAAGGTCTGGTTCGCAATCTCCGTTCAAGTTCATCCCAAAGGTGCTCGATGGGGTCGAGGTCACGGCTCTGTGTTCGAGTCGGTCGAGTTCTTCCACACCGAACTCATCACACCGTGTCTTTATAGTCCTCGCTTTGTGCTCTGGGGCGGAGTCACGTTGGAATAGAAAAGGGCCTTCACCAAACTGTGTCCACGAAGCTGGAAGCAGAGCATTAACAATGATATCTTGGTGTGATGAAGCATTAAGGTTGTCCTTCATTGGGGATAAAGGACCTGATTGAAACACCTGAATTCAATAATTAACAGGTTTGGACAAATACTCGTGTCCATTATAATCATATATAGTTACTGTATTATATAAGATTATTTTTAAAAGCTGGGTTATTACAGATTTCTTTACAGAAAACAAAACTAAACTACAAACAACAAACTCAATAAAATAAGGTTTACACATAACTCTGTCTATAAAATAAGATGATTAAATATGACTTTTTTGCACAAGTATAGATTGATAAAAATCTTACGTATTGTACGTGGGCTTAAATTAACTATTTTAACTGTCTATAATGAATCTAATCTATTAGGTTCTGTGTTTTTGCTCGACTGAGTTTGTGATTAATTCTACATGATGTTTGTATGAATGAACAGCTGTAGGTGTAGTTCCACCAACGGCCGCAGGGGTGCAGCATTACACATGACCGCTATAAAGACACTTCCGTTGTCGCGAGCTCTGCGTAACGATCACTTCCTGTTTACAAGGCAGACTCCGGGCTCGTGCACGTGAGGCTTTAATAACCCTTAAAAAAAACATTTTAATTCAGTTCTGTGATTTTTATTCGGATTAAAAGTAATCCGGAGTTATTTTACTGACTGTACAGGAGGGAGGTGTGTGTGTGTGTGTGAGAGAGAAGTAACATCAGCATGTCGACTGTTAATTTAGAGGTTACTAAATGTATTATTATTATAATAATAGCCATGGGTCACGTGATCTAGTCTGGGATTTAATTGCCTTTTTTAAATAAATAAATGCAAAAAAAGTCTGTAATTCCAGCTGTGAGAGACACAAATATGACTTTTCTCCAAGTTCTGCTGCTTCAGTGTGTTTAGATCTGTGTGTCAGGTGTTTCTCTGGTGTACTGAAATATAATTACAAGCATTTCATAAGTATCAAAGGATTTTATTGACCATTACATTAAGTTTATATGAAGAGTCGGTATTTGCAGTGTTGCCCCTTCTTTTGTCTTTCGTCAGTGCCTTGATTTTGTCAGGATTTGTGGGTTTTTGTTGGGGTTCATGTTCTCTGATGAATCCCCCCTTCTGATTATCCTGGGGTATCCAGGATAAAAATTTTAAAAATAAAAAAAAAACACCTTCAGGAGAAGAAAAGGTGAGCGCCACCATCGGTCCTGTGTCACGCCAACAGTAAAGCGTCCTGAGAACATTCATGCGCGGTGTCGCTTCTCAGCCGAGGCAGTGCGCTCACTCACAATTTTGTTTAAGAACACAACCATGAATAAAGAACGGGACAAATACATCCTCCGAGAGCAGCTTCTCCCAACCATCCAGGAAAAGTTTGGTGATGAACAATGATTTTTTTTCCCAGCATGATGGAGCTCCTCACCATGAGGCAAAAGTCATAATTAAGTGGCTCGGGGAACAAAGCATGGATACTTTGGGTGCATGGCCAGGAAATTCCTCAGACCTTAATCCCATTGAGAACTTGTGGTCGATTCTCAAGAGGCGCGGGAGGGTTGGGGCAAACAAAAATTCTGACAAACTCCAAGCACTGATTATGTAAGAATGGGCTGCAGCATCAGTCAGGGTGTGGCCCAGAAGTTGATTGACAGCACGTCAGGGTGAACTGCAGAGGTCTTGAAAAAGATCAACACTGCAAATACTCTTTACATTAACTTAATGCAATTATCAATAAAAGCCTTTAACACTAATGAGATGCTTGTAATTATACCTCAGTATACCAGAGTAACATCTGACACAAACATACTGAAGCAGCAGACTTGGTGAAAATTAATATTTGTGTCATTCTCAAAACTTTCAGCTATGGCTGTACACACAATGTACAAATTATATTTTCTTCACTGTAAAATTAATGAATTAAATTAACCCCACCCCTGTGTGTGTGTGTCTGTTTGCAGTGAGAGGAGAAGAAGATGCAGAGTTTGTCTGTGAAGGCCTTGACCCTGCGCCAGCTTGGGAGACTCACGTCCCTGCAGGTCCCGTCCGCGTGGCATGGTGCGAGCGTGTGTCTGCGCTGCCCGCGGGCGCTTCACGCTCGTCAGCTCTGGGGCGCGGGCGCTCCTCTGGTGCAGCGCTCTGCGGCGCTCCTCAAACCACGAGACGCCTCGCGCACCTCGCCGTATCAGCAGACACGCTGTAAAGGCTACAAGAGGAGGAAGGGCCGAGCGGGAGGGGCCGAGGGGGAGGAAGAGGAGGAGGAGGAGGATCCTGAGGCGAGCGATTACGAGGACGAGCTGCAGGACGATCCCGCGTTACCCAAAGACTACAGAGACCAGGAGAGGGCGCTACAGTCGCTACGCTTCGACCTCGTCATGAAGACGGGACTCGACATCGCCAGGCAGTGAGCGGCACGCACACACACACACACACACACACACACACACACACACACACACACACACAGAAACACAGGCATGCACACCAATACATGCACTGAGACACTCTGATGCCCATCGACACACAGTGATACACACAATACCAGTAAACAGATAAACATGAACAAACACAACCGCAGATAAGCAAATAAACACGGCCTGTGGCGTTCTCTCCGCAGTAAAATCGAGGACGCCTTCTACGAGCACAAACTGAGACTGAACGGACAGAAACTGATAAAGAAGAGCAAAACTGTGAGTTCGTTCACACACACACACACACACACAAAGAAAACAAGACACTTTTTGCATAAATTACATCAACCGGAACAGTTTTAAGCTCCGCCCATTTTACAGTTGCACTGTGATGTCATACAAAAATCTAAATAACAAAAAAAGCTACAAAGTGTATTTATTTCTGTTTACTCAAATGATGATCAAAAATATGTATTAATCATAACTTAATTATATATATGATAGATTTGTTGGCATCTTTATAATATTTTAATAACTTTGCACTAAGAAGAACAAACCTGAAAAAAAAAAGTGACTGTGATGTACGCTACAGTGTCTGGTCTGGTTTTTGTTTTTTTCTTACTGTTTGGCTCCACCTGCAGGTCAAAGTGGGAGACACACTGGACCTGATCGTTGAGGAGGACAAAGAGAAGGACACGGTGACGCTGAAAAGGGTCGTCCTGAAGAAGATCGTCGGAGAAACGAACGACGGGGAGAAACAGAAAGTCCTGCTGAGGAGCTGGAAACATCTCCAGCTTCCCAAACGAGACGCCTTCAGGGAATAAACCGCATGAACAACAACACGAACAAGAAAACTTTATTAGCGCAGAGCAAGAGTGTGTTTCTCCTCCACGCCGATCCGGAAAGACGTGTGGCTGAAAACTGACAGAACATAAACATTTCCACAACGTTGTAGGGCTTCGAGTCGAGGAAGTGCACAGGATTATTTATGGCTCGGTGTAAGATCATCTCGGGGAGGGTTAATATCTCACAGATTAAACATTCACTGAGTGATGAGCCAAAGTCTGATCGTTCGGTCACATGAAATACCGTATTCATATGCAGTACGCTGTAATATAAAATAAATTTAACTGTTTAAAGTGTGTTTACACTTCGTTTTTATCTAATAATGTTAAAAATATCTGTCATTATTCAGACGACTTTTTCTTGTTCCTGGGCAGAAAGTGTTTCCCAGTTGTTTATGCCTAAAGTAAATAGAAATGTCTGACCTCGATAATGAAATTCAATTGCGCAAATTTTCCAGAACATTCTAGGTTGTATTCAGTGGTGAGTAGCTGATGAGAACTTTCTAGAACTTAAGACTTTTCTCTAGTAACCACATATTAATATTAACTCATATGTTGTTTTATTTGGACCGTTTGGAAATGTGTAAATTTCCCTTTTTTTATTTTTATACATAGAAAATAAGCTAATTTCTAAATTTAATTATCCAGGTCACAAAAGCACGCTTGTAGGGAATAATGGATATTTTCTATTTATAATTTTACACCATAAACAATTAAGAAATAAGACATACTGACCACAAACTTAATTTGTTTTAGTTGTCACAAATTCAATTGTCGATGCTCCATCACAAACCTGACACGTTTTCTTCAACACAGTTGTTTTATGATACTTTGGTTTGCTAGAAAAATCCTTTGGACTCGCAGTAGATCAAGTCGACTTTTTTTTTTTTTTTTATCAAACAGTTTATTCAATCCGATGATTTAATTTCCAGATCTAAACAAAAATTATTTAAAATTTGCTTTATATAATTTCTAGCAATTAGAAATAATAAAATAAAATCAATAATTAGGATTTGGGGAAAGGAACAGGAAATAGTTTGGAATTTTATATAGAAAAACAAAACATAGTACTACTATGAAAATTTATACTTCGTGGGTGGGGGAAAATGCAAAACTTGATTTGCCAAATAATTAAAAATATTTTGTAGTTGAGAGGAAAAACATTAGCTATACAAATCAAAATAATGTTTACAGGAAAAGATGTAGAGGTACTTGAAATAATTTGTGGAGGGAAAATTTTTTGCAAGGATTCATTTCTTTTATTATCATCATTAATGATGATGATAAATATTGAAATAAATATTTGATGAAAAACATTTTCAAAACAGCTGGAAAGAAAAAGATTTTAAGTAATATTAGGAGAAAATTCATTAAAGTTGAGTTATACTTTGTAGATTTTATTCATTAAAATTAATCATCCCAATATTTACAAATAGTGAATATTTATGATAAAAACAGCAATATTTTGTAATAATTTATATCTGATGAGTTATTTTTGAAGTCATTATAAATTCACCCAGTATTTTACTTTATACTTGACTGACTTTTTCAGCAATTCAGTCTTGAAGAACATTTTGATGCAGACGTTTAAACATAGACGTTCCTTTATGTTCCTACTGAACCACAGACTGTTATTGCATCATAAAATACACGAGCCAATCAGGTTACAGTATGTAAATGAACTCTACACAACCAGGTAAAGGCGGGAGCGTCGTGTCGGTTTCGGAGTGTTTGTAATAGGCACTGCTTGCATAATGCCCCACATGCATCATGGGAAAGACAACCTGAGCTAGTGTTCATGTCAGAACGTTGCAACAGAGCAAACTAAACGCTATCCGGAAATCGACTAGTTCAAGTGCTGATATGTGGGAGGGAATTGCGGGTATCACCTCTGAAACGTCTCAGGTCCAGAACCGAATAGAGCAGTACGTGGATTTCACAACTGCAAACCATAAATAAATAAATAAATACAGATCTAATTCTGAAGAAACACAAACTTTTATTTAAAAATAGTCATCGATCTGTTTCTATATCTTAGTATTCACTGCAGCTAGAACATTAAGTTAGAAAAACACCAGTGCTGCAACATTAGAATTAATTAAAAACAAAATATATATAATATATAATATATCTATCTATCTCTGCCATTACTAAAGTGACTCGTAACTAAAAATTAAATACTCTCCACTTCCGTATTTGCTAGCCTAAGGCTACGATAGCTTATCTATTAAAAGTTAGTTTGGCAAATTAATATTACTAATCTGTCAATAGTGTCATCATAAATCAGATTCGCTGTTGTTGTTGTGTTGTAGCTACATCAGTTAAACGAGGAACCTGGATAAGGAGCTCACCTATATATCTGTCTTGTGCAAAAAAGTTACAATTTTGTTTGAATACCATCCACCGGGTTACGAACCCGACGCGGCGCTGTTCGATCTCTTGGCCTTTTTCAGGATGTCGCATTTCTTGCGATTCGGGCGTCTACAGCGCTCGTCGATGCTGGGAACGCATTCGTAGTGCCACACTTCCTCCATTTTTTCTGCGGGATACACGGCTTCGACGTAATGGCGGATGAGGCGGAGTCGCACGGGGTCGAGCTGTTTCTTGTTGCAGGCACCCGAATGGTTGTACTGAAGCCTCAGGTTCTCGTGCGTAAAGAGTTCGGGAAAGAGACGGACGAGGAGACGGGCAGCGAAATTCCCGACCGAGAGGCTCTGCTGGACGATTTCTCTCACTTCAGAGTCTGAGAGTAAGTATGACGAAGGCACTGGGAAGTCTGGACTGGAAACCTTGAGATCCTCCAGAGGAATCTTACAAAAGTCTTTACTACTTTTTTCAGGCGGCAACAAGGGCACTTCAAAGTCCTCTTTCGGGCGATCCGAGGCGATTTGGCCAGCGGTTACGAAGTCTCCAAAGTCAAGATCCTGATCGGAGATGTAGACTTTCCGCTGTTGCTGGTACGAGCGACGTTGCTCCGTGTCTCTCCGCCTACATCTTTCGTCGAGCTTCCCTACAAACTCCAGGGTCCAAACTCGGTCATTTTTCGCCCTTGGGTAGAGCAGCTGGACGTAATGGCGGATGAGATTGACCCGAGTGGGATCCAGTTGCTTTTTTCCCAGCGAGCCGCTGCAGTTGTAGCGCTTGCGAGTGTTTTCTTGAGTGAACAATTCAGGGAACATGAGGACCAAAAGGCGGGAGGCGAAGTTTCCGATGGACAAGCTGCTGTTGTAGATACTCCTTATCTGCTCCTTCGTGAGGAGGTACTCTTGTGGAACTTCAAAATCTGGATGAGGGAAGTCCATTTTGTTGAAGTCAACAGGTTCGAGCAACAACCTTTTCGACCTCCGGTTGCACTTTTCGTAGTCGGAAAAATCGCTGATCTTCACAACGGATACGTCGTCAGGCAAAGAAACGGGATTGTAGATCTCCTCAAGGTGGTTTTCCTGATCGCCGCCATTGGATGAATTGTTCTCGAGCGCTTCCTCTATTCGCTGCGCGCACAACTGCAGCCACGTGTCTTCGGCCGTTTCTGGGAAATTTGCCTCCATGTATTTGTGGATGATCTCCAGTCTGTCCGAACTGACCATCAGCTCTCCGACCGTCCTGTGTCCCTCTGGAAGTCTGCCTTCCTCAAACACTTCGGGAAACAGCCTGTTCAAAAGGAATACTACAAACTCCTCAGCTGACGTGATGTCGTCTGGATTCTCCGCGTCTTCTTGGGAATCAGCGAGGAGGTCCGATTTGACGTGGCCAAAGTGGCTCCCGTTGAGGGCGGGGTTCTCTCCGGAATCCAGCGACAGCCTCTCGTCCTGTCCGTCCTCGTTAATGAAATGGCAGCCGTGGTTTTGGTCCACGTCGAATCCAGTCTGTTTAACACAGACTTGCCCACTCTCCATGTCCTTCTGAGCCCAGAAATTGTTAAAAAAGTCGTTGATCTGCGGCAGGCACTCGTTCTGCCAAACGTTTCCGCTTTTGACCAGCGGGTAGCAGGACTCCACGTAGTTGCGTACGAGTTGCAGGTGCAAAGAATCCAGAGAGGGTTTGCTAGCGATCCCACAAGCTCGACACCCGTGGGGGCATTCTTTAGCTGTGAAAAGCTCTGGGAACAGCTGGACTAGCAGCCTGCACCCCAGCTCACCAGCAGTGGAGGCCTGCTCCATCAACTGACCCAGTTCCTCTCTGGTCAGCTGGTATTCCGGCGGAGGCTGGAATTCCATTGCCATCTCCGGAGGCTTGATCTGCTTCTTGATGCGCGTCACTTCTAGGGAAAGCAGGTCCACCTTGCTGTGCAGCTGAGTCATGCTGGAGTTCAAACTGTTGAGAATGAAGAACATCTTTTCGAAAAGCGGGTACAGATGAGAATCGGGAGATACTGGAGACGTAGAGGATCCGGAAGACGGTGCTGCATCAAACCTTACATGAACCGGGCTGTCCAACTTCGGGAACAGGATCCCGTTACGGCTGACCCGGACCCCGGGTTCGTGCTGATCCATGCTGGACGTGGCCTTTTTCTCGGTGATCCGGTGAGAAATGCCATACAGAGGCTTCCTATACGACGATATGGTTCTGTCCTGAGGGGATCTGGGTGTTTCTTCTGAGCCACCATCTTGGAAAGGTTCTCCAACCTATAAAAGGAAACAGAAAAGTTTGTGCTAAGTGCATGCAGTCGTTTGCATGCGCAGGAAATTCCCCAGGGTTGAAATAACACTTAGAGTGATAAACGCAAACCCAGCAGTGTTTATACAAGTCCAGTTGGATTTAAATAAACTCTGAAGGTGTTAAATTAACAACGGTGATTTCACTGTGTGGATTTTAGTTGCTGTTTTGCATTAGCTAAAACTGGAAGTTACCTTGAGCTTCTTTCTGTCCGCCGACTGGTTCTGCTCCAAATGAACGCCGACGACGCCGTGTGACGCAGATCTCTTGGCGATCCTCTGACTGAAGCAGTTCAAAGACTTCTCGTCCAAATTCTGTTTCGATTCAGAGTCTGCAGTGTCGTCCGCGTCCTTCTCGACTTTGACCTCTGACACAAAGGAACGTGCACATCAATACTCACTACTGTTCGCTTATGGCTTCCACAAGTCTCGTCCCGTAATTCTGACTTTTATTTAAACTTAAACACACTAACATTACTGTGACAACGGAAGTCCTGCTCATGTAGTGAAAACAGATGGGGCTTAATTGGTTACGGTTCATGCACTTGATGCACAGAGCAACCTTAAAATATTATATTGTGTAACTCTGAGCACAATTTTGTATGGTTTTCATCGGTATAATGAATTATTATTGTTAATCATTATTACATGCTTTTTTAGGAAGACTGTCGCACCAAAGCAAGCACCTACTTACCACACACACACACACACATGAGCTGCTCACCAAAAATTTGGATATAATTTATCAGCTGTAAGCAGGCACAATATTTCATTTTAAAATAAAAACAAAACATAAAAACATTTTACCTTCATCAGGTGTGTGTCCATCCGATTGAATGCCAAACTCAGACGAGCTCATTTCCTGAGGACAAAAAGAAAAAATTAATTTTTATTTCTGATTACAAGCCAGCAGCCACCTCGTGAGATATTTCGCTTCACAGAAACCTATAAACTAATACACATTACACATGGTATACATTAACTGTAAATTCTAACTAATTACGCTTTATTAACTTATAGCTAAAGCGTTGCGTGTAGCGGTGCGACAGTGTTACTGATACAAATTGCTGACATTGGAGATTCCTTCCACAAATAAACACCTTTTAACAGCAAACCTTACACCTCGCGAACAACTCTTCACCCCGTCTATGAATATCAATCAACACCTTCTGACCAATCAGAATCCTGAACTAAAACTCAGTGGCACAGTTGTTGTTGTTGGTCTTTCAGCTGATCCTGATCCTTGGCACAGGTTTTTACACCGAATGCCCTTCCTGATGCAACCCTCCCAATTTATCCGGGCTTGGGACCGGCACTGCATCCAGTGGCTGGGGTTTTGCCACTGGGGCGACCTTAAAATATTACCCCACTCATGGCACATATTAACTATACATTTTAACTAATTACACTTTACTAACTCATACTGTAGCTCAAGCGATGTGTAGCGGTGCGACAGTGTTACTGATACAAACCGCTGATGCTGAAGACTCCTTCCATAAATGCACACCTTTTTACAGCAACCCTTACACCTTGTGAACAACTCTTTACCCCGTCTATCAGTGGCGGCTGGCGCAAACAAAATGAAACTTTTAATAATCGCCTGTAAATAGCCATAAGAAGTGCTGGAGAAGCACCGAGTGTAAGCTCGCCACGATCACTTGACTGCTGCTTAATTAGAAGATCAGGTCGATCAAGTCCAAGCTCTTTAACTTTTTTTCTTCCTTCGTCTGATCACCTCGCGAAGGGGTATTTTAGCAAAGAAATTACAGAATATTCTCTCATATTTAGCTGATAATAAGACTCGTTGAGAATGATTGATTAAGACTTGTTGTGAATGGTCCAATCACATGAGCCAAAATATTTAAAACAATATTGATTCACTAAGAACAAAAGTGGGAGGGTTTGGGGCGCACAGTGCTGCACCCCAAGGATAATTTTAAAAAATCCAATTAGAGCTCAGCCTCAAATCACATGCTTATCAAAAATGTACGTGCCTACATAGACACTCGTTTGTCCGGCGCCCCGCGTACACGAACTCAAATGAACGTAATACAGTTAAGATTTTTTTTTTATTGTAAATAAATTACTTTATTTCATTATTAAAATAAATAATTATTATGTTAAATAATTACATGTTAAAGTAGAATTCTTCTCTGCCTAACTTTAAGGGGGCGGCGCCGCTCATTGACCGGCCGCCACTGCCGTCTATGTGTAAGTGTGAATCGACACTACGTACGTGTAACTGTGAATTAATATCAAATCGACACCTTCTGACCAATCAGAATCCAGAACCAACACTTACTGTCAGGTTTCACAATAAAACCACTAAAGGACTTTTTTTTTAAATAATATGCAAATCAATTATGAATTATAGATTAGGTTATTTGTATATCCTCCTCATTAGAAACGCGTTCCAACCAATCAGCGTGCAGGGAGGCGGGGCCTGTCGGAATACGGGTGGTGGACCCAAAACTAAAAACAGCACCCGTTCACTTCGTCGTTCTTAAGAGCTGAAGTGAAAAATGAGCAGGAGCTCCAGCGCGCGTGAACAGTGACCGCGTGAACAGTGACCACAGCGTTACAATGTCACGAAAAGCTCTGATGTTTTTGTTTATTCGAACCGGAAGTCAACCCGCGCGTGACGTGTGCGTTACAATGTTGCCAGATTGGAGGGAGGGGGGGGGAACCCTCCACGCGCTTTAGGGCTTTTTTGGGGGGGGATTTGTTGTTGTTGTTAATTTGACGAGGTCGCGCGGATGAAAGGCGTGTCACGCGGCGTGATCAGCGCGTGTAAAGATTCAGACTGAGAGAAATACATCTAGTCCACCCTCACGAGAGGGAGGAGGAAGCGGGGAGGAGACACACACACACACACACACAGCGGACGAGTTTCTCTCTCTCTCTCTCCCTCACACACACTTCATGAGAAACACAAACGGAATAAACAGTAAACTCACCCCGCAGTCCCGCGGCTCCACGCGCCGTGCTGTGTCCCTCACGCGGCCATCTGCGTCTCCGTGCGTCTGATCCACGCGTGACTCCCCCCTCCTCCTCCTCCTCCTCCTCCTCCCCCCGCCTCGCCTCTCCTCTCCGTGTCCCGTGGTCGCGCGTGACGTGACGGCCCTGTCGGTGCTGTGTCATTTCCGCAGCTGCACGCGCGCGCACACTGTGGACTGTGGGGGGGCGGGGGGAGTGGGTTAAAGGCTCCGTCCTGAACCTCCTCACCACTGTAGGGCACTAGGGGTAGGGGGCGCACTAGCGTTAGAATAAACATTAATAAGCATCATCATCATCATCATTATTATCATTATTATTATTATTATTATTATATTTAAATGCATTTACTCAGTGAAGTTAAAGCAGAAAAAAAATACTCTAAATGTTATTATAAGTAAAATCACTCCTGGTAATAATAATAATAATAATAATAATAATAATACATGAGTAAATACAGTAAACTATTGATGATGACGATGACGATAAGGAGAAGACAGTCCTAAATGTCATGTTTATTTACCACCATTTAATATGTCAGACACAGTCTCAGTGTTTAAGTCTAGGCTAAAAACCTATTTATTTAATAAAGCATTTTTATAAATAGATTAGTCTTAGGTAAAGGAGCAGATCTGGGGGACTCATGGACGTAGAGTATTACGGTGAACTGGTATGTTTAGATGCTGTC
>JAQMYK010000038.1:34494273-34505963 GCA_030014345.1 Clarias buthupogon | reverse complement strand
AATAGATACAGTGGTGCGGGGCGGGCTGGGGCGGGACAAATAATTTCATAAAAGCGGGACCCGCGGGTTGGAAAAATTCCCGACCCACGCATCACTAATATATATATAGTAATATATATTACTATACTGCAACTCCTCAGGAAGCAAGAACTGGAGCATCACTTGGGGGTGGGATCACATTTTATTGCCATGGCAACCAAAGTAACATGATACAAACAGTGTGTGAGAAGAGTTTCGTCAACCTGATGGAAACAATGTCTCAGCGTCTTCGGCGTGCTAGCAAATTCCCGCTCGGAACAAACAAAACAAAACAAAACAAATAAAATAAAATAAAAAAGCAATAAAAACACGCAAACAATGTTCTCAGTGATGTCGCTGTTGCTACGGCGACACCTCAGCACCTTTAGAAATACGAGTACGATCCTCATGAAATCGGTCGACGGTCCAACCGAAGATCTGCTTCACGTCACAGACGGAGTCGACGAAAAGAGAGAAACGTTCGAACCATGTCGACTCCAGATGTTCAGATCGGCTGATGTGACGAAGGCGGAGCTCAGACTCCGGACCTGACGTGGTTCGATCAGAACCTGGCGACGGCGCCGGCGATGTTCTCGAGAGCGGATCGAGCCTCGGATGGAGGGAAACGCCGGATGGCCTCCAGCGCCGTCGTCCCGTGCTGAGTGCAGAGATCAACGGCCTGATTGACTCCGCCCCCAGATCTGATCCCGGTCCACAGCTGGAGAGAGGACAGTGACATGGCGTTACACACACACACACACACACACACCACACACACACACCTGACCAAATGTGGAATCTGATTGGTTGAAATGAAGCCCAGCAGCCGCTCAGAAACTCTTTGATCTCAGAAACTGATCCGTTTGATCTAGTTTGGTAATCTCTTGTTAATCTTGTCCCTCTGCCATTAACTTTATATCTGTCTGGTGTTTTTGTGTCTGTTGGGTCAAGTCTGGTTCTTGACTGTCTTGTGTCTGTCTGGTCTCTCCGTCTGGCCATGTCTGACTGCTCTTTGCTGTATCTGCGTTTTTCCTTGTCTCTCCAGTCTGTCTCTTTCATGACTGTCTGATCTTGTCTATTTGTCTCTGTACTGTCTGGTCTGTCTGATCTCATCTGGTCTCATTTTGTCCTGTCTGGGCTTTTTATTTCTTCTCTGTCTGCCTGGTTTCTCTCTGTCTGATCTGTCCTTCTAGTCTGCTAGTCTGGTTGTTAATCTCGTCTGGACAGTTTGGTCTGTCTCAGTCTGGTCTGGTCTGGTCTGTCTGTCCGATCAGGTCTGGTTACTCTAGTCTAGACCTGTCTTGTTGTCTCATGTCATGTCTTGTCTGTCTCTGTCTGTTGATTTATTTTCATCTTCTGGATCGTCTTAGTCTTGTCTGTCCGGTGTACTTGCGAGTTTTCTGTCTGATCTCTTTCTCTCTCTCTTTTTGTGTCCGTCTGCTCTGCGCGTCTGGTCTGTCTGTCTGTCCTGGTGGTTGTGTCTGTCATTGTATCTATTTCTCATTTTAGGAGCATTACACACACTCTCTCTCTCTCTCTCTCTCTCTCTCTGTCTGTCTGTCTGTCTCACACACACACACACACTTATAATGTGCTGTGGGTTTGCTGAAGGCAATTTGGAAATGTGATTTGCAGAAGAGCGCTTATAGCTGATAAGTAAAAAAAAAAAAAAATGGAAAAAACTTCCATCCATCCATCCATCTCTCCATCCCTCCTTCACTTTCTGTCTCTGTGTTACAGTTTGTCTACAGAGCTTGTGTGTGTGTGTGTGTGTGTTTGTGTGTGTGTGTGTGTGTGTGTGTGTGTGTCTGTGTGTGTGAGAATCAGAACACTCCTGACAGCATGGATGGAGAGAACAAGGTGAAGTGGGATGTGCAAGGTTTAGAGTGTGTGCGTGTGTGTGTGCGCACATGCTGAAGGAGACCCACTCATGCTGTCGCTGTCACAACGTCTTTCTGTCTCCTCTACAAATAAGTTGATCTCGTATCTCGTATCTCGTTTCCACGGCGACCTGAGCTCTCTCTCTCTCTCATCCCTCCATCTCTCTCTCTCTCTTTTCTCCCCCCTGACTTTGGAAACCAAATTTCTAAACTATCAGTTACAGAGAGCAGACACCTCTGATACCCTAATACACACACACACACACACACACACACACAAACACACACACACAGCATTTTTGAGACACTAAAACATTCCAGACGCTTGAACCCGAGTGGTTTTTCTCATTAACTGTGTAATTACATCAGTGTTCGTGATTATCATATCACTTAATTAATATTAAACTATTAACAGCGAGATTAGTAACAGACCCAAAACGAACACAGAATTAATTACGGATTCGTTAAACACCACGTTAACGTTATTAACTCTGTGATTACCTTTTATTCTTTAATTTATAATTAAGCTCTTATTACAGCTGTGAATATTAAATACAAAGCTTAGCTATAGATTTGAAGATTCTCTCCTCAATACCTCATCTGTCTCCAGGCAAATGCAAAAATTTGTACCCCCTAGCTTTCGGAGCGAAAAGAAAAGTGATGAGGTGTCGTACGATGAAGAGCGTCCAATCCGGATTTTTTTTTCTTCCTTTGCTGGAGATTGATTTTTTTATTAAAAAAAAAAAAAAAGTCTCATAAAAGTGTAAAAATGTACCAGATATTTTTAAACATGATTGGCTGTGTAACGTTTTCATTCTTGGTGATAAGCTAAAACACTGAGCATGTGTACTGACTGATGCAGAATAAAAAACAAATAAAATAAAAAACTATTCTTTTAAAGCACATCATATCAGTAATGATCATAAACATTTAATTAATTTGTTCGTGTTAGAAATGTAAAATGTAAAACCTACAAGTTTTTGTCATTTTGTTTAAGATGTTTATTTTATGACTTCATAAAAAAGGATCTAATCAAAATGTCCCGAGCTCCAAAAAAAAAACATTTATTAACCAATTTTACTTTTATTTAAAAAAGCAAAAGATGGTCAAGTCAAACACTGACAGTTTATTCAACTTTTTTTAAATGTAAAAGTCATTCATGTCATTATTTCTGAAAGCATCTTTCATTCACATCTCTTTGCATCATTCACATTTAGCATCTTTTGATTCATTTCGTCTCATCCCTATTGAGGGTGTGTAAACTTTTGCACTCGATCTGTAGACACACTCACCTTGGAGTAATCCGCCTGCGTGCTCACGCTCTGGGCCTGTAGGGAGCGACAGAGAGACGGCGTGAGACAAACAAACTATTCAACGACTCCTCTGTTACTGCTTCACCTCCGACCGGAACTGGAGACTCCTTCCCTAAATGTTAAATAAACATTCTCATTGCAAAATATTAGTCGTTATCTGGAGCGATGTCGTGCGAATATAAACCCGCACTGTCACTCAATGTTAACTGTCACTTTCCTGACCAATCGGAGCGCAGGACCGCGGCACAGCATACCTGCTGTAACTGCTGCGTCCAGACGTCCTGTCCCACGATCAGACGGTGGAACATCGCAGGAGCCGAATCCAGACAGAAGACCACCGGCTCGGAACTACGCTTCATGAACGGCTGGAGGTCCGAATTCAGCTACAACAGACACACACACACACACACACACACACACACACAGAAACAAACAAGATGTGAAAACTGCATGTTCACTATTCTAGCACTGTGTTAGGTTACCATGGAGACGGTGCTGTCAATCATGATGTAATCAGACGCAATTATATATTTTTAAATAAATAATTAGATAATTTACCAAATTAATAATGTTTTTTGTGCATTAAAAAAAAAAGACTTTATCAATTCAAAATGTTCTTTCTCCAGACGTGCTCTTTATTCCTGCTACACCTTTAACGAATTTCTAATTCATCTGAAACATTTAATAATTTCATTTCAAGTCATTTATTATCTTCATATAACCTATAATCTTGAATAATTTCATCTTGTCTGCTCATGAGAAGCTAAATTCAGTTTAGGAACTTACTTTAGGAATTTATTTGACTTATGAATTGAATCTTGTCGGTTTTCTTTCTGTCCTTTGTGCCACAAGCAGGTTTGCTGGAGAGACACCACACACACACACACACACACACTCTCTCCTGCTTCCTGAGTGTGTGTTCGCATTGCGTAACCTGCTGCGGTTCCTCACCTTGTGCGCGAGAGCCAGGTGCTTTCCGTACTCGTAAGCGAGAGTCTGAGCCTCGGAGTCGTGTCTCGCCAGCTCCATCGCCGCCTGGCAGCTCTTAGCTAGCAATGCACCATGGGAGAGGAAGGCCTGGTCCTCCCACCTCGACACCGACGGCTTTCCCTCCTTAAAACAACCCAAATGATTCAGAAATGTCAAAGAAAATCTCTCGGATTTGAGTACATTTTTATATATATTTTCTTTTCTTTTTTAAAACACACCTTGTGCACTATTTGATATTTTAATGTTTTTATGTTTAGTGTTACATAAATAATCATGTATTTTTCCTTCTTTTTCTTCTTCTTCTTAATATTATTACTGCATAAATCATAATTAAATTTAATAATATTAATACATTTATTAAATGTATATATATATATATTATTATTATAATTTTAATGGCATAATTTAAAACAAAATATAATAATAATTAAGATTTTTTTAAATTGTATTTTACTCTGGGTTTGACTAAATGTGGAGTTGTTAACTTGAGAAAAGAATAAATTAACATCAAAATCCGTAACAGCATTACAAAGAAATGCATTAAATATAATTTTGTGTTTTTGTTGAATCCCGTTGATATAAATCGTTCATTTAGATGTTCTCTGTGATTTCTCTCACTGCTCGAGCATCTCAAATTAAATCCTCTATAAATGTGTTGTTATTTACAGTGAGCGTCAGGATCTCGTTAAAGGTTTATTTTTGAAGCGCGCAGATCTCCGGAGTAACGAGTGCTTTATGAGAGTGTGATGGAAGATCTGAGGATCTGAGGATCCGCTCACCGATCCACAACTTCAAAGTCAAGGGAAAAAAGAAATGTATCCGAAAAAGATGAAGAAACCTGAGAGATATTCTCATTCCTCAGCCAAAACCCAGAGAGAGAGAGAGAGAGAGAGAGAGAGAGAGGGGGAGAAAGAGAGAGAGGAGATCTGGGTCGAGTAGTCTGGGTTTAATACCTGTTCCCTTCTCGAGCTGAAACGTGGGGAATAAACACTAAACACCGCAGGAGGAGTGTGTGTGTAACCCGAGCCGGATTTGAGGAGGAAAGCGAGTCGTGCTCCTGCTCGGAATCTTCTCAGCTAAAAGGGGTGAAAAGAAACACGACCCCACAAGCGCTCGCTCGCTCGCTCTCTCTCTCTCTCATTCCATCTCAACTAATTCATAAAGGAGAGGAAACTTACTGTGTGACAACAATAATCAAAAACAGTTCTTTGTATTATTACCATTTTACATACTTAATACTATTATAAATTATATTATTATTAATAATAATAAAAGTATGTATTATTATGATTAATAATATATAATGAATTATATAACAACAACAATAATAATAATAATGACATATATTATATTATATTATATTATATTATATTATATTATATTATATTATATTATATTATATTTAAGAATCTCTATAAGATTATAATATTTTTACTTGGAGAATGCATCAGAATTATTATTATTATTATTATTATTATAACAAAAAGTAATAATAATTCTGATGCATTCTCCAACTAAAATTATTATAATCTTATAGAAATTCTTAAATATAAAGAATAGTATATTCTTATATATCTTAGTATATATACTTAATCTTAATCTTATGTATTAATGTGCTACATTTATATAACAACAACTCATATTAAATAATAATAATAATAAAAAGTTAATTTTATTCTATTTTTTAAATACTAGTTTACTAAAAAAAAAAGTAAAAACTAAATTAAATATTAATTTCACTTTCTGAATTATTTGCACTTCTAATTAAAAACATATTGTGCACATATTTATTTACATTTATGTATCTATTCCATTTTGGTGTTTGTTAAATTGTATTAGACTGACTGTCTACTATTACATTATTATTATTATAAAAAGAGAAAGAAGATTATTAATTCCTGTGATACACACAATTTTATATTGCATAATATAAACATCTGTAAAAGATAAATAAATATACGTGGGTCGTTCAAGTCAAACTGGGATTGTACAGAATAACAGAACACAGTCCTGAGAGTAAAAATTCCCTTTATGTCTCTATATAATCCTCCTGATACACTAATGCACTTATCACAGTGTGTCACTAGAGCTCGGACACCATCAAGGTAGAAAGTTTTGTCAGTACGCCGGAGCCGTGAACGGACTGTCTGTCTGATTCACGTCTGAAACGCCGGCCCCCCAGGAACTCCTTTAATGGCCCAAACGTGTAGAAATGTCTTGGAGTGATGTCAGGACTATACAGGGGACGTGGCGATAACTCCCAGCCGAGTTCCTGTAATGTGCGAGTGGTGTTGGTCAATGATTGTGTGTACAGTTTTCAAGTTATTTGTATTTTGTAGGATCAGGTGTTCCACTCGCTGGATGTTCGCGGGATCAACTACAGTCGGCGCCGAGCCACCTCGGTTGAGATCGTCATTTACTGACGTACGGCCGTCTTTAAAACGTTCGCACCGTTCAAATGTTCTACTGAAGCTAAGAGTCTCATCACCGTACTGCGTGTGAAGTCTGTAAATGTCCATCAGTTTTATGTCTTCACTCACCACAAGTCCTAGTTTGACTTGAACACCGCTCCTGTGTGTCTCTCTCCCTCTTTATATATTTGCCTGTGTATATAAATATCAAGCCCAAACTGTAACCCTCACTGACTTCATGTCTGAATTTCAGAGGGATCAGACTGGATCTAAACCCAATTTAAAAATAATATAATAATGAAATAAACTGTTACTCCTGACGAATCCTTGATGTCCCTCAGGTGTCCGTCTCTTGGTCTTACCTCTGCAGCGTTTTCATAATAGACTCCCTGCACCAAGTCTCCAATGGCACTGGAAATCAGCTCCACCACCTGGAACACACAAGAGCACGGCTCAGAACCCCTGAAACACTCGGCATGACGTGCACCGCTCCGACGTCCTGGCCTTCTTCTCCGCACTCGTCTGAGGAGCTTCCGAAACTGCCGGCGGATATAGAGTGACTCTAACACACTTATTACACAGATGGTCAGTCAGGAGTCCAAACAATTCAGGGATTAATAAGGCTTCGGACATCTGGACACATCCACACACACACACACACACACACACACCCAGAGCTGAGGAAAAGTCGAAAAACAACAGAAAACGAGAAAGAAATCGAAGAGGTAAAAGTGTACAAGTGTTGTAGGGCTCCAAATGAAATTTGCGACATTTCACCAAGTTCACCAAGGGAAAGACGCCGAGTTGGAGAACTCTCGCGTTACAAATCCCATTCCAAACCCGGAATCCAATATCTTAACTCGGAATTAGGCGTGTGCCGATATTACATTTCACACCACCAGAACTGACTGAACGTCTCTCACGGTTACATGATCTTGTGTTTTGTGGAGAAAAAACTAAAATCCAGCGTTAGTTTCGGGTGAATTTGTAAACGCCCGAGATTCACTTCAGTTCTTCTCAATCTTTTCAAACTATTAGCTGTCGAACGGAATTACAGACTCCCGCTCTCGCTCTCGCTCTCAAGAAGAGATAGTGATTCTTCAAATGTACCTGGCCACAAACATCCAACCTCGTACCACGACCATTATACCGTTCTCAAACTCTTCCAGAGGTACGGAGTTCAAACCTCCCATAAATACGTTCATGTTCAAAGTGTCTCGCTTTTCGCTTTTTTCCATTTCCTGGTGGATCTCGCGGGGCAACAGGTTGAGAAGGCCAGACTAACCCAAACAACCAGACACAGACTCCAGATGTTCCCAAGCCAAATGTGAGATCTTCTGGTCTTCAGGGCCTTCCCCGAGGTCTCTGTACAGCAGCAGCCAACTAGAGAGACGTGCTCCATGCCTGAATTGTATCCGAACCCTGTCGGCCACTGGTTCTTCACCGATGCTCTCCTGGATTACTGACCTCCTCATCTTGGCCACCACAGGCTCAACAAAACAGGAACCCTTGAAAAATGTTTTGTTACTTATTGCTCGGCTCCTGTGGAAGGTCCCGTCCAGACATAAATGACGTGTGAACATCTGAAGAACATTGGTGACGTCTGTTGAAATCCATGTACAAATGGTGGCCCATAACAGAGAGCGTAAATACAGGGGGAAATTGCTAGCAAACTTTTTCTTTTTTTGGTATGGATTATGATGCCATTTTTGGTCTGGAGAACATTTTGTTTGTCTCGGAAATGCTGATGTCTTTTTGCCTGCAGAAAGTTGTTGTGTCTGGTGAACTTTTCTGTGTTTTCTTTGGAGAATGCTTATTGTGCGTAGGGAATGTTGTTGTTTTTGTCTGGACAATGTCTGTGTTTTTTTTTTTTACCATGAGAACATTGATGTTTTTTTTTGTCTGCAGAACACTGTTTTTTATTTTTGAGAAATTTGGTGTTTGTTTTGTGGAGAAAGCTGGAGAAAATGATTATCCGGGAGGAACTGAGGAATGGTGGTTTATGATGGAGAACATTAATTTGCATGGAAACACTAGTATATGCTGCTTGAGAAGATCCTTGGTGTATTGTTGCTAAAGAATAACGTTGGTGTATGTTTGCTGAGGAACCCATCTGCTTGTAGTTACTGAGGAACACTAGTACTGAGGAGCACTAGGTGTCTTTTCAAGAACCTGCTGCAGAACAGTGGGAGCTGGTGACCGAACAGCATGCTGGAGAACACTGGATGCTGGATATTTAGAACGTTTTAGAATATGTTGCCATCTCCACCCTTGTATATTGTTTTATTTGGCCCTGTGTGTGTGGTGTGTGTGTGTGTGTGTGTGTGTGTGTGTATGGGTAAGGGCAGCATGATGGTGCAGCACCTCCAGCATCCCCAGTTCTGAAGCTCAGGTTATCTCCTTATGGATTTTCACATGTCCCAGCCTTGTCCGAGTGGGTTCCCTCTGGGTTCTCCAGTTTCCTCCGATCTCCCCAAAAGCCTTTGCATACACTGGTGACCCTAAACTGCACCTGTTAGTGTGTGAATGCCTGTAATGGAATGGCATCAGATCCATAACGTGTTCCCGTGTTCCTTATATTCCACTGTGTGTTTGTGAAAGAACTTCTGTGTGAACTTGCTGGAGGTGTGTGTTGGAAAATGCATGTATTGGAGCAATGTTTTCATGAGAACACGAGTGTGTGTTTGCTGGGGAAGAAACTGTTGTATAGAAAGGTGGGGGGGACGGACGTGGAGGTGACGTCTGTCCGTTGGGAACGGAAAACGATGGCGTCAACACGGTGGTCAGAGTTCATCTGTAGGAAAATGCTGGAGATTGTTGGTGTGTCTGTTGAGGAATGTCGGTGTTCATGGAGATCATTAGGCTGTTGGAGGAGGAGGAATTGGTGGAGATCAGTCAGTGTGTGTCTCAAGGTTTGGTGAGATTCTCAGTGCTCTGCTGGAGAATCTTGAGGATCTGATGGAGCACTTCACAACTCCTGGTGGAGAACGTTGCACTTCTGATGTTTATGAATCCCGGATGTGTGAAGAACAGATTAAAAACACACACTAGTACAAGACTACCCCAGGACTCCAGGGGGTGGCTTTTGAAATCCACCCGGACGTTGTCCTTTCACCGAATTAACCCTGGGATCCATTTCACTCCATCCCTCCGTCTCGTGCTCTCCGTCACGCAGCCTTTTTTATCAGCCTTTCCTGCCGCTTCTGTAAAAGACGACGTCTGCGGACAATCATTAAGTCCAGACACTTGTCGTTTTTTCTTTTTCTTTTCATATTTCGATATTTAGTTACACGGCTCTGTTACTTTGGCTCTCCTTACTTTTTTCCCTTTACTTTTCCTTACTCTCTAACTTTCATCTCCTTCTCCGTCTGTGCCCTTTAGGAAACCGGATCCTTGAGGAAATATTGAGGCAATCCGACTCCTTCACCCAGAGCTCGAAAAGGACAATGCTCCTACAGTGTTACCAGATGTGCTGCCTCGAACGCTCAGTACAGGGGAGAAGCTAATGTGTGTGTGTGCGACGTGAAGGGGGGCTTTTTTCGGAAAGTATCAGATAAGCCCTCCTCCCTCGGCCTCGTCTCATTCCCAAATCCAGCCGGTGTCGCGTTTCGCCGACAGGTCTGCGAGGGAGGAAAGAGGAGACGACCTCGTCCGGATCACTTTACCGTTTATGCTAGTGCCGAGCCAGAATCCCACTCACACACACACACACACACAAACACACACACGTACACACACACACACCAAGCCAGGAACCCACTCAAGGCCACATAGTACACATCACAGATCACTCAGCGGATGAAAAAAGCACTCAGCTGCGTCGCTAGCTTCACTGATTTGTGCCGCTAATGGCCTGGCGCTAACTGTAATGTTACTGCAGATGCTAAAAGCGCTAAGCCTCATTTGCGCAAGGAAAAGCAAGCGCACTTTATATCCGCGAGCACGCCGATCAAACAGGCACCAACAAACCCAAGAGTTGAGTTCATGTGTCAGAGCGGTGTGTGTGTGTGTGTGTGTGTGTGTGTGTGTGTGTGTGTGTGGGTCAGTTGGAAAGTTTCTAGAATGTTCTCCAACGTTCACACTGATCCGCTTTCCGTGTCAGTTCTGCTGAACGTTATGATGGAATGGAAACACTGCGACGCCGGTGTCCTATACGGTTGCTAATGAAGAGTGCCGCGGCGAGGTGGGGAAAGTTTCTGTTGGCTGCCGAGTCTTCAGGTCTAATGCGCAAAGAATGTCAGCGTTTGAAGGGAGAGCTGGTGTCTGATGTTCAGAGAACATCGGTGTCTTTAACGACCAGAGAACGTTGGTGTTTTTGGTCTGGAGAACATTGCGGTAAGGCAGCATGGCGAGGAGGCGTAGTGGTTAGCACCGTGGCCTCACACCTCGAAGGTTCCCTGCAACCTTGTACATAGGATAAGTGGTATAGAAGAACGTTGGTGTTTTGTTGTCTGATGAATGCTGCTGTTTGTTGTCCAGAGGACTTTGGTGTTCATCGTTCTCCAGGAAACAGTGTTTGGTGTCTGTTGTCTGGAGGACTTTGATGTTCCTTGCCTGGAGAAGGCAGGTGTTTTTCATCTTCAGAACTTTAGTTTTTGTTTGTTCTCTGGAGAACACTGGTGTTTGTGTGGAGAATGTTGTTGTTTTTCTTGTCTTGAGAACGTTGGAGTTTGTTGTCTGGAGAATTGACATTCAATGTCCAATGAACAGATCCAAGTCCACTTGACCCCAAATGAACTCTGTGTAACACCCGCGGGACGGTGTAGAAAGCGGCGATTGTACTCCGGCACGATACGAAGCAGTGGTGCCTGGTGTGAAAGTTCCTTTAGACAACTCAAATCCTTAAGAGCCTCAGACTAGATAATGACTTCAACAATTAATGTGTTTCATCTGCAATGATTTTTTTTAAACTCTAACTGATGCTGGTAGGAGCTTCTCACCTCTTAAAGAGCCATGGAATAGATGATCAGAGTAAGAACGGAAGCTCATGAAGCGATGCTCCCATCATGTATAGTGTCCACTGTACAAGTCCTCTGGAGACAGTGTTATGATCTGGGGTTGATCAGGTGATCAGGTCG
>JAQMYK010000038.1:34455418-34464460 GCA_030014345.1 Clarias buthupogon | reverse complement strand
CCTCCATCATGACTGACAGATGCAGGGGCCACACCTCCATCATGATTGACAGATACAGGGGCCACACCTCCATCATGATTGACAGATACAGGGGCCACACCTCCATCATGATTGACAGATACAGGGGCCACACCTCCTTCATTACTGACAGATATACAGAGGCCACACCTTCATCATGACTGACAGATACAGAGGCCACGCCTCATTTATGACTGACATACAGAGGCCACGCCTCCTTCATGACTGACAGATACAGAGACCACACCGTCATTATGACTGATTGATGCAGAGGCCACACCTCCATTTTTTCCCAAGTAACCATGTAATATCATGACCCTGTATTACAAGTGTTTATGCATATGTTATAAACATGTTATTACACATCTATACACTCCTTATGTACTAACACTCTAGCGCTTGTGTGAGACTTCACAGAGGAATTTTAGACAACGTTAATGCGCTCCTCCACAGTTGGTTTAGTTTACTCTCGTTGTACAGATGAGTGAACAGTGGAGTGTGTGTGTGTGTGTGTGTGTGTGTGTGTGTGTGTGGTAAAGCAACATTGAGGTAAAGCACAGCGAAGAGAAATCACTTCCGAAACAGAACACCTTAAAAGAAAAAGTCTTGACACACCACAGAGGAAAACACGTCCGGCCTTGACGTCCTGATTAACTGATAAACTGATTAACTGTTCAGAGTCAGAAGATGCACAAACTGTCCACATGCATGAAAAATAATAAGTGCTGCTCTTCTCAGGGTCCTAAATTCCCTGGGGTTTATGTCTTCAAGTTTCAGCCTCATGACCATACAACGGTACTCTGGCATACAAACGCCTCACCTTAAGAATTTTCGCCCTTAATGACTTAAACTTTTCAAGAAATTTGCATACTGGACCTACGAGCGAACAAACCGAGCCGATCCGAATGCCGGCTAAGTTGCACGCATGTCCGGGAGCCGCTTAAAACTTGTTCACTTGTTCGCGTATTGGAAAATGCGTTTCACCTTGATATATGAGATTTCACCTTAAGAACTCGTCTCCGGGACGGATTAAATTCGTTTGCAGAGGTACCACTGTGTTTGTGTTTTACCCCAGAGTACTCTTCTTCAAAGAGCAAACCTGGATTGTGATTGGTCAGCATTTGTTAATTAATTTTCTTTACCGTCAATCTTTGACAATCCCAGGTGTGTGTAAATTAGCTGTGGCTTGTTATCGTTTCTATAGTAACAGATCGTTCATAGGGACCGAGAACATGTTCAGTGTTTATGAAATGACTCTCTTTGGAATCAGTCAGCGGTAAAAGTGTTAATAAAAACTTTCCAACTTTTATTTTGCTAAGAGTAATGCCACTTCCTTGTTGATTATTTTCCAATAACAGCGCGACACGAAGCAGGTTGTGTTAGCGTCAACGTTAGAAACATGGCAGATTGGAAACCAGTAACCTTTTGTGATAAAAAGTGTGTGAGAGAATTCATCAGATGGTGTGTTGTCGCTTTGTGTGACACACAGATTAACCTCCGACCCTGTGTACACACTCCGCCCGTGCAGTGTTGCAGTTCTCTGTCTAGTGTGTGTGTGTGTGTGTTTAACGAATGCAGAGTATGAGTCCGTGCTTTGGCAATCAGCGCTGTGCTTTTCTCTGCTTCCTTCCTTAGCCTCGGCGTGAACCTGAGAGCTGAGCGTTATGACTTTCTCCCTTTCATGTATCTGATTTCTGCACACATACACACACACACACACACACACACACACACACACTTAGACACACGGATACGGAGGCGGCAACTTTTTTACTGGTTCCCTTTTTGGAGAGACGAAGAGCAGGAGTGAGGGAGACAGTGCTGCCTTCATCTCCGTCTGCTTTCATGTGCTTTTGTAAAATAAGCTGGCGGAGAGGGGGATGAGAGGGAGGAGAGAAAGAGAGAAGGAGAGGGAGAGAGAGCGAGCGAGGGAGAAAGGAATGTATACAGCAATAGACAGCCTAAGCTGTAAAAACTGAAACCTGAGACACAGCGAGGGATCGGATATCAAGAGAGAGGAGTGGGGAAATAAAAGCAAAGCGAGAGAGAGAGAGAGAGAGAAAAGGAGATAGAAAATGTGAAATGAGAACAAATGAAGAAGAAAGAGAGGAGGAAATAAAGAAAAGGACAGAAGGAGAAAGTGATAGGGAGGTAGAGAAAGAGAGAGGGATATAAAAGGAAATCGAGAGAAAGTTGAAGAGAGGTAAGGAGGAAAGATACGAAGAGACAGGGATGTAGGAAGAGAAGAAGAGAAAGGACGAGAGATTGAGAAATGTAGAGAAAGTAATAATGAGTGAGTGAAGTGGCATGAAGAGATGAGAGAAGGAGAGAAGTGTGAAAAGAAAGCGAGGAGGAAAGATGGAGATCACGGGAGAAATAACTTTAGGGAACAGAGGGATGACAGAGTCAGGATTTGGTAGGAGTGAATGATGGAGAGAAACAGTGGGCCTTAAAGGAGAGAGGGATAGACAGGAAAATGAGGAAGAAAACCTACAGATAACAAGACAACACAAAGTGAAAATTTTAATGGAGGTAAAGATAGAGAAATAGGGAGAGAGAGAGAGAGAGAGAGAGAGAAAGAAAAAGAAAGAAAGTTTTGTAGAGAGAGAGAGAGAGAGAGAGAAGGATGATGATAAAAGTGAAAGGAACGAGACAGGGAGGATAGAGAGGTTTATCGTGAGTTTTATCACAGGAAGAAGAAACAGGAGAAAAAGTTGTTGAGTAGAAAATATAAAGCTGTAAAGACAAGAAAATGGGAGAGTGATAGAACGAGAGAGCGAGAGGAGAGGAGAGGAGTGTGGGCTGGGAGGGAAACTTGGCGAAGCTGGTAGGGAATTTTATCGTGGTGTATTGTGACCTACTCTAGTTACTGCCCACACCGAGTCCTGTTCCTCATCTCATTACACACAGACGGAGAGACGGAGAGAGAGAGAGAGAGAGAAAAGAGCGAGAGAGTTGCAGCCAGTATGTCGCTAATAATAAAAACAGCTCCCTCGTATGAGGCGTTGTCAGAATTTACAGCTCTGTCTCAGAGAGCGTAATTAGAAAGATAAATTAAATCTCTCGCTCCGTTACGAGTGTCCGTCCTCCACGGAAATCTCTCCCTCTTTCCTTTCGCTCACTCTCTATTCCTCTCTCTCTCTTTTCTCTGGCTCATTCCAGCTCTCCCCTTTCATGCGCTGCCATCAAGAGTATCGCGTGATGCGCTCCTCAACTCCATCTCTCCTCCAGTCTGGAAAAGAGAGAGAGAGAGAGAGAGAGAGAGAGAGAGAGAGAATTGTTAGAGAGAAACCGCTGTATTCTGATTGGCCAGAAGGTGTTAATTAGTTTTCTATAACAGTATTAATGTCACTCACACTAATTCGTTATCGTTGCCATGGTAACAACTATTTATCGATGCTATGATGTAAGTGATAACGGGAAGAAGCTTGGTTTTGTGTAACTATAAACAGATAAGAAGTGGAATGTGTTGTTACTTTAATAATCATCATTGTGGCATAAAACTAAGGAATAAAACGCTTTGGAGAGAATCAGTCAAGATTCATTTCTTTCTTTTACTATCCTTTTTATCTCTCCCTCACACTCTTTAGACCTCATCTCTCTTTTCCCTCTTTCTATTCCTCCCTCATCCCTCACTCTTCCTCCATTTATGTACTTATTCATGGCCGAGCTATCATTCTTTCTTTAATCCCTCAATCTCCAAAAGAGAGAGAAAAACAGAAAGCAAGAGAGAAAGGGAAAGTAGGAAAAAGGCAGAAAGAGTGTGACAGAGAGACAGAGTGATGGACGGAGAAAGAGAGAGAGACCACATGGGAAGAGGTAAGAAAAAAGGTGAGAGGTAGAAAGAAAACAAGAGAGAGAGAGAGAGAGATAAAGCAATGAAAAAGGGAAAAACAAAAAAAATAGACAGAGACAGACAGACAGACAGACAGACAGAAAGAGAAGACAGGGAGAAGGAGAGATAGACAGAGAGCGGGATAGAAAAAGATGAACAGATAGACAGACAAGACCAGATAGAAAAACAGAAAGAGAGAGAGAGAGCATTAAAAAAAGCATTGTTGTTACAACAGTACAGCGAGCATCTCTTTTCTTTTCCTCTATCTGTCTTTCTTCTACTATCCTTTCTCTCTCTCTCTCTCTCTCTTTTGCACATCGCCTCAGCATCATCTCCTTTGCTTCCTCTCTCTCTCTCTTCCTCATTCATCCCTCGCTCATCTTACATTTCTGTACCTTTTCTCTATCTGGCCTTCTCTATCTTTCTTTCCTTAATCCCTCTATCTCTACTCGGCAGACATTTAAGTTTTGTTAGAAAATAAAGGGAAAAATAGCAAAAACTATTTTCACATGAGTAGGTATTAAACGTGGTCGTTGTCATGGTTACATTCATAGTTAATTAGTGTTTCTCAAAATGGCGGCACACGGAGCTAGTGGCCGATACTAAGTCTACATACTACTCCATGTTTTATTCATCATTTTATAATTTAACATCAATTCTGAGAGAAATGTTTAGGTTCCCTTTAACTTTATGTAACTTTTGGTTATTACTGTATCCCGCATCCATTCCGTCTGTACGCAGCATTTATTGTCTCTATCGTTTAATGATTAGCCCTAGTCATTAGCTCTGGCTCAGTCCGGCTTTCTTTCATTGCCTGGAATCACAACTTTATTCGCTTAACTGCTAAATATGACGTGACGTACCTGTAAATGTACATTCAATACTTTTGCCATCATTACAGACCAAGAAACAGAGAAGGAGAAGCAGAAGGGGGGGGGGGGGGGTGGGGGGTAGAGAAAACTTTGTGAGCGGTTCAGACTTTTTTTTTTTTTTTACAATCATATGAGATGTATTTAAAGCTCTCGCATGTCTTGAGGGTTTTATCATAATGTCGTTTAGCGCTAAACGTTGAGCGCTAACTGGGTGATGAAATCCAGCGTAACCTCCTGCTGATTAACTGAAACGTCTCGTCTGTAACACGTCCAGGAAAATGAAGCCTCCTCAGGGATTTAAACACTGACCAAAACGGAGCTAACGTTACATAGCTGGCGTCTCCGGTCACGACCTTCCTTTGACCTTGTCTTTTGGTAGTAAGTTCAGCTGGACGTTAGTTTAAAAAGAGCTTGTTGTTTTTTTTCAACGATTTTCCAATCGATCAGCCGAGATGTGTTTGGCGTGCAGGTTGTTTCTCTGGAGCTACTAGGCTAATGTAGCTAACACGTAACAGAAGCTTACAGCCTTCAGCTCTCGGTCTACACACCCTCCTCGGATGACGCTGGAACAGCATCGTCATAGAGACGTGTTAATGAAATTCCAAGTTAAAATGTGGACTTTATTTACCTATTATTTACCTAATTTATTTATTATTTAATTCATCCAGATTATTATAACCATGTAGTCTTAGAAACTAATCCCAGTGTGGCAACTATATTAGCATAATCTCTCTTTCTTTCTTTAAATCGTATATTATTACTAGATTCCTTATATTTATATATTGTCATTAATATCATTTTGTATATGTTTATTTATTTATTTGTTTGTTTGTTGTTTATTCAATCATTTATCTATCAATCTATCCATTATTACTTTTTATTAAAAATAATTTACAGTCAATTTAACTTTTTCATATTTTCATCATTTACATTTTATTGAAATTTAATTAGCAGTATTTTTATAACGTATTTATTGTTCACAAGATTGCCTGTAATCATTAATATTTGGCTAAGATGATTTCTAGAAGTTTACTTTGTTTTTATCATTTATTTAAGTATTTGTTTATTTATTTATTTATTTATTTATATGTATTTATTTAATTAAGTCCAATGTACCTTATTTTTTCTATTAAAAATTGTAAAATAAATGACCAAATCTAATTATTTTCTAAATAAATTATTTATTTTATATTTTATATATTGTTATTATAAATATTATTATTATTATTGGTGTTGTTCTTGTTTCTTTCATTGTTTTCATTATTTTTTTTTTACTTGGAGACGCGTGTTCTTGTTAAACGCCTTGGGGCCAAGATAAGTCTGAGTCCACCGAAGAAAGAGAGGGAGAGAGAATCCAGTTCCTTAATGAATGTTATTTTAATAATTCTCATTTCATGAGAGAGAGGGAAATGTACTTCGTTATTTTAGGATTTATCACAGCGCCTCGGTACGGTTCTGTCTCAACAACAAGCACGCATTTTTTCGTGGCCCGTTACATAATTTCACATTACAGTAATAATATTCTGTTTCAGTTTCAGGGTGTGTAATAACTCCTGGGAAATGAGCCTGGACTGGGAAAAGCTGCGTGTTGTATGACAGAAACGCACATTCCTCCGACCACGAGCAATAAAAATCCCATGCTCAGTTCCAGATGGAGTCTAAAACAGACTCGCGTCTCTCTGTGCTTTGGGAGAAGAGTGAATACAAACCTGTTTGATTGTCTTTGTTAATTAGCTAATATTAATTTAGGCAGTTAGCCAAAAGCCGTTTACATGTCGAGACTTACTTTAATGGAGGGAGTCCGTTATTATAATGACATCATCATGTACTGTAGACACACCTGATGGAGCTTAAACAGAATGAGGACATACTTACACTGAAAGGTTTGAATTTCACTGAAGTGAAATTTTCAGTTCAGTTTCTCCGATGAAGCTTTCTGGAACAGAGGCCTGTACTTAGCTGCCAGTTCATGCTAAAGTTTTACCTGCTTCTCTTTCAAATTCATTGTTTTCTTCATACAGGATGTAGACGTCGTGGTCATTAAACTGACTGACAGCTTGGACATTTGATTGACAGCAGGTGGTCACCATGGCAACTCAAGAATAGATCCAGAAAGAACCTAAGAGCGTAGATTCTTGAGAATCTGAGGAACATAGGACCCTGTGAATGTGGAGCCTGTAGAATGTAATTCTCTTAACATCTCTCATCTCTCTCTCGCAATATAGAACCCTGAGAGAGAATGGGGGACATAAAAGGAAAACAGGACCCTAGAATCATTAGAATGCTCAGGACATAGAGCCATGGAATCACAGGGCACTGAGAACATACCTGTAGAACCCAGAAAATTTCAAGCCTGATGTACACAGTACTTTGGAAACAGTGACCCTGTGAACATGCTTGGGGAACAAAACATTACATGTAGGACCATGGCTCCTGGGAAGCATAGGGCAAAGTACCCTGAAAACCAAGCACCCTTGGGACCGTGGAACCCAGGGAAAATGAGAAATGTGGAAAAACAAAACTCTGACGACTCTGAGATTGTAGAACTCTATAAACATATAATGTGAGAATTGTTATGTGGTTCTCTATGTGTGTGTGTAGAAAATAAACACAATAAGATGTTATTTAACAAAAACAAGTGCATGTGTGCAATATTTGTGCTGCTTTAATGCATTACACTGCTGTTTCTTTTCTTTTTGGACAGAGCTTTGCAGAGAACACAATGAACGAGCTGCTCGGGTGGTACGGGTACGACAAAGTGGAGCTGCGAGACTCGGATGATATCGAGATCCGTAACTATCCGGACGGGGAAATCCGCCAGCACATTTCTGTCCTGAGAGGTGAGAGACGACTACAGACGACTACAGCACACACGGGGGAAATCGGGACCCGAGTCCAGCTGTCCTGTTTGTCCGGATCATTTTATAACAAAAAATTTGTTATAATTGGTAGATTTGTGCAGAATGCACAGCACTTTTTAATTGTTATATATTTTAATTCATAAAAGAATAACACTCTGAACCAAAGAATAAAAGTTTTACAATATGCCATAGCATAACAGAATAATGCATTCATGTAAAGGTCGTTTTTACTCTCAGAAAAAATCTAAATTTTGCAGAATAACAGAACACAGTTCTGAAAGTAAAAACTCCCTGTATTTCTGGGGAATATATACAATTTTTACCTGTTTTATTATTTGAAGTACATTTTTAAAGTTGTTTTTATAACCAATAATACTAAACATTTATACTCGTTTTATTTATTAGTATTAAACATAAGCATTAAAATGTGTAGATAGATAGATAGATTTTTTAAAAACATATATACAGTATATTTCATTCTTCCATGTCCCATGTGGAGTGTTTCCGCTCAATTTTCCACGGACTTACTAAACTTTCTGACACTGAACACGTCTTGGCTGATTGATAACGGATAAACAGTCATTTTTGCTAAAAAACGTTCCTTAATTAGCATCTTTAAAAAAGTCCGACGAGGATCGTATATCATTAACGAGCGCCATGAATCACCTGAAAGTGACGAGTAACGAGCTAGAACGTTCCGCTTCCTATTTCCGCCCCTGTCTGTTAGTGCAAGGATTACAGGAGGCGAAACATTGCGGTGGTGTTGCTAGGGAATGTGAAGAGAAGACAGCTTCCCCACCATTGTCGAAGATCTCATCCTGAGTTACTGCTTCTAAGCTCGCGTATTAGCACATTTAGCACAAGTTAAAGTTTCGTCGAGGAAGCTAATCTCCATCCTTCCCCGTTCCTCTCACAGAAAAGAACGGTTCAGGGTTTAAAGAGCGCCGTGTTGCGTCACTATCAGCGGCGTCTCGCTAATGCACAAACTCCGGCCCCGGGACCGTCCTCATAATTACATTCTGCTGTCATCCAGATTAAGAAGCTGCGCTATTGTTGGCGAATGAAGCTGCAAGACGTGAGATTAGGAACGACACAATCGGAGCTAATTAGCTCGTTTATTTAGACGTAATCCCTGTCAGCTGGAGAACACCGTTAGCATGACAAATGAGTTTCTGGAAATCTGCTGTCATGCGTTCTGGGGATTTTTTTTTGTTTGTTGTTTTTTTGGGAAAGTGCAGGTGTGAAGTATGTGTGTATGTACACGTCTATAAAAAAAAGTGAGAGACAGAGAACGTGTGTGTGTGTGTGTGTGTGTGTGTGTTTATCACAAGCACTCTCTCTCTCTCTCTCTCTCTCTCTCTCTCGCGATCATTTTAGAAAATTCTATGCCAAAAGTGGTGATGCCCGAGGGTAGCTCGTCTCCTCCTCATGCCAACAGCTCCTCTTCAACTCCTAC
>JAQMYK010000038.1:34425084-34439578 GCA_030014345.1 Clarias buthupogon | reverse complement strand
ACAGAGACTGAAAACAGGCCGAGAGCTACGGAGCCGTTATACCACAAGCAAAGTACAGAACACATTAACAACAACACATTACACAATACATTCTACAGATTAAAGTATGTACTTAATTACAAATTACCTAACAAAAACCGTTAAATTTACCTTATGCCGATGAAAATAAAATAAAAACGATACGATTGGGGAGCCAATCAGGCTTTATTCTAGTCTCTAGATTCTAGAGAGATTCAAGTCTCTGGTTGGCTGGAACAGTTGCAGAGTTATAACGCTGCTGCAGATTGTGTCGCTTTATGACAGTGAGCACATAGAAGAGTGAGAGAGTAACTCAGATAAACATAAATTATCTTGAACGTGCAAAAGTGATTTTCAGCGCACAAAAGTGAGTTTGAGAGCGCGCGTGGGAGAGAGATTCAGCGCGCAAAAAAGAGTCTAAAAGTGCACTAAATATAAGTACATATGAATAAGTACACTTAAATTTAACTGATAATATACTGAGACCACCGTATATTAAATATTGTATTCTAATATATACTTTCTGTACATTTGTACAATGATTATTTCGAGCATATTTTTAAAAAATATACCAAAAATACATTGAAAAACAAGTTTAAATAAGTATACTTTGGAAATTAGACCAAACTTTCACTTAAAGTATATTTTCCAATAATATATTTTTGGAAAGTGAACCATAATACAATTATTTTGAAGTATATTTAAAGTTTAATTCCAAAATTTGGTAAAAGCATGATGTTAGTATACTGTTTATACATTAACTGATGATACAACTTTTTGTTAGTATATTTGCCGTGTACTATCGAGGATTTCAATATATTTGTAATACACTAAAGTGTATTTTTTTTTCACTGGGGTGATACGGATACCAGAGGAATGTTTAAATCTACTGAGGTACAGAGTACAGTTACTGGCGTATAGTTTAATTTAATTTACTGTTACAGGCCGCTGTGATGCAGAAGGTAAAAAAAGAGTGTCTCAGAGGAAACGTGTGTCAGCCTTTACCCTCCCCGCTGCCCAAGTCACACTAATGAGCCAACGTTCCTGCTGCTGAAGCTCAGCAATCTGTCCATATTGTCATGAAATTTTGAGTGGTTTTAAAAATTTAGATTTTGGTTATTGTGTTAATATTATAATATAGTTCATGTTTTATTTTTGCTTTACACTTTTCTTGATTTCGTTTGCATAATGGATTATGCAGAGCATGGGAACATGGCCTTGGAATAGACACTCTCTCTCTCTCTCACACACACACACACACACACACAAATGTCCTACAATATCTTTTCACAATGTGAAAAAACAGGAAAGAAATAAAGAAGAAAGAATAATTTGTTGTTCACATTATGGGAATAATTGTTCCTTGTAAAGTGCTTAAAATTGTTCGCACACTCAAAATGAAATGTTAGATTTCAGATTCCTATTTATTACGTTGCTTCTCTCTCACACACACTCTTTCTTTCCCCACACATGCATACATACATACATACATACATACATACACTCCCACACACACAGTCTGTCGTTCTCTGCAGGTGAGTGCATGCCTCTGCTATAACTTTCACTCCATCCATGCATCCCATCTCGCTCTTCTTTTCCTTCCGTTCTCTGCTGTGTGTATTTGTGTGTGCGCGTGTGTGTTTTGTGTCCATACGTATAAGGGTCGTTGTGTCTCTCCTGTAGGCCAGAGAGGAGGAGGCCTCCACGCAGCACAGCAAAGACACGCCCAGACTTGTCCTCAAGACACACAGCGATGCGCTTGTAAGGCATTTCAACACCACCAGTGTGGAGTGTGTTAGACAGGAAGTGGACAGGAGATGTGATTGTGCCTGAAGTGTGTGTACGTTTGTTTCCATCCAACACTCAACCTGTGTGATATTCTGTCATAAAAAAAAAAAAAATACAGTAAATTACACCCACGCAGCTACAACCTACTCCCCCCACCCTCACCCTCACCCCCACCACCACCACACACACACAAACACACACACACACACACACACTGTTTTAATACTGTTATAAATACACCCTTGTCAGTGTCACTGCTCCATTTCATGACAGGGGGGTTGTTACACACACTCACACTTCCCGTCAGTTTTCTTTATCACTTATCTACTATTTATCCACACGTCATCTTTCACACTTGTATTTTACACCCCACACACACTCACACAGGATTTTTGTTGCATTAAATTCGTTATGGATGGAAACAGCAAAAACACAAACACATAAAGGAATACTTCAGGGTTTTTAAGCATCATCTGCACTGTGTGTGATTACCATGCACAAAAAAACACGCAGCACTAAACAGAGCAATAAGTAAAGAATTAAACATTACATAGCATGTCTATTGTCGGAAAGTAATCAGTGCCAGGATGGTGTGATGAACAGTGGGTTGCCAACACCATCTTGAAAAAAACAATAAAATAAAATAAATAAATAAATAAATAAATAAAATATTTTAATGTAAATATATAACTCAAAAATCCTTTCAGAAAATCTGTCTATTTAGCTGGTTAGCTAGCATTAGCACTGGACAATATGAAAAAAAAAGGAAAGAAAGAAAGAAAGAAAGAAAGAAAAATAAAAGAGGCAAATCAAGAAAAGAAGGATGAAAAATGAAATAATAGTAAAAAGTGAAAGAACAGATACAAAAGGAAAATAAAATAATAAGCAGAATAATAACTAAGGGAAATAAGTAAGAAGTAAAAAAGTAAAAAGAAAAGAAAGAAAATTAATATGAACGAAAAAAGCAATAATCAATTAAAGAAGAAGAAGAAGAAAAAAGAAGGAAGGAAACAGACAAATTAATTAAAAAATATAAAAAATGAAAAAGAAGGAAAATAAATGTGCATGCATTCTTATCACTAAGGAAATAATTGGTTCTTATTAAGTGCTAGAAATGTTTTGTACAGCATTTAATTTTTTTTAAATTTAGCACTACAGTTCATCTTATCTCTTTATTGCTATATGTACTGTAAAGTTCACAAAATCAGTTAGTTCTGGTTCTCACATATGTTATATGACAGCTATATAGAACAGCTATAAACTGTTGCTCCTTCACCAATCCATTGTTAAAAGATTTTTTTTTTATCTAGAAAACATAAACTCCTTTGTCCTGTATGTGTTTTTGTGACATAACATTTTCTGACTCTTACAAAGCGCTGACACTGGAGACTCCTTCCTTATATAAATAAACAACTCCTTACACAAAACTTCACCATAATAACGCACAAGATTTTAATCTGTTTATGTGGAACGTTCACTTCCCTGTGAACCAGCTGTTCTTAGCAGTTCTTAATATAATCCTGTACTTCTGTCAGAGCTACTGTCACAAAGAATTAATCACCACCTTCTGACCAATCAGCGCGCAGAATTCAACATCAAACCAACGCCTTAATTTAAGGAATTTGTAAAAATGTTCAACAAAACTTTTTTTTCTCAATTATTGTCCAGGGTAACACACACAGATGAGAGTGAAAAACTGAGTATTCCTTTAAAATATGCAGAATCACACCTTCTTTAACATCACTCCATTTTTCATATTTTATTTCAACATTGTCATTCTGCATTGCATTGTATCAGACTGTGTGTGTGTGTGTGTGTGTGTGTGTGTGTGTGTGTGTCTGCACGCATGTTAATGGCTGATTCAGTCAGGGGTCAAAGGTGAAGGAGACACGGGAGACGGGTTGAGATGTAAACCAGAGGCGCTAATGTCCGAGGTAATTACAGAAAGAAAAAGAGCACAAAATAAATGACTGTAATTACAGGAGAGAGAGAGAGAAAAGACAGAAAAGTAGTAAAAAAAATGGAAAGTACAACAATGGATGATGTAGAAATCTAGAAAAAAAAACTGTGATTAAAAGAATAGTAAAAAGGTGAAAGGCAAAATAAGCATGGAGGGAAAGTAAGATGAAAATGGTGATGTAAATATGAAAGTAGGAAAGAAAGAAAGATTGGGAAGAAGGTAAACAATAGGTTTTTCAAAGAGAAGGAGGGCAGACAGAGAATAAAAGAGTGAGAAAAAGAAAAAAGGAGAGATAGAGGGAAAGAGAAAAGGGAATGGAGACAGAAAGGAAAGATGGAAATGCTAGATGGTTAGAAGAATAAAGCAGACAGAAAGATGAAGAAGGAGATAAAAGTAAATGAGAAGAAGAAAAAAAGAAATGTACACAAAAAGGAGAAATGGAAACAGCGAGAAATAAAAACGAGAAAATAGAAATTATGATAGAGAAGTGCAGAGGGACTGAAAGGAGAAAAATGGAGAGAGGGAAAGAGAAGAGAAAGCGAAAAAAGATTAGATAGATAGATAGATAGATAGATAGATAGATAGATAGATAGATAGATAGATAGGAAAAAATGTCCAAAATAAAATGAGAGAAATTGATAAAGTATAATAAAATGATTAAAGGTTGGAAGTGAACATGATAAAAAGAGTAAGTGAGGGAAAAGAAAAGAAATAAATATGTAGAAAAGAAAAGAGAAATAAAAAATGCGGAGATAAAAAAAAGGATTAGATGCAGTGAAGAAGAAAGAGGGGAGGAGCATGAAGGAAAAAGTATAGATGAAGAGAGAAGAAAAGAGGATGGAATAATGCATGAATGAAGCCAATGTATAAAATAAGGAAAAGATGGAGAGAGAGAGAGAGAGAGAGAGAGAGAGAAGGCGGAGTGAGGAACTCCATTAGCGTAATGTGCAGTGAAATGTCCTGCTCAGAGCGGTGACTCGTTAAGTGCTCTCCATCTGTGCTGCTGTATAAACGAGGGGAAATTAACACACACACACACACACACACACACACGCACACACACACGCACCCTCACTCACTTCACTGCATCAAGATGTTTCACAAATGTTGGCCAAGTCGTGTCGTGAAGAGAAGTGACAAGATGATGTCATCAAATACTGACAGTCGTGGTGTTACTTCACAAGACCTTGAGTCATACACTAATGGCTTGCTAATGTGCTAATCCGACATCGACTTCTAACAGGATTTATCAGACATATCCATACTCTTACCTCTTAATGCTATCAATGTAGCTTAATTGATCTCAACTGACCGTTATGTTCATAAAACACTCGTATCACTAGGCAGCAAACAAATGATAATCTGGCAGGACTTTGAAAGCCATATTTATTCAGATTTTCGTTTTATTACCTGTTAATGCTGTTAATGACACCTGACATAAGTTACCCAGACAAGATTTTAAAGATTTAACTGGCTAACATAAACCTGACAGAATTTCTAATGGATTTAAACCATATTTATCATTAACTTAACAGAATCTCTAATGGGATTTTTAAGTCATTCATAAATATTTATATTCCTCACTCAAATTCATCATACAAAATAACAATTCTCACTAGCTAGTCAGCATCCTCACAGGATTCTTACAATTATTTTAAATTAAGGTCTATCATCATTTATAGATTTCTGGGTTTAGACAGAAAGAAAAAACATGTGCTAACATAAACGCCTAGCTAGCTAACACAGATTACTGAAAGCACATAAAAAAGTATATAAACTTATTTATAATATACTTGTTTAATGTAGACCAACAAGCTAACATGTCAAAATGTGTGGTCCTGTTCATAAATGTTCCCATAGCAAAATGTTGTTGCTCAGAATGAGCTTTTTCTTGTCTCATGAGACTGAATTGTGCTGTCTCATTACAAGCTCGACTTTGTCTTTTCTATTTCTCCTAAACCCCACTTAGGAGAAACAAAGAAACGTAACTGAGACACAAAGCGAGACACTTTTGAGAAACATTTGAGAAATCTGAGATGTACATGAGAAACAGAACTGCATTTTAAAGAGAAGCAAATGAGCCATATATAAGACCATAATGAGATTAAAGTCAGATATAAATGAGATGCATGAAACAAATTAGAAATATTATAGTTTTATTGAACATATCAAAAATCCTCAGTTGACAGCATACAGTGTAATAAATGTACAATTCACACAATATAACAGACACCAGCAAAATCTGGCACATCAAGACACTAAATGATACAAAATGTCATAAAACCTGACAAAGATATTAAGTGTCGCACTTCTCAACTCAAAGTATGATTTATACAGGAGTTACACAAAGTCCACAGCATTGTGATGATCTTCTAGTGAAAAGAATCAGTCAAAAAGGAGATGAAAAATGTTAAAGGAAAATTGTTTGCTTGCTGTATGTAAGGGCTACAGGAACGGGCCAATGACAGGAAAAGTTATTTAACACCAGCTACATCAGTCTTCTCTTGTGGTGCACGTCCAACAAGTTTGTCCAAAGTCTGCAACTCCTAGAGTTGCTTAGTATCTAATGGAACAAAAAAAAAAAATTACAGCATTTGAGATTTACCTAAACACCATTCAGCTACTCCATTCCCAACTGTCTGAAGGTTGAGTGATGGGCTTGAGCTCATGGGCTGGTGCTCACCTGACTGACGATGTGGTGCTGATGGAGACTCCGGAACATTCTCCTGCATTCTTGGTCTCCTGCGGTGGCATGCTTCTGAAAAGAACCCAGTTAAAGTAAAATGTATATAATTACCAAGATAACCTTTCCACAAACAAACATACTGGTCTTAATTTATAGGATATCATTAACTGATGTCTCTAAAGTTACATGTTCTGCTAACTACAGTTAAACACTGAACACTCGATAAAAAAACTACTGGTTTTCAAAAACTGATCATGCAGTAACATTAACTTACTCTTGAAAAAAAAAAGGTAAAAAGTAACTAAATATGTCAAACCACACTGGTTAACTTAGGACATGTCTAATAATAATACTGTAAACAACTGACTGATTTTTACCATATAAAAAACAAAAAACTTTCAACCTCACAACTGTTAGTTACCGAGATATGCTAATCCACCTGCTAAACCACCCACAGCTAGCATCTGAATTCCTTTTCCAATTTACGAACAAACGTAAGCTGTGTAATTTTCAGCTAAGTATACCACAGGTTTTTTTTTTTTTTTTTTTTTTTACCACAGACTCGGTGCTTTTAACTTTTTGACTCCTTGTCAATAATAATTAATTTTAAATTAAATTTTTTAAATAATTTTAAAGCTAACATCTCTAAATGGATTCCAGACAAGGAAACAACATATACTGTAGAATTCTAAGTTAGAATTGTGCGAACATAACTGGTTATAAAAAGCTATTGTTTCCTGCTAATACAGTACCAGACAATATGAGCTAATCTGACTGGATTCCTAACAGAATCCTTCTAGATATCTAGCATGAGCTACTGTAACCTCTCAGGGTTCTAACTTAGTGGCAATTTAGTTCATTCAGTTAATGTAGTTAATTTAGTGTTAATCTAACCATCTTAATATGCAGATTTTCTGGCAGAATCTTTAAATAATATATTTACTTTCATAATATTAAAATTTAAAAATAAATAGCAGTCTAACATGAACTATCTATTTAAATGTGATCATTAAAAGTATATATAAGTGCATCTCAATAAATTAGAATATCGTTGAAAAGTTTATTTATTTCAGTAATTATTTCGTTTATAATTTTTTTAAAAAGTGAAAATTATATATCATATAGATTCGTTACACACAGACCGGTATAGTTTATGTCTTTTAATTTTGATGATTATGGCTTACAGCCATTTTTACCCAAAAGTCAGTATTTCAGAAAATTTGAATATTACTTTATTCTACTTTAATATGACCAATTTAAAAAAAAATAATAATAATTTTAACACAGAAATGTGAACTACTGAAAACTGAACTATTTGGATGGGGATCATTTTGCATGGCATGGATGCGATCTGTCTGTGCCACTGCTGAGGTGTTACGGAAGGCCCAGATAGCAGCCTTCAGTGCTCCTCTTCACAATACCTCATAGATTGTCTATGAGGTTTAGCCCGGGTGAGTTTGCTGGCCAATCAAGCATGTGGATACCATGGTCCTTAAACCAAGTATTAGTATTTTTGGCAGTGTGGGAAGGTGCCAAGTCCAGCTGGAAAATTAAATCAGCATCTCCATAAGGCTGGTCAGGGGAGGAAAGCATGAAGTGCTCTAAAACTTCCTGGTGGACGGCTCCGCTGACCTTCGACTTGATAAAACACAGTGGACCAAAACCAGCAGATGACATGCCTCCTAAAACCACCTCTGAGTGTGCAAATGTTACACTACACCTCAAGCAACTTGGATTCTGTGCCTCTTCCTCCAGACTCTGGGACCTTGATTTAAAGCGAAATGCAAAATTTACCACTGAGCGGACATACTGCTTTTTGTTCTTAGCCCAGGTAAGATGCCTCTGACCATGTCTTTGGTTCAAGAGTGGCTTGACACGAGGAATGCAACAGTTGTAGTCCATGTTCTGGATATGTTTATGCGTGGTGGCTCTTGAAGCACTGACTCCAGCTATTGAACTTTTTCACAATATTCTAATTTTCTGAGATACTAAATTTATTTATTTAATTCATAATCATCAAAATTAAAAGATATAAACATTTGAAATATATCAGTTTGTGTGTAATGAATCTATATAATATATGAGTTTAATTTATTTTTATTTAATAACTGAAATAAATTTACTTTTCGATAATATTTAAATTTATTGAGATGCACTTGTATAGGAGTTGAATTATTTCAGTAATTCGATGATATTCTAATTTATTGAGATGCACCGGTATGTGTATATATAATATATTTTTTAGTTGTGGGCATGTATGGGCAAAAATACACATCAAATTATTATACAACGTAATAAATTTTTGTGTCAGACAAACTGCGAGACATGAAACTCAGCATGGCGCTCTGGTTGTGTGTTTAATGCTGCGTGTAAGGTGTGTGTGTGAAAGACTTATGTTATTTTAATGTTGGTTAGTATTGTTTTATTGTTTATCTGTGTGAAAAAAAGGAAATATTTTTTTTATGTGTCTGTGTGTGTGTGTTTGAGAGAGACCAGCAGAGGGAAAGACAGTGTGTATGTCATTGTCATTGACTGAACTGACAGCTGATTAATCTGCTTATTACTTCCTGTGAGACTCGGCTTGTGCGGTAATCAGCTCGCTAGGCCCGGGGCAAATCTGTGAGTCTGCAATGCACCTGTCAACCTGAGCAGTTCTCATGAGGAGAGACAGACAGCAGAAACACACATACATTCACACACATACATTTACACACCCACACACACACAGGCCTTCTTTTCAGACATGTCCTTGTCACGTTTGGTTAGTGTCACACTGAAGATACATCTACTTGTTTTGTGTGTACTTACACACGTGCACGCACACGCACACACACACGCACACACACACATACACACACACACACACATATGATTATTGCTTGAAGGGAAAACCTTTTAGTTGGGACTGCCTATGTTTGACCCTCTGGCTCTGCCAGAGGCGACTGACTATGACAAGCAGTGTGTATGTGAGGATGCTGGGAGGGTTTGAAATTTTGGGTTTGGTATGAAACAGATGAGCACTAACTTAAGCTGATGTTAAAATTTTATGGAATAATTGTCATGGTTCTTAACCTAACCGGTCTAGGTTAAGAAGCATATCTGGGTTAAGACCAGTCTAGGTTAAGAACCATGACAATTAGTTAAGTCTAAGTAGTGGGGACAACTCTTAAACTATTTGTTCAGTGACTTTATAGCATTTCCTGATGCTCTGCTAACCTTACTAGCCTAAATCATTTACATGATGTATTTTGTGTGTGTTTTATGTTTTCCAGGTGTGTGACTGGTGCAAGCATATCCGCCACACTAAAGAGTATCTGGATTTCGGCTCGGGTGAAAGACGACTCCAGTTTTGCAGTGCTAAGTGTCTCAATCAGTACAAAATGGACATATTTTATAAAGAAACACAGGCAGCCCTGCCTGGTGGACTGTGTAACCCCATTTATCCGGGCGGAGACGGAAAAACTGAAGCAAATGCGGGAGTCCAGCTTCTGACCCCTGAATCTTGGAACGCACCTTTGAGCGAAATAAGGCCCCGCAAGGCACCATCGCCAGGGTCAGCAGCATGCGGGGCTGGACACTCAGGATCAGCATCTGCATCTCCCTCTGATTCCTGTGCCGCTGGTTCAGCATCTTCATCATCCTCATCTTCAATGAAAATCCCCACGCCAAGGCTACATGAGAGTCCAACGTTGCCCACACTGCCTCCACATCTTCCACCACCCCCTGCCCCTGGAATTCATCCTTCAATGGGTGTGATGCCCAATGGAACTCCACCAATGGTGATGACACCCCGTGGCCCAATGCCGCTGCCTCTCTTTATGGAGCACCAGATGATGCAGCAAATTCGCCCTCCCTTTCTACGCCCTCCTGGCCCCAACAGCCCGCTTTCTAATCCCATGATTCCTGGAATTGGACCGCCCCCTCCACCTCGGACCTTGGGTCCTCCGTCTAGTCCCATGCACCGACCCCTACTTTCACCCCATGTCCACCCATCCTCCACACCCACCTTGCCAGGTAACCCTCCCGGACTAATGCCGCCTCATCCAGGTACCCACATTCCTGGACTTCCCTTTCCTCCAGTTAACATCATGCCACCAGGGCCCCTACCAGTACCACCTATGATGAATTTTGGCATGCCATCACTTGCACCGTTAGTACCCCCTCCAATGCTCTTAGTGCCGTATCCTGTAATTGTGCCATTACCTGTCCCGATTCCTATCCCTGTTCCTATTCCGATTAATCCAAAGGCATCAAGTGATCGTCCCGGGAATGATGGGATGCTTCCAGAAGTTTCTGGTGAACAGAGTGACTCATCCTTCTCTCCCAGTTCATCCAGAGGAGAAGGTAGAACTCCTAAGCAAAATTCCAGCTCAGATGTCCTTTCTCCAGGCATTTCCAGCCAGATGGAACGGCACAGTATGAGCTTGATAAAAGCAGAAAATGCTGGAAGTTCTAGTTCATCACATCCAGGATCTCCTACAGAAGCACCAGCAAACGGAATAATTGACTTGACGACAAACCGGCGCTCACGGCAGCAGCTAGTAATCCAGAGAGCTGCGTCATGCGTACAGGTAAAGCCCGAGTCTGAATCAGGCACTTCTACTGGACTTAGCGTGTCAAGAGTGGGCGAATGTGAAATAAATGAGAGAGATTCTTGCAGCACAGGACCATTAGAGGACGCACAAAGAGACAGAGACACGGATGCTAAAAGCCCACTGAACAACATCACTATGCCTTGTTCTGACCCTTCCTTCTGTAGTGCTTCACCTCTACTAACTCAACCAATCACATGCAGCCTTTCTACGCCCCTTTCCAGCATCTCTGCGACAAAACCAGAGTCAGGTACTGGTACGCCTTGCAACGTTATTGTTAATGGCAGCTGCAATATGCAGCCACTAGAACCCACCGTGCGGACGCCCCCTTCAGAACAGCGTCCTGCTATGGAAATGAACCGAAGGGCAGCCGCAATCTGCAATGAGCCAGCAGAGGGAGAGGACCTGAAGGAAAACAGCTGCTCGGCCATTGAGAGAACCTTATCCGAGCAGGCTATAGCACCTGGGCGTGCCGGCGAGGAAAAGACCCAAGAAGCAGAGGATGCTGCATCTGGAGCAGATCATGCATATGCTTTGCCCCTCATGCCTAAACCGGGCTGCGTCATTCAGCCTGTGCCAAAACCAGCAGATAAGACTGCGGCCATATTGCCATGCGGCTTGGAAGCTCCGTTATCAGTGGCAGGAGCAGCAGACTTGGAGCCACCACTGAAAAGGAGGTGTTTGCGCATCCGCAATCAAAACAAGTGAAGAGTGAGAAAGCTTGTAGGTTACTTACATACTAGTTTTGGTCAATTTAATCAATTTTTATTAAAATTTCACATTTGGTATGGAAAAGGCTGCCAGATATAATAATCTGAAATCCACTGTATTTTTTCCAGAATATGGTACAATTAATGATTTTATGCTCTCTCTGTTTTCCTCTCTGATAGACACTTACATCTCACCAAAGGGACAAGAGCACAGCACTGCAGCAGATCCCATCTGTCTACCAATCAACACATCAACACCTCTAAAAGCTCAGTGATCTCCCAGTTAGATAAATAATTGCACTTCCCACTAACATCCTCTCAGAACAGAACTGGACCCAAGGATTCCAATGAGGGAAACATTTACAGTTGACCTTTCGACTTCTGACTTTTCACAGTCCTCTTTTTCCTCATCGTTCTTGGATAATATTCTATCTACACGGATATGTCTCCCTCTACAGGACTGGTGCAGTGTTGCAGTGCTAAGGATTGTAATATACAAAAAGTTGCGACAGGGCCAAAACGTGGGTGATTACGCCAAAACAGCAATCTTTAAAGGTCCAGTGGACTGCCACTGAAACATGCAAACAATAGACAGGGCCAGCTCCTGAGCAGGCCCAAAAGTGGGCCTTAAAAATGGCCTTAAACAAGAGGCCTGCCGCTCATATGTGCTCACAGATGACGGACGAGCATTTTTGTTTGGTTTCAGTGTTCAAACAAGTCAACTTTTGTCTGTATGAGGTGCAAGAGAAAGAGGTGATGTTTTGGGATGCCAGTGGTGTCACAATTTAGATGGATAGAGTGCCAAGAAAGTAATGGAAAAAAGGTCACTGTGGTCACATTCTATGGTGACATCTTTTTTTTTTTTTAATTACTTTTACTTCTTTCTTTGGCACCACCAGCAAGAAACTGAAATGTTTCTCTGTCCTTTCTGGCCACCATGTCAAAAATTCCCACCCTACTGGAACAGAATGGACATAAAGAAAGAAAATGAAATAATTGTAGCGCTAATGAAGATTAATATTTATAGAGTTTGCTGGTTGCCAGTTATGCTGGTGTTTAAAAGGGAAGAATGTGCAATGGAAACGTTCACTGAGGCATGGATGACAGGGTAGAAATGGCCTAAGTTAAACCAGGAGTCTCCATTAACATCCATCTTCCAGCCCAAACCCAGAGATCGATGCACATCCCAAACACAACTGTTTTACAACATGGGCATGAAATAACACAAAGTGGTGCTTCAGGGTACTGGAGTCCAACAGAGTGGTGATTTCTCTTCTCTAAGACACCTATTAAACCTTGTAATTGGGTTAAGTTGGGTGTCTTTGTGTCAGGAGAATAAAGAAGCTGTGCTGTACTCCAGTTCTTCACCTGTCTACTGGAATAACTCAATGAATTATGTCATTTTTCATGTTAGCCAAACAAGTCCATATAAATCCATAGGCCTGTTCATCAAATCTCAGACAGTCACTAATTGGTTAAAACGTTCAGCCTGATGGGTAGTGGAAGTTGTGGTGTCATGGCTAATGGATAATTTTGTTATTATTAATTCTCTGTTTCTTGTGCCAACTTGCTGTTGTTTTGTTGCTGAGGTGCCATGAGTTTGCCAAACCAAGCAGAAATGTTTGTTTTCTTGTTTATGGAGTTTATCAGATTTGTGGATTAGACATACTATGGTTGGCAGAAATGACACAATTTGCACACAAACATGGTTCAAATAAGAATGAAAAAAGATGAGGTTTATATATAAAAAGGTCACATCCATCATATTTGTCTAAAGGATTTTGAGGCAACCATCAAAAGCCTGAAGAACCATAAAGAAAGCCAAGACACCAAATTAACACACTCAAATGGAGAAAAGACATGAAGTGGCATACCAGCAAAGTCAAAATTTAAAACTTACAACATGGCGATTTCTCACTCTCAAAGCCTGTAGTGTGTGTGTGTGTGTGTGTGTGTGTGTGTGTGGTGAGGTTCAGGTCTTGCCAAGAACCTGAGGCATTTCAGTCCGTTTAGTTTTCCTTAGTCATTACGAAAGAAAAACATGGCTGTCAAAAAGGGGGCATGAAAGGATGCGAGAACTTGCTGGGGAACTCGTGTCATTTAGGGTGTCAGAAACGGTCAAGGTCGTTTGGAGATTTCCCCCGAGTCAGGGGCTCTGTGTTGTAACTTCACACTATAATATCACCTCGTGTTTACCCAAGAGCTCAGGTTCCTCAACTTTTCATTTCAGATTTTCCCCCTCCCTCAGCATCGCAGTGTCGTCTTCTCTAATTTCTACGTTTGGTTTAATCCATCCTGCTGACGTCAGCAAAAAACTCCCCCCCACTCTTTTATTCTTTTTCCATCTTTCTAAGATGAATGTGGAGATGTACTAGTGGTTTTTTTGCTTTCAAGCGGTGCACAGCTGTCACTTAACTTCACACATATTCTGTCTGTATGTTCACAGGAATACACACACAGACACACACACACACATACTGTACAGACACACACACACACACAGTAATCTTTTTTTCAGAACCCCTTTTTAAAATTGCAATTAAGTATTTAACTTTGTTGACGACTACTCAGTAAAAACAATCGCGTACTCCCATAACTACTAGACATACACACCTAAACACCAACCTGAAGTATTTTATAAGTCTTTTCCATCCGACCCTATCTCTGTATATGTGTGTGTGTGTGTGTGTGTGTGTGTGTGTGTGTGTGTGTGTGTGTGTGTGTGTGTGTGTGTGTGTGT
>JAQMYK010000038.1:34360791-34373426 GCA_030014345.1 Clarias buthupogon | reverse complement strand
ACACACACACACACACACACACACACACACACACACACACACACACACACACACACACACACACACACACACGATTCAACCCTGATGGGTAGTTAGCACTGTGCTGAGTTCGACTTCCGCTGCTGATGAAGGCATCCGGGTCACACAACGTCCTGTTATCAGCCAACATTGTTCCAAATCTATCCCAGACTTTTACAGTTTTTTTTTTTTTTTTGGTCAAATTTTAGTCTGGGTTCAACATTTTTTATTTTTAATAACATCCCTAAAAATATAGCGAGCTTCTCAACGCTTGACGTCAAACACACACTGATTTTTGTTTCCTCTCAACATTCTCCATTACTTGCCTTCATTAATATGATATAGTAGGGGGAGGGGCGGAGCTTCCTGGATATTGGTTCATATAATATACACAAATATCAGTAGGTCATAGTTTTATAAAATGATTGGCTCATTTGTCTTCTTTTGCGTTAACGAGGTTTCTACCCAAATGCGCAAAAGTTGCTGTGCAGGCAAATATTCACAGGTTCTGATTTGAAAAAGCACAATCAGACGGAGTGCGATGTAGATTTAACTAATTAGTCAATTCAATCTTACAAATGTTAAATGGTCTAAAATTGGCAAGTCTTTTTAAAAACATATCACAGCTTTTGCTAATTTTTTTTTTTCTTTTTACTTTGCAAGAGTATTGCTTCCTCTTTTCAAAACTTTGGGCAGTTGGAGCATTGTTGCCTCCTGCTGGACTGGAGTGTGAAGCAGATATTTATAAGGGGGAAAAAATGATCATTGCTTTGTACGAGACAGGACATTTAAACAATGAAGAACAAAAGTTACACAGAATTTCAGTGTTTTTTAGAGACGTTTAGTAATTTTTAATACTTCGAAATCCGTAAGAAATAATGCAGCTTGAGACAAATCAGACTTTAGTGCCACAGAACCAAACTGATTCACAGCTCTAGTGCTCAGCGTGTTAGAGCAGTGCTTCTCAATTACATTTTTTGGTCTTCCCTATTCGTACTTTAACACACACACACACTTTAACCTCATAATGTGTGTTAATGCATAATAAGTTAAATGCACAGTGAGTGCAGCATGACGTCTGATGTCACAGATATACACAAAACCAGATCCTCAGTATCCGAAGAGTTCGAAGGATACAGATGGAACACACACCAACACACCTTTAGTACACACTATATATTACAAGAGCACTCAACCTCTGGACTCTGATGCTCATAACAGGTGTGTGAAAAGAGTGTTGGATTAAATGAAGTGTGTTAGAACAGGAAACACACAGCGATTACTCCCGTTATATATGAGATACATTCCTGCATTACAGGAATAAATGACTTACCCCACTCACACACACTCACACACACAGTTTAACCTCACCAACACACCACTTTTGCCTTGCGAAGAGTGTGTTAATGAGCCGATACACTGAGTCAGGTATAATTAAATAAGGAAACTGTGCAGAAAACTGAGAAACACTGGACTCACACACACAAACTAGGGGAGAAAGTATACCTCGTTCACATCATCATGGCTGCACTTACGACGATAAATAACACATCGGTGGTGTTTGAGTGCGGAACACAAAGTAGGTTGTGCACCACATCGATACTAGTGCCCCTGAGAGTCCCTTAAGCATCTCTTCAGTAAAGCAAACATCAATACAAAACCAACAGCACTCTTTTAGTAAAGTAAAAAAAAATTATAATCTTTGAGAACCAATCAGAGCGTAGAGGTTAATTAAAAGAGGAGTGAAGCACAGCAGAAGGAGGAAAAGAATCATTTGTTAATATTTTTATGAATATGTATCCTAAGCTCTGGTTTCTAAGTATTTTTCTGGGGTTCTCTGGTTTTCTCTCAACTCCAAGAACATGTTAGTAAGTGACTAGCTAGGATCAATCGCCCCTAACCTTACAACACTGCACATGCAACATTGAGAAAACAAAAGAAGCATAATGTTATTTTATCTACGAATGCCTTCACAGAGTTCTCATCAAGAGAAACCATTCAAGATTCAGTGCAGAACCCTGTATCTACGTATCGCAATAAACTCCAGCTATTGCGCAATGAACCTTTAAAGCAGCTTTCTGTCTCGGAGCGTACGCATGAATGACACGGAGCAGCAGCTGGCGTCGTCTCAAATATTTACACTCATCGGTGTGATCTCGTGCAGTTTCTGTTTAGGTGAAGAGACTGCGTGGTGTCTCGGCCTCGGGGCGTCGTCTGCTCTCTGAATGGAAAACGACAAAACTTTCACAGGATTTAGAGAAGCAGTCCCATGAATGTTTAAGTGAACGTCAATGGAAGGGAATGATTCACTTAAAAAATAAAAATAAAAAAAGGGGAGGAGAAAAGCAGAGTGTTATTACATTATTTTTGTTCTGGTATAAAATGGAACTGAAATTGTATTTGAGCATTTGGACACCGATGCAATACACTTCAAATCAGTGAGCCTTGATGCACGATTTCCAAACTTTTGCCACAGACCTGAGCTACACCCGATTCCAATGTTTCCATCATTCCCCTGGCTGAAACTTTGCACCAGTAGTAGTGTCATGGTGGTTTTAGAAAAGAAGAGTCATGTCTGAGTGTCTCCTCGGCCTGAGGTGTCTAACGCCACATCCTCGCAGACACCCGGGTCTCCGTGGCTACTCTGCAGGCCTTTAGTGACCGATCAAGCCGGTTGCTTCATCTGGACTGATTAAGATGATAAACTAATAATCGTGACAAGAAAATCTTAACATGAACATCTTAATAATTTGTAGCAGTAAAATTGTTTGGTGAAATGATGGCAAGCGTGGATTTGGAGAAGAGGTTGTCTTTGTTTTTTTTGTTTGTTTTGGGGGGGGGGGGGGGATCCTGAAACTTGAAATCAATCACGAATCAGACAGATCTGACCGATCCGACTGAGAAATGTACTGCATGCTGTTGGATTTCCCAGTGATCATGCGTGAGTGCACAGGATACAGACTGTTGCATTTCTTATGAATGTCATAGGGAAAAGCATGCATACACACACACACACACACACACACACACACAGATCTAAGCTATTGATATAGAAGCAGGATCAAGATCATGTTTTTCCTTTGGGCTGCCGGGAAACTGAGTCAGCACCACTTCCTGACAGGTCCAGACATCAGCACGAGCCCTGGCATGTTTTGGAGATCTGTGCATCATAAACACAACACACACACTTCCGCGCGTGAACACACCGCGTGTCTGCGCTGTTACTGACACGTGATCACCTCCCGAAAAGTTTACCTGCACGCGGAAAAATAAACAGCGCACCATCACCACCACCACCAAAACAACAACAAACAACAACAACTCGGCAGGCTGCAGGAACAGCATGCAGGAGGCACGTGAGAAAGTTTGGCCAACACTATGACTATATTTGGTGCGCGAGGAGGAAGATGAAGACAGAACAGTGTGTCCAAAATGGCAAGACCCAGGAGCGCGAGCTCGCACTGGATAAACACACACACACGCATACACACAGAGAGAGAGAGAGAAATGCACAGACACACTGTGCGTCTGAAGTTACAATGTTGCAAAAATACAGAGTGTGCGTCCTTTTGCTTTGAAGTTACAATGTTGCAGGACGGTTTCTTTCTCCGTAAACCGGAAACACTGAAACCAGGCAACAAAAAAAAAAAAAAAAAGAAAAGACAGAAACCGCGGCGCCTTGGCGGTGCATGAAACATTGATGAGAAACTCACCAGTAAACTTTCCAGGTTGATGGCAGAGCGCGGGTCTCTGATCATGGCCTCCAGTTTCCTCTGCCGCTTCTCCATCCTGCTTTCGGCTCCCAAAGACATCCTTAGATCAGATGAGATCAGATCATATCCTCAGATCAGACAGTGCTCGGTGAGGGAGAGGGTCAGATCCCTGCGCGAGAGAGGACGCTACATTAAAACCAACGAAAATACGTGGAGCTCCTCTCTGGCCTGTAGGGTTTTCTAGGATCTCCCTCCTCACCGCCAGGGAAAAACAACTGTGGGTTAATCCAACCGGAAATGCTCCTCCAATTAAGTTTGAAAAGTCGGGCAGGACCCCAAAAACTCAGTCCTCCGCGCGCGCCATGCTCAGATCCCCAGGTCCTGGGCTTTTACTATTTATTATTTATTATGATTTATTTATTGATGTATTTTCCCTTTCGCACAAGAGGGGTGTTGAGAAGGGCGTTTTCTATCCCTCCCCTCTTCCCTGTTTCTTCCCTCTCTCTTCTCCTCTCCTCTCCTCTCTTCTCTTCTCCTTTCTCCCTCTCCCTCGCTCTCTCTCTCTCTCGCCAAGCGTTTACTCGGCTCCGCACGCCTCTCACTGCTCACGCGCTTCTCCTCCGCCGCCGCGTCGCGTCTCTCCGCCGAGTCTCTCCATTCAGCACCGGAGCGCGAGCTGGGGTCGGCGCGATCCAAACGAAATGCGCGGATCGGAAACCGAGTCGCTGATTAATTCATCACGTTTGTGCATTTCCCAGCACGCCTTTTGTGCCTCTCGCTTCTTGGCTGCCGCGACCGTGCAGCGTTCAACTGCTCACACCGGAGTTACCGTAAATACCGGTTAGCAGCTCGTGCTCAGACACAGTGACGACAGACTTGTAACGTCTGCACGTTTTCTACATCCAGTCCATCTTTTACATTAAATGAATACAATAATTACATTTGCATTGACATGAACTTAATAACCATAAAAATAAAAAAAAATTTAATCACATTTTTATGTTGAATCCTGAAACATAAACTAAAAAAAAATAAATCCCAGGTCTACCCACTAAAGTTCTTCTACTTTATTTCCCCGAGTGTACAGACAATATCAGTCTTCTAACTTAAATTCCCTCTTCCCTACATTTACAGCCAAACATGTATACACACTTCAGGAAAAGAAAAACTTGTATAAATATTTTAATTCTAAATAAATTGCTATTTATTGTTATATATTATAATATAATGTAATTATTATTAATAATATATTAATATTATATACATCATACTATGTTTCTTTTTTCCTGAAGTGTGTATACATTTTTTAGCTGACTCTGTTTATATATATATATATATATATATATATATATATATAGAGAGAGAGAGAGAGAGAGAGAGAGAGGGTTGTCTTATTCCTAGAATCATTTACACATGAACACTGTTTTTAGAAATAAAATGCTGTTTAAAAAGTGCTTGTTAATACAATTATTCATTAATAATGCATGTTTTATGAGAAATCTTTCACTGTCCTCTGCCAGAGTTCACTTTCAGTTATTTCTGCTCTCAAACACTTCTACTGCACGGTATGTGGTAAAATGAAAAGTTAAAAATTGTCTAATGCGGAAGTTGGAAATGTGAAGGCACGCTTGAACGCTGCACGCTCCCTCGGTATTCCGGCAGTTCCCTCCTAGCTATTTTCCTCTGACGTCATCAAACACGACGACAGCGATCCTTTACCCATGAGCCTCAGTTTAAGAGGGAAAATAACCCAGAGTTGACATTTTATGCCTTAACAAATTCTGATGAGGATCAACAGCTTATGTAATGATTACTAGCATAATAAATATGATATACATGAGTAAATAGTAATGTAATTATTTATGTTAATTAATTTTTTTCTCAGTTGCAAAAAATGATAATAATCTAACAAGTAAGTAATAAGTAGGAATAAGTAGCAGTATATTAATAACAAGTTAGTGTCTACAAAGAATTTTCCAAAAATCTTAAGATAAATGCCCGAGTCATTTATTTACATACTCAATTATCAGTTAACACATGAAGGTTTTGTTATTTTTCTAAAAAGTTCACGATTAAGCCTAATACTAATGTAATAATTAATGTTATAATTAAGTGGCCCTATTTTATTAAAGTAAAATTCACAAAAGTCATTTATAAAATTTAAATGTATAGAATATATCACAATAATTGCAAATTTATTCTAATTAATATGCTTGTTCAAATTGTAATTAAATATGTAGGAATATTACTCTTATATATCTTAGATAAATAAAAAATAAAAACAATACAATTAAATAAATGCACATAATAGTGCTCTTCACTGTTTTTTATTCATATTGACAGCTGTACAGAAATAAAAAATTATATAAGTATAATATATAATTTATTATTATTTAAAATATTTTTTTTCTCGTTTTTGCAAGTTGTCCAAAATTTCCTTTCAATGATTAATAACATACTGTGTGTGTGGAAACTTTGAGAGTAACCAGACTAAACTCATCCTCATTTGGGTGAGATCGTGAGACCATAAATCAGTCCCTTCATGAGTCCACATTGCTGAGGTGAGCAGCTGTTCACTGATGAAGAATTGGGTGCAAAATTGTTCGTGGTAATTTCAGTCCTAAAACTGTTAAAGAAACTGCAGTCATAAGACACAGAATTTTTGACATAAAATGCCAAAACTAAATGAAAGCCTAAGACAAAATTCTTACACAGCAAATTTAAACAAATTAGCAAACACTGTAATCTGATTTACTCTGAAGACGAGTTGAAATTGTTCCTATTATTATTATTATTAGTAGTAGTAGTAGTAGTAGTAGTATATTGTGTTGGAAATTGTACGACTTTTCTCACCTAAAGATCTTCACCATGCGAGCCTTTAACCAAAGCGCCCTCTGCTGGACAGAGCATACTGTTACTCATGGACGCTTTCGGGCCTGTTTTTATAAGCCAATTCTGAACATTGGACTCGTGTCCCAATCAAACTTCTCACATGTTAAACAAAGAAAAATGATAGATTTAAAAAGAGCTTCCAATTAACTCAGCAGTGAAGCTGCTTTAATTGTTAGCGAAGAAATATGCTAACTAGTTTAACTAGCAATGTTTTCCATGAGCAACATCTTAAAGCAAGATTTATTTTTTTTATTAAAGCATATAATTATCAGATTATTTATCTATTTATTATAGATGAACCAATTTTCATTCTTTTCGTAGGTCTTTCTTTACTCGGATAATTGAAGATGGCTAAGTGCAGCATAGTAAGCTAATTCCTCAGTATGACAACAGAATACATACAGAATGTTCTTTCTAATAACCACAGTAATAACAACCAGTGCCATCGTTGTTTTTTTTATATACTTCATCTTACTCTTCACATCATGCGGGTAGATGGAGGGGAGGGTTAGTACTGTAGGTTGGATCTCTGAAATGAAGATATTTAGATATGTAGGTTGGTAACAACTAAAGTCAGCTACAAAATTGCTTTGTAATAGATACTTTTTTTCCCCCGAAATCTAGCTTGTTTATTTTATTTTTTTAATCCAACCACTAGTTATATTATTACACAGTACACCCAGGTGTCCCTAGTTAATCAACATGGATAACCTTTTACAAATGTGTACGCCTTAATTTATTTATTGAAATTAAACTGGCAAATGGCAAACTTACTTTACATTCTGTACAATATGTCATTACCAATAAAGAACTGAAATACAATATACAGAATATTTTTATTGAGAAGTCAAGCAATTAGATAATGTTTGTGTTCAGTGACATCGGTTAAATATATCCTATAAATTAAGACCAATATGTTTGTTTGTGGAAAGGTTATCTTGGTAATTATATACATTTTACTTTAACTGGGTTCTTTTCAGAAGCATGCTACCGCAGGAGACCAAGAATGCAGGAGAATGTTCCGGAGTCTCCATCAGCACATCATCATCAGTCAGGTGAGCACCAGCCCATGAGCTCAAGCCCATCACTCAGCCTTCAGACAGTTGGGAATGGAGTAGCTGAATGGTGTTTAGGTAAATCTCAAATACTGTAATATTTTCTTGTTTGTTCCATTAGATACTAAGCAACTCTAGGAGTTGCAGACTTTGGACAAACTTGTTGGACGTCCATCACAAGAGAAGACTGATGTAGCTGGTGTTAAATAACTTTTCCTATCATTGGCCCGTTCCTGTAGCCCTTACATACAGCAAGCAAACAATTTTCCTTTAACATTTTTCATCTCCTTTTTGACTGATTCTTTTCACTAGAAGATCATCACAATGCTGTGGACTTTGTGTAACTCCTGTATAAATCATACTTTGAGGTGAGAAGTGCGACACTTAATATCTTTGTCAGGTTTTATGACATTTTGTATCATTTAGTCTTGATTTGCCAGATTTAGCTGGTGTCTGTTATATTGTGTGAATTGTACATTTATTACACTGTATGCTGTCAACTGAGGATTTTCAATATGTTCAATAAAACTATAATATGTCTAATTTGTTTCATGCATCTCATTTATATCTTATATATGGCTCATTTGCTTCTCCTTCAAATGCAGTTCTGTTTCTCATATACATCTCATATTTCTCAAATGTTTCTCAAAAGTGTCTCGCTTTGTGTCTCAGTTATGTCTCTTTGCTTCTCCTAAGTGGGGTTTAGGAGAAATAGAAAAGACAAGGTTGAGCTTGTAATGAGACAGCACAATTCAGTCTCATGAGACAAGAAAAAGCTCATTCTGAGCAACAACATTTTGCTATGGGATGGTACCAACTGTATTAAACCAGTCAGTAATCCTTTCCATAAATATTTTGTATCTCTACATATGGAATGTAATTTACAGCAAAAATACTAACAATACAACAGTTTTCTTCTCACCATGGTCGAATGCCAAAATTATATACTGATACATTTACAAGGTGCAAACACTCTACCAAAGCAAAAATAATGCCACAATTTTTTTTTCTTGGACAGATCGTTTATTGAGATTTGAAAGAAAACTACAATAAATCTCTATCCAAATTTTTACAAAACCTGCTCTACAGTTTTTTAGTCTGTCCTAAATTACAGACTAAGAAACAGATGTGAGCGTGGGTTTTGTCATATTCTGATTAATCCTTGGTGCACCTGTTTTTGTCGAGGCATGAGTCAGTCGGTGATGAGTCAAAGCAAAATCAGAGCAGGCATCAGAACCATTTCAATGGAAGACACGAACATGCCAGACGCTCGATGTGATCCCAGCTCCGTCACCCACGCTCTGTTTCTCTCTCTCAAAGCTTCGACATGCCGCTGATATAAACTCCCACACACTCAACAACATTCAGAGCAGCCAAGAACAAAAAAAACAAGGTCCAACCTGTTAGCTACAAGGGGTGTTCAAGTCAAAGCGGGACTTTTGATTGTGCAGAATAACAGAAAACATTTACATGAGTAAAAACTCACTTTATTTCTCTATATAATCCCCTGTTACACTAATGCACTTATCCCAGTCTTTCACTAGTGCTTGGACACCATGAAGGTAGAAAGTTCTCCAGAGCCATGATCGGACAGCCTGCTTTATGTCTGAAACGACGACCTCCCAGGAACTCCTTTAATGGCCCAAACATGTGAAAATGGCTTGGACTGTATGGGGATGTGGCAATTCTCCCTATCTCCCAGTCAAGTTCCTGTAATGTGCAAGTGGTGTTGGTGAATGATTGTGTCTACAGTTAGAGTTACAGTTACAAGTTAGTGACGTCAATTTGTAAGGTACATCATTCATGGACGTGCAGCCTTCTTTAAAACGTTTGCATGTTTCACTGATCACTGTCTGATCACTGTACTGCGCTTGAAGTCCTTGTAAATGGCAATCGCTTTTACGCCTTCACACCAAAAAATTCATCACGAGTCCTGGTTTGACTTAAACACCCCAAGTATGATAAGTCAGGGAGAGCAGGTGTGATTACAAATAAGATTCTTTAACCTTATTGTCATTGTCGATGTGGCTGGGTCAGTCTACTGTACACAGTGTTATACAAATACAGTATTACAATAAACCTTGTGTAAGAACTTTATCTTTAAAAATAAAACACTTGAACATGACATATACATGTACTACTGCTCATCATTATGAAGCCTTTAGGTTTTGCATTCCACTGCAGGAATTTTAGTTTCAAAGATGACTTTAGCTCCTGCTCTAGAGTTTGTATGTTTTTGGTATCCTAGCTACTAAAGGGGCGGAGTCTGCTGTACTGTTAGGTGAAACACAACCTTTGCAGAATGACCAACGTAAAACATTTCTTTAAAACAGGTACAGTCTAGTGACACACCGAAAATATGCAACCTGCATCATTTACACTGAATGAATCTGATTTGGGACAGCATGTTGCAGACACACTGTGTATCATTATGATGTAAAAACGATAAAAAACCCTAGCTCTTAACGAAGATTAACAATAATTGGACAGAATTCATAATTTGGTTTGCGACTGAGGTGACTTGGTTCAGTGGAAGGCTGCATTTATTAGGACATAACTGAACTAGCTTTATTTTTCTGCCATGTTAGCTTTAGTTGTAGTGAGAAATATATCGCCGTAAAGCTATTTTACATAAAGTTTATACTTTGATTTAATGTAATTGCGTCAGCACTGATTGAAAAATATTTTAAAAATCAGTCACAGCTCCTGGAATGTAGTACACAGAACTGTGGAGTCCTTACTCACCTAAAATAGTTTAGGAGCCTCGGTGGAAACTAACAAAACGATAGCACCATACCTGCAGAGTTTGAAAGAACTTGGCACAGGAGCCAAACTGCAAGACCTAATTACAATATACCTGGCAAAAACATGCAATTTATATTCATAAATGTAATGTAAACAGAATTTTAACATATACAGTATGCAGTGCTTGTAATTGCTTAGCTTTGTAATAAGCTGTTGTCGATTTTTGTGGCAAACTACCTAATTAAATCTTATAATAATAATAATAATAACATGTTTTGGCCAGATGTTATTAGGCAGCATACAGTATGACGACTATTACCTGCATATCTTTATGTTTGGTTTTCTTGCTAGAAAAAAGGAAAGAGTATAGTAGCATCTACAGCATCTATAGCACTGTCTTTTTATACAACAGCATTTATGAAGGATTTAATGTATATACGTTTAAGAACAATGTGGGAATGTAAGCTAGTTCCTGTTATTACTTGTATTTTATAGCAGCTGTAAATGGTGCTTACTTAAGCGATGTAGGAAACAGGTACTTTTAGAGATGCTAAGTGCGTCTGTAGCATCCATAGACAGTATTTAGTGTGAATTGGGATGTGACCAAACAAACTATCATATGGTAGGTATCACATTCATACCACTCTTAAGGCTTTGCTTAGCCATGTTATTATAAAAAAAATCAGCAATAATGAGCAGGTGATAATTCATCACATCATCTTCACCAACACAGCGTTTTTTTTTGTTGTTTTTTTTTGTAATTGATATAATTATTATTTTTTAATTGTTGATAAATAAAGCGGCTTCTAACTCTGTGTTTGCTCAGACCTCTTGTCTGGATCGAGACCTGTCGTCAGCAGGGGTGCATGTCAGGACTCGGTTTAGTCTTTTGGTGCTTCGTCGTTAGCATGAGCAGCTTGTCCATTCGCATCAGCTCTTTACCGAGTTCTGTGCAAATGCGGCTGCCGAACGTCTGGTTGCTGGTGTTGGGGAGCGTGTCGGAGTACAGAGAGACGTAGCTGGGGAGCGGCGCCTCCGTCCTGGGGTGACCCTGACGGAGTGAAGAGATAGTTCATGAGAAAAAGACTAACAATAATTACTTAATCATCACAGGGTATATTTTTATACCACTAATGTATTGTGTTTGTTGTTTTGTTTAAACATATATATTCCCGACACTAAAAATGCTAGCTTACAAATGTAACATGACAAACGATGTAACATTAGCAAGCTAAGTTAATAGGGAAAGAACGGGTGCTTACCAGCTGATCGAAGTCTTTCAGAAAACTCCAGTTCTTCTCCCTGAGAACAAAAAATAGTCACTAATTACAAGCTATTACAAGTCACTAATAAACAGGAAAAAGAGTTAAAAATAGGTAGGAAAGATGGACTTTGTACCTGCACTGGACGCTTCTACATCACTGGTGTACAGTGTAGGTGTTCAGTTAGAGATTAACACTGGAGCTATAACAAGACACGTTTCTGATTCACTATTTAAAAATACAGAACTACCCCAGGTCATAACTACAGTAAATAACTATGGTGGGACTTATTCAGCTAATGTGCTTAATATTTGATTAAACTCATTGAACGGAAAATGATTCGTCAGTGCTCTCATTATGAAGAGGTAAAACATTTCTTGTACACCGCCGCGGTTGCTAAATGCAGCCAAATCGTCTACAGTGGGGTAGCTGGTTTAGACCCACCTGGGTGGAACTTAATCTAGACTAGGATGAAATACTAATCCACATCCAGAAAAAGTTCTGCCTTGCACACCTCTAGAGTCCGGGTTCAATTCCCTCCTCGGGTCTGGAGTGGGTTTTCTACGGCAACTCCGGTTTCCTCCCACAGTCCAGAGTGTCGTGGAGGCCCTGAATTGTTTAAGTTGTCATGTGTCCCAGCTTAAATTAGGAGATGTATTGCAGGATGCTAAATATGTTTCAGAGATGCGAACTCAACGCAGACTCCGGAAGAAGCACAGAGGCCCATCAAGGGGCACTACAACAGAGGTCCCTCGAGTGGACCAGGGTGCAGCACGTACACAGCGAGAGGATGATCTCACCTGTGAGGCTGTGGTTACCAGAAATGTTTTTCACACCTCCAGAGGAGCTGTATAGAGTCAAGTTTGAAATGAAGAAAAAACTGGACGCTGTTTCCTAAGTATGGCAGGGAGCCAGCCATCAGATAAGAATAGGTATTCTGTGAAATGTAT
>JAQMYK010000038.1:34335645-34346955 GCA_030014345.1 Clarias buthupogon | reverse complement strand
TGTGTGTGTCTGTATGTGTGTGTGTGTGTGTGTGTGTGTGTGCCGGTGTTCTTGTGTGTGTGTGTGTGTGTGTGTGTGTGTGCCAGTGTTCTTGTGTGTGTGCCAGTGTTCCTGTGTGTGTATGTGTGTGTATGTGTGTGTGTGTGTGTGTGTGTGTGCGTGTGTGTGTTAAGCATGTACGTGACTGTTTTCGATTTTTTTCCATCAACTCTTCAAGTGTCTTCAGGCGACAGGGAGCTTGAACATACGGCTCGGTAACTAAGCAACAACCTACCGGCTCCGGCTCTAAAATTAGGGAAAGCAAAAGTGACGTCAAAGTGAATAAAAAACAAAATCAGACCATTTGAAAGCAGACAAGGAGCTCAGGATGGGCCGCTGTTATGTCCATTATTCATCCACACACTCACACACACACACGGCTGGACTTGTGCCTGGTTCATAAAACAACAAACACAATACATTCATATCTTTTTTTTCCCCACCTTTGGTGCAGAAAGACACCAAACTCATCTAGACTAGCTCGCTAATCAGGTCAGGAAACACCACGCGTATCAAATATTAAAGTTTAGCATAAAGTATCGCTTCGATTCAGGACACTCAGTTCAGCGCTTCTCTATTGTAATGCTAATCGCTATGCTAATACATAATGAGAATCAGCCAGAGGATTATAATTAGCTGAACCGTCATTAGCGGAAAAACCCACAGCATCACAGTGCGATCATGATTAATGCTAGGATTCAACAGAAACACACTCACATCTCCTAGAAACATTCTAACACACTTAACACACAGAACGGTGTGAGAGAATACAGCAGTCACGTGTGTGTGGTGCCGCCGCAGGAAACTAATCAGCTTCAGGAGCGTGCGAGGACTGTGAGTTCATTACTTTTCTATAACAGCATGTCACAAAGTGTTTTATCCCTCATATAGAAAGGCAATTTCCTAATGCTTACAGATTTTACTTTGTCCACAGACAACATGTTGTAAATTTTTTCCATTTATTGTTACAGTTAATGATGTGGAACGTCCATGAAACAAGTTCCTGCAGACGTTATAGCGGCTGTAAACAGTCTGGTGTACCTGATGAAGTTGACAGACTGTTAAACCTGGAGAATGTTAGAGCTCTGTGTGTGTGTGTGTGTGTGTGTGTGTGTGTGAGTGGTTAGTGCAGGTGCTTGACTCACTGCTACACTGCCTGAGGGACTCGTACTCTTCCTCAGTGAAGTTAATCGTGTTTGTGTTAAGGGAGCCGCAGCGCACACACACTCCGCAGACGCGGAGAGAACCTTGTTGAAGACAGACAGCACAGCGCACACCGTATCCCTAGTAACTTAGCGCTTGTCTGAGAAACAGCCAGAGGATTATAATTAGCTAAACCGTCTGAGTGGCCAGTTCGCTTTTTCTGATGAAACAATGGTGCCGTATACAAGGGTCGTTCAAGTCAAACCAGGACTTGTGATGAAATTTCTGGTGAATGATGGCGTCAAAGTGATTGACATTTATAGAAGACTCCAAGCACAGTGCAGTGATGAGACGCAGTCAAACTGGGACTTTTGATTGTCCAGAATAACGGAACACAATAAAAACTCCCTTTATTTCTCTATAAAATCCCCTGATACACTAATGCTCTTATCCGAGTGTTTCAGTAGTGCTTGGACACCATCGAGGTAGAAAGTTTTCTCAGTACGCCGGAGCCACGATCGGACTGTCTGTCTGATTCTCCTCTGAAACGCTGGCCTCCCAGGAACTCCTTTAATAACCCAAACATGTGGAAATGGCGTGTATCGAGGTCAAGACTGGACGGGGAATGTGGTAGTGTCACGGGAACGACGGCAGTGGGCTCCTCGGGCCGGGATTGTCATTCATGGACGTACGGCCTTCTTTAAAACGTTCATACCGTTCAAATGTTTTACTGCAACTATAGTCTCATCACCGTACTGTGTTTCTGTAAATGTTGATCACTTTTATGCCTTCACTCATCAGAAATGTCATCAAAAGTCCTAGTTTGCCTTTCATACGTCTCATACATCTCATAGTCTGCTATAGAATTCACACACTATTTTGTTCACTATCTAACAGACGGGCTTAAAAGCTACTTAGAGTGAAAGCAGATTTATGATATTACATAGAAATAACCATATTTTTGGACGCTGGTTCCACTTTAAATAAAAACAACTGCATAAGGAAATGTGATAAATGTAAATGTAAGTTACTGATTTGATGCCCAGTGATGCTGCACTACATAAAATGAAGCTAGGAATCTTTTTTTCAACTTCATTACACTTCAGCATAAAATCTAATTACCTTTAATCAAATCCCACTTTTTTATGCTTTTACAATTTCAGGAGACTTCACTCGAGACTAAAATCACTCAAATGCTTCTTTTGTTTCCTCCTGAGCCTCTCTCTCTCTCTCTCTCTCTCTCTCTCTCTCTCCTGCAGCTTTTCAAACAGAAAGAGAAAAACAACCACTGAATGCTTCTCTCTAAAACGCCGTCGTCTGGGCAACCTCTATATTCCCCATATTATTTTAAGCACATGGTGAAAAACACCCAGGAGGAATTAGAGAGGCTTTTTTTTTCTTCTTCAAAAACAGCTCACCTCCGATGTGGCGCACGGCATGGTATAAAAAATATGAGTCACCTCTGCTGCTGCTGCTGCTGCGGCTCAAACCTGAAGCTTTTCCACAAGTGGTGATGATTTCTGAACATTTCTACTTCACATGAGTTTCAATTAAACACACATTTCATTTATTTAACATTTTAACCAGAAGGTGTCAAAGGTGTAGCACTGCACCAACACACAAGCAGATCAAGGGTGGGGAGAAAGAATAATAACACTGTTACATAAGGTCTGTTACAGTTGTCCTTGTCAGGACAATAGAAAACCCTTTAATTCAATGCATCTTTTTAAAGCAGTATCTTTCCACCAGAGTAATCTCCTTTTTCCCCTCTGGGCTGAGTTGAGGTTACATCACATCCTTTAGTTTTTTCTTTATTTTTTTAGATTTTACGTCGAAAATCGGCGATACATGTTTATAACAAATCTCAAGCTGTTTCTAGAGCAGTGAAGCATGGTGGTGGGTGCATCATACTCAGCGCCCTCTTTGGCCTCTTTTTTAATCTCTTCTTAATCTTAAAGGTGCTGAATTTTGGTGCACCATCCTGATATGTTGTATACTTTCCATTCTTACTTTAAATCTAATTTAATGTCAGACTGAGGGATGTTCGCAAATGTTGCGATGTATTTTTAAGCCTAAACCCTGATTAATAATTTTTCCTTGTTCCTCATGATGCTGTTTGTTTAGGACTGTCCTACAATACAACTCTTCCAGGAACAGGTGTATTTATATCGAGATCATGTTGACTCAGCGAATTATGTAACTTCAGATGGTTGCACCAGAACGTGTCTAGCGGTTTCACAGCAAATGAGGGTGACTCCTTATGTAGTCATTTTTGTTTCATATCCTAATTTATGAATAATTTAGAAAATGAGATTGACTTGCCTTCCCACATCGATATTTGTGTTGTGCTAATTTATGATTTATGGTATATAATGACAATTAAATTTATTGCAATTCCATCAAAATGTGGAACAGTTGAAGGGGCTGTAAACTTTTTCAATGTAAATTTCACTTGGTAAGATCTGGAGATATGCCAGGAAACACCTGGAAACTGTGACTAAATAGAGAAACTACTGTAATAAAAACCTGGTATAAAAATAACCTGCACTTTCCTAACATTGTTTGAACACGAATTTGACCTTAAGACAATTCCTCCCCTCATATCCCCCTCCCATTAAGACCCATAATCCACTGTAACCACGCGTTACCTGTTCGACATGTTCCTGATCCGGTGCTGTGTGTTGCTCCTTGACACACTGCCGGAGGTAAATCAATTAGAGAGCATGACTGGGTTTGCTAATGAATCGTAACAGGAGATCTGCACTGGATCTGCAGCACAGGGCAGAGATGCTTACAGACGGGAACACGACTCATCATCATCATCATCATCATCATCTCCTCATCCTCTCTGCTAATGTTTGTATCTTTCAGTGAGCGTCGTTCTGGTTGTCAGAGAAGGGAACAGTTCTGTTGAATAAATATCACATGCTTGGTGTGTTTAAATAGAAACCTGGTGTGTTCTCCTCTTCACTAACTCTTAATGCACGACGGTTATCCTTAAGGCGCTTTTCTAATTATTGTTTTTAAATTATTGCCATGACCGAATTTTTTTAATAAATAAACTTTGCAAAAAAAATGTACCTACAGTAAATATTGAGCAATGAGCAACAAACAGCCAAAGACTTCCAGAACTTCTGGAAATTTGAATGAATGATAAGAATAAATAAGCTAAATATGACTCACATTATATTTAAAAATTATATTTACTTATTTACATAGTTATATAAATAAAACGCAGGTGGCTCAGTGGTAGGTGTTTCGCCTGCCATGCGGAAGGCCCGGGTTCGATTCCCAGCCAGTGCCCATAACCCCCAGCCACTGGATGCAGTGCCGGTCCCAAGCCCGAATAAAATGGAAAGGTTGCGTCAGGAAGGGCATCTGGCATAAAACCTGTGCCAAGTTGTAGTGCGGACTGGATATTCCGCTGTGGCGACCCCTTGCCGGGAGCAGCTGAAAGACCAACAACAACATAAATAAAAGCTTCAGTAAAATATCTGAACGGTGCAAACGGTCCTGGCCGAGGTGGCTCTGAGCCCACTGCAGTCGTTCACGTGAACATTCAGCGAATGGAACGTCTGATCCTTGAAAATCCACTTGCGTAAGAGACACATCTGTCTGTGCAAGCTGTACACACACTCATTCACCAACACCACATGCACGTTACAGGAACTCGGCTGGTAGTTATTGCCACATCCGTACACATTTACACATGTTTGGAAAAAAAACTTTAAAGGAGTTCCTGGGAGGCCAGCGTTTCAGATGTGAAGCAGGCAGTCCGATCATGACTCCGGCGTACTGAGAAAACCTTCTAAACTTGATGGATAAGTGCGTTAGTGTAGCAGGGGATTATATAGTGAAATAAAGGGAGTTCAGAAGTCCTGCTTTGACTTGAACACCCCTTGTATATCACACCGGTTGTATGTTCTCTGTGCTCAGGTGATTTTATGATTTCGAGACACATTTGGAATTTCTTACTGACCTAGAGCCACACATCAAATATTTTTTAGCTGGAACACACTGGAGAGATGTTCCGCTCCACTGACGGGTGACACAGAGGAGAGGTGGTCAGGATGGGAGGATGTGGACGAACCTGAATCATGCAGTATCTATTTGGATGCTGTTTGCCGTATGAAGGAGATATGCACTGACAGTTTCTCTCAGCGGATCGGAGCGATGGAGAAACAGCGACGCAGTGGAGTTAGAGTCAGACAAGAGCTCAGTCAGTCAGGTCCAACTCAGAAACCTGTCTGTTTTTTTATACAGGGTTTGCAGGTTATTAGGTACCTGGGTTATTGAATTATAACACAGGTAGAAGCACGTATTACACCAACACTGCTGAAATCTTAGTTATATAGTTGAGAAAGTGTTAATTAATGTAACTGCAATGCTGGGAGAAGCACAGCTGCAAATCACACGTTTATTTTAGCACACATGTTATACAAGTACAGTACTGTGTAAAAGTCTCAGGCACCATATTATCTTTACGTACAAATGGTTTTAACTATGTCTATCATGTCTGTATTACTATGTAAAAAGCCATTCACCTTTCAGCCATTTCCAAACAAACCTTAAAATATCATTTACAAAAAAATGACATTATAGAAAAATATCTGCATGCCTGTAAGGAACGCAACATATTACATGACAGATAGATTTCAGATGGAAACAACAACAACAACAACAACAACAATAAAACTCCTGGGTTTTGCATGAAAAAGGGAAGGATTGAATGTGACAAAATTACCAGAAGAACACTGGCATACTCTCCAGCACACTCAGTAAAACATGTGGACATTTAGTGCTCTATATACAGCAGTTTAATGCATTTAGATCTCATCCACTAATCTGATTGATCGAGAGGGATTTCAAAAGTGCTTAACTCAAAAGAACGTTTCACTGTGTGTATCATTCCATTAAACTGCATTCTACTGAGCCGTTACTACATTAGTGCTAGAAACGTCGGCAATGAACATGACAATCTATATGATTTACAACACCTGATTAAAAAAATGAATACTCATTAGATGTACAAACTTGAACTGGTGTATAAAGGCGGTATCATACTCACAGCCATGTGGTTATACTGAATATCAGCAGGGCAGGGATTATTTATGCCACTTATCCTGCATGAATATTCCACATAACTGCACTCTTGCTTGAATAAATATGGGCATCCTCCCAGTCTCAGCATTCACATTCATGTTCTTTCTTGCTTTAAATACTTCTATGGCTATTTCTGCAGAAAGAATAGCGTGCACTGTAACTTTAAAAGATCTCAACGCAATTTTGCTCATTGTGACTGCAAACATTCATTCATTCATTCATTTTCTATACCGCTTTATCCTCTATTCAGGGTCGCGGGGGGCCTGGAGCCTATACCAGGAGGCTTAGGGCACAAGGCGGGGTACACCCTGGACAGGGTGCCAATCCATCGCAGGGCACACACACATACACACATTTGTGACTACAAACACTTCCGGTTTAAGGTTAAGGGAAGACGTTTTTGCATGGAAATTTGTGTTTGAGGAATCCGACTCTGATTACTTACATTGTACTCGCATTCTGAGTGAAAATCACGGTCTGTGTGCAGAGCAGGAAAATGTATTTACATTTTATTTGTTTAACGACGAAGAACTATAGTAATGTACTTCTGACATTAGACAGACTTTAGAAAATCCAAACTGTCTCTTTAAGTTTCCAAAAAACTTCTTTCAACACTTTAAACCTAGAAGTAAGGATACTATGAATCTTAGAAAAAGAGTAAAAAAAAATGTGCTTGGAGAGCAGGTGGAAAAAATCATATAACATGAGGTTTAACAAGAAATTGAAGCTATGGAGAAAAAATCAAAAATGGTCAGATATGTAGACCGAGTATGGAAACCGAATGGGGTCAGAAGGCCGGGGACTAAATGAGCATGGATTCACCACTGATAAAAATGTCAGCTTTCTGACATTTTTCTTCTTTACCCCGGCCATGAACTCTTACAAGGCTTTTTTATGCAACTCCAGGCTCTAAACCAGGTCCCACCGCTAAGCAGAAAATGCCCCTCGGTCACATGCACATCCTTTAACCCTTCTAGAATTGAGTAAAATATTGATGCTAACTTTATCCTCAGCTGCACAGCAAGCAAGAAAGGTAGACATGCATCCAAGGAGAGAGAGCGAGAGAGAGAGCAGGTTCTGATACATTTTTAATATCCTAGCTTTGCTTTCAGATCTTTGTGCCCTTAGGCTCCTGCTCTCTTTTGGAGGCTGTAAGAAATTTAAACATTTTGCAGCTACAAATGAAGGACAATGCTACAGAAAACCAGCCTCCATGATAATGATGATGATGCTTCCCAAAGGCTAACTTGGCTGTTAAATATTTTTTTTGCCAGGTTTAGAATGAACCCTTATGGCACCTGAATAGCTATGGGTGAATATTTATGATCATCATAGAGAATTGCATATTTGCTAGAATATACAGTAAAGTTCACGGGATTACTTCATCCTGAGCGGTGAGGTTGGTAAATCATTCTGACTGGCCAATTAAAACAGTCTTCACATGAGCGTTTATCATAGAGAGTGTTACTCTTTCTGAGCGCTATGTTAGCACAATGTTGCATCACCGGCACTGTTCAACAAACCGGTTATGTAGGATCCAATTCAATTCAATCCCAGTTGTTCCAGAACGAGGTTTGCGTATTTCCAGTTTCTAATTTAATCAGAACATAGCATTAGCACTTGTTACATCTTATCTGTGCCTGCAGTGTCACCATGCTAGATGTAAGTTTTAAATCACATGATGCACTCTCTCTTTCTCTCTCTCTCACTCTCACAGGTATTTATATCTACACACCATGGGGGGTAAGATAGTAGTGATCAGACAGAACGCGAGAGATTAATGAAACAGTAGCGTGGCTGTGAATAATTCACGCACGTCCTATCTTCATTCATTAGTCTCTTGCTCGGATCAGACCTACGCCGCTCGAGAAGACGAGGCGAGCCGAAATTAAAGAGCCGTTCGTGTGGGGACATGTACTGTAAGGCACGTGTTTTTTTGGCGTACTGAAAATGAGCCATGCGACTTATCCTTTCAAACTTCTGGATTTTTTCATTTTTATAGAATTTTGCAATTAGGACCTGATGTTAAACTGAAATGTTTTATTCATTAAATGACAAATGAGCTGCTGTTGAAATGTAGAACTTTGATTAAGTTAGATTGTGCTTGATTGTGCTTATGAGATAATTGCGGATATATATATATATATATATATATATATATATATAAAACTCTCATATTCTTATAAACTTGTGAGTTGATGGTGAAATGAGTGCGTTGTTATTTGCATAGAAAAAGCCCAGAACAGCTCGACAGAGATTAGTAAGATATGTTTGAAAACTAGCAGATCTGCATCAACTTGACCTTGACTGACCCCTTGAAAGTCCTATTTACCAGACATGTGAACCAGTATTCAAAAGGGACGACATTCACATTCAGACCAGAAGTAGAACATTACGTGAGAACCATGTGGGTTTTTTATCCTTGCTCTTCCTCTTAAAAATGACACACCAAACATCTGACCGACTCTGCAACCACTAATCCAGGACTAAAGTGTATAGCAGCATGTATTCAGTATTGAACTTTGAAATGCTTTGTAGCTTTATACAGTCACACTTGAACCGGAACAAAACATCTCAGGACAGTGGGTGGAGTTTAGGTAAAACAGGGGCGTGTCCCAATTGACAACAACATGTCATGCTGACATTATATAAAATCAGATTAAAATACATAAACGTACAGTAGCTGTTAATTAACACTGTAATTATGTTAAATTGAGCTGTAAGTTTGGTAGATGAGTGCCTGATCAGCTTATCCCTCAACCCATGAGCTTGTTTTCTTTCATGTAAATGTGTGACTCAAGGCACGTGTCCCATAGTGCACCATGCAAAAGTGCCACTTTGTCATTTCTCACGAAATAAGTGTATATTATTACGAGGAAATCAACTGTAATTTAAGATTTTACACAAATTTTAGGTTTAAAAAGTAAATACAAGCAAGATAATAAAATCTTACTGTGGATCCAGAACATTAATTTCAGTTATAAACATGCAATGTGAGGACGATTCTGTTGTTTTCAATGGCTCGATGAGCGATCTGCACCCACATGCCCTAGCTTGGCCCATACGGTACCTGTGCAAGAAGACAAACCAAATCAGCAGGTAAACTTATTAACGCATTTTCTTCCCTTTTGTAGTAAGTAGCGCTAGACATCGAGTCTGTTCTGCCGTTTTGGAGAAACGTCTATGAAAAGCTTCTTAAAGTTTCAGAAAGGTATCTTTTCCCCAAACTCATCGAATAATCCACTCTGCACTTCATCCAGGCCTCTTCCCACCTGATCAGATTGTCCCTGGGGTTCCCGTAAAACCCAAACATGCCGGTGCTCATGTTTCTCTCCGGCTCCGTATCCGTTTTCATCTGTCTGTATCAGTGAAGAAAGAGGACTTTATTTTATTTCTCGCTGACTCGGACACCGAGACGTGTTAGATGTGCGATGCTCGTTATGGACGCAGGGTGAGGAGTTAATACCACTGATTGTGGGAGTCGATGTCAAAGCATGCTGGAAGTTTGTGAAAACACGATGATGGAGGTTAAAGATGTTTTTATCCGTAAAAAATCAGGAGAATTTAGAGTGGAAGAGATAGAACATGAATAAAGTGGTGTAAAAGATGCAGTATAAAATCAAAGATTCATTTAAGAAACATTATGCAGCTTGAATTAACCTCCATAGGAATTATGTAAGGAATAAAAACATCTATTTTGACACAAGTGTAATCCTCTTACTGTCATGCAACAGGAAAACAAACAAAAAAACTGCAGCTCTTCTGTCCCGGACATGCTGGAAAAAAATTATAACTTGCCTCTGACAATTATGCCTCTGATACTGAAGACTCCTTCCAACATCGTTAACAAAGCATCTTATCCAGGACCTTATCCAGCATGGACCAATCAGAGGCAGAGGACTTTGTGACAATGTCAGTTGTTAAAAGCGCTATACAAATAAACTGAAGAGGAACATCAGCTCACATTTATTATTTTAACTGCAAGTATTAAACAGTACTGAAAGCAATTTGACTATACAGTTCTTTTCAATTTGATTAGCCACCTACTCTTATTGTGTGTGTGTGTGTGTACACAGAGCTTGAGGAAGCTCCTCACTCAGCGCTGACACATTAAGGATATTCGAGTCTCAGGAGAGCTCAAGGTTTTAATTACACTGTGAGTGTATAGGTGAGAGAGAGAGACAGAGAGAAAAGGACAGACAGACATTGTGTGTGTGTGTGAGTGGCTGTACAAGTAAGTCAAAAGTTAATGTTAATATTATTACCAGGGTTTGAATAGTAAAGGAGTTTTCAGGGTAGAAAGTTAAGTTTTATCAGCATGAAACATGAAGGTGTGCAAAAGAGTGTTTTATCTTCCTTCTCCAGTCGATGGAGATCTAACAAGAACACAAGGTAGTTTTCCATTCCTTCCCCATATGCATACTGCAGGTCCATACTGTACGTGCTGCACAACTCAAACCAGTAGCACAATGTACAGAGTGTATGTTTTATTGATCACACACACCCCGAGTTGAAAGAGCAATGCAGCTGTCAGGGCGAGCTCATCCCCCCGTTCCCGCACACAGGCAGGAATTTCTTTCTTATCATGACCGGTTCAGACTTTTCTCCATTTTCAACAGCTCGGCAGGATGCTGCAAATGCCAGCAGGTCCGGCGACGGATAGACGAGAGGAAAGAACAGAGGGGTAGAGAATGAAAGAGAAGGAGATCAATGCAGTAAGCAATTCTGCAGCGAGTAATGGAAAAGGTAAAGGATGTGGAAAGGTCAAAATAATAAAGGTCCAGGACCACCTGCTGTCCTGCAGTGGCTCTGTGTGTATGTGTGTGTGTGTGTGTGTGTGCAGGCATGTGCACTCATGCAGAATTTTGTGGCACAACATGGATTAAAGTAACACTTAATCGATTAGGTGATATTGTATCATTTTATCATAGTATATGTAAGAAATAAAATAGGGATGCACCGATACCGGTATCGGGTATCGGCCTCGATACCACATTTTCTAAAGTACTCGTTAAAAGTCCCCCG
>JAQMYK010000038.1:34312137-34328342 GCA_030014345.1 Clarias buthupogon | reverse complement strand
TATGGATGGGCTGACAAGGAGGATGAAGAAGAGAAGCAGGATGAAGAAGAAAACTAAAGATGAAAAGTCTAGATTCTGTTTTAATTTTGTTTAAGTTTTTTTTGTCTTTGTGAGACTCCTCGGTTATTTATTTTATTACATTTAAGAGATATATTGTTGAAGCTGGAACAGATATTTAATTATTTATTTGAAGAATCTAAGAGAGCTATTATTTTGTTATAAGTTTTTACAGATTTCATTTTATTTTATTACAGAGTTTAATTCTGCACCATTGAAGTATAATAAATAATGTTCATCAACCACCAAGAAGCTTATCTGAATTCGCCTGGAGGCCGTGCCGATCGTCCTCCTTTTTGGAAATCAAAATATGGTCACCCTAACACACACACACACACACACACTCAGATAAACATTCACCTCCATAAAATGGGACTGGACTGATAAACACATGCACGCATACACACTGATCTACAACCATCCAGCAAATTTCAACACCAAAATTGAAATTGTTTTTTGCACAAATATTTATATTATTAGCTGCTATTATTAGCTTTTATTATTAGCTTTCTTGACGTTGCTGCTACTTACAAGAATGTTTACTGTTTTTTATATATATTATGCCATTAACTTGCACTTCCTCAATCAACTATTGCAGTACATCACATTGTGTCATGTTGTCGTGTTGCTGCTCCTGGTTGCGCATTTGCATGTCTTTTGTATAGTACTTTAGATAATTTATGGTGTAAATATGGTTTGTCTTAGATAGTCAGCAAATTAGGTGTCCTAGATAGCTAGTTAGTTTCTCTTAATTTATGTTGCATGTGTGTAGCACCTCGGTCCTGGGGGAACGCCGTTTCGTTTCACTGTGTACTGAACTGTATATGGTTGAAATGACAATAAAAGCCTGACTTGACTTGACTTGAAAATAAATGAAACGGACGCACCGTGTCCTAAATTCCAGACAGGACAGGACAGGACAGGACAGGACAGGACAGGACAGGACAGCGCTCCAGTGTGCGTCGCAGTAAAATTTCCCTTATCACCAGAGAAACATATTAAAGCAGATGACACTGTAGAGTTAAATAATAAATGTGGAGCTGAAAGGATGATGGAGCATGGCAGGAAACGGCACTCACAGGACAGGAAGCTGTTTTTTTAAACTTTACAATTCCCAGCCTAAACCCTAACCTCGGCATTGCTCCGCATGTTGCTCTGAAGTTTCATGTGTGTGAGAAGGCATTTATAAATGGTGCAAAAACAATGACGTCTGGGATGTCTGTAAAACACACACGCACACATACACACACACACACATTTAGATTTTGAATCCACATTATGACCTTAAAATTCCAGAAGCAACAGTGAATATAATTAATTAAGTAAATGTTTAATTGTTGTAATATTTACACGTGATTTAAGCACCTGAATGAAAAGTGTTTAAAGATTTTTAAAGGTATTATTATTACAGGAGGCATTTTTTGAAACAAGGTTAGATGTGTTACATTTATTTTGCACAAAGCTTCTCGTCATTCTTTCAAAGGGTGCCAATAAAATGCCTCTGCTTTGGACAGATGTAAACGATTTGTTTAAGAGCTGAGTGAAATTCAAAGTGTGTATCCACGGATCCTGATTTCCATGTCAGTGAGAAGTGAGACAAACACCAAAAACAAAGAGATCAGGCATTCAGGTTAGAATTAGGATCACTTTACTTAAGCGAGCGGTGTTTGTAAAAGCTTATAACACCCACATATGCATCAGTGTTATAGCAAAAAAATAAAAAAAGTATAAAATATATATATCTGATATAAGAACAGATCAAAGCTAATTTTTTTCTAAAAACAGAATTGATGCTCAGATTTGCTTCGCACACAGCGATGGAAAAAGGTCTTAGAATTATGACATTTTCTTAGGATTTCCCCTTAAATTTAGGACTAAGTCTTAGTAAAAATAAAAATGATTCACGCAACATCTTATCCCTAAAAACAGCTCCTAAGGTAAAAATTGTTAAGAGTAGAGAGGAGGACTTTTAAGATGCTTAAGAGTTTCTATAGCAGAGGACAAAATGGCGGAAAGAAGAAATATTCTCCAAACACTGAACGTAAAGCTAAAAGTAAACACTGATCTACTGTCCAATCTGGTTTTCTTGTTGATTTACTTCCTTCCATCTCTCCTGTAGGATTGTTGGCTACAGACCATCTAAAAGTGCAACTTAAACAGACCGTCCTGTAATCATGTAAACTGGTAAAAGCTGAGCCATTTCGCTCCCAGCAATCTAAAAATGGATCACAAGTAATAAAATCAGTTTGGTAAATAAATGTAAGACCTTAAATATAGTAACTACTATATAAACACCCAAAGACGAACAGTGACTACAGGCCTGTTGCTCTGACCTCGCATATCATGAAGTCACTGGTAAGACTGGTCCTTAAGCACATCCGGACAATCGTAGAACCATACCAGGACCGTCTGCAGTTCGCCTATCAGCCCCGCATTGGTGTGCAGGATGCCGTTATCTATCTGCTGAACAGAGCATATACATACCTTGAGGAGTCAGGTAACACTGTGACAGTCATGTTTTTTTTTATTTCTCCAGTGCGTTCAACACAATCAGACCTGAGCTACTCAGTAATAACCTACTGGACATGCGGGTGGATGTTTCCCTTGTGACCTGGATTACGAACTATCTAACAGGTCGTCCACAATATGTGAGGCTGCAGAACATCTGGTCAGACACTATTGTGAGCAGCACAGGGGCCCCCCAGGGGTCAGTCCCATCTCCCTTTCTGTTTACACACTACACCTCAGACTTCAGACACCGCTTGCTGTTTGGTCTCCAGCATTATCTTCTCTGCTGTAGTCTGCTGGGGGAGAAGATTAAAATCAGCTGATACCAACAGACTTAATAAGCTCATCAGAAAAGCGTGTGGGCTCAGTCATTGGAGTGGAGCTGGAGTCTCTAGTTGAGGTATCTGAGAGGAGGATGCTGAAGAAACTTCTCAGTATCATGGACAATACATCACATCCCCTACACGAGTCACTGATGTCATACAGGAGCACGTTCAGCCACAGACTGAGACTACCAAAGTCTAAAACTCAACGCCACAGGACGTCAGTTATACCAGTGGCAATTAAACTCTATAACTCCTCCCCCTTCATTCGGGAGCTTCATTCATGACTGAATTTATCATTAGAACTTTATCATGCCCTGATACATTGTGCAATATTATCACAATAACAATATCACATGCAAAACCACTAATTATGCAATGTTATGAAAATCATGTGCAATATTTCTATATATTTATTTATTTCTATATATTTATTATTTAAATATTATGTGCAATATAAATCCTGGGTATAAATGAAAAAGACAATTCTGCACCTTTCTGTACAGTCTGTAGTTTATTAGTTTTTTCTATATATCTTTTTATTCTATTTATATCTGTTTATATTGTATTTTATTTCTCTCTCTTTTTTTTAAAATATGCAGACACTGGAGAAACAATTTCCTTCGGGATTAATAAAGGCCTATCTTATCTTATCTTATCTTATCTTAACACCCTTGAAAATGGCTTTGCATGAGAGAAGTCATCAAAACTAAACACAAAAACCTACACATTCAGCATCATAACAGATGTCACTATGGAGCTCGAAGCCAATGTGTGATGCCTAAGCCACCAGCGGGCTAAACTTGGCGAGCAACCTGTTCAAACTTTAAACAGCATCTGTGGCGAGATGAAGCCGTCTGGTTTTCTTTGCGTTCTGGTGCTAATTTGCCGGATGGCTGAGGGTTATTCGATGAGCCCTGAAGTCAGATAAAGTTTACTCTTCTGCCACATACAGTAATACGTCAGAGTGAAAAACCTCACTGTGATATTTCTGTCACTCGACTCAGGTGCAGCGCTGAGGAACTCAGCACTGGAATCACACAAATGATACCCAAATAGTCGCACATATTCAAACATGGTTAAAAAGTTACATCAGTATATATCCTTGTGCACAGACTCACGTAGCTGCTTAAAATGCATTCACAATTTACATTATTGTTTGTTTACTCAAACCTCTCCGGATCCGATCAATCCACAAACTTAAAGTTTTATATGATGTTCCAGGGCTAATATCACATCCTCTGTTAATAATGCTCCAATTTGACTGTCTAATGCTATTGTTAGTGGGGTTTCTTTCCTAGTTCTGTACTGTTTTGTGTTTAAGCTCCACTAAATTGTAACAAGTTAATCCCTCACTTATCCGTCATTTGTTTTTAGGCTAATTTGATGAATGAATGTTGTATTCATTTCTACCTTCTACTTGTTTTTTTGGTTTTGTTTGTTTGGTTTTCAAATGATGAGGTCTATGCTGCGTGGATGGAAATGTCATGGAAATATTACACCTGCAAGCTGAACTTGGCGAGCAACCTGGGCAAACTTTAAACAGTATCTGTGCAGAGATGAAGTCATCCGCTTTTCTTTGCGCTCTGGTAGCACTTTGTTGGACGGCTGAGGGCTATATACGACAATACATCAATGCTAATACTACTGGGAACTGGTCCACTGCTCAAACTTACTGTAAAAGCAAGTATAGAAATCTGCCTCTCATCACAAACACAAACGAATCCCAGCGGCTCCAGAAGATCCTCGGTTCTGATACTTGCTGGATAGGGTTGTCCAGGGACCCAAATGATGCAAGTCTCTGGCCATGGGATGAGAAAGGAACCTATCCCTACACTCAGTGGATGCCTGGCCAGCCTGTGCCTGATGGTACTACAAATCTAGATTGTGCTGTGGCTCAGTCAGGCGGATGGAGTAGTTTTGATTGCTCTATAGGTCAGATGTCAGTTTACTGTTACAGGATCGTTGTATTCATTGCACAGCCGATGACATGGGAGACAGCGCTGAGTTACTGCAGGACTCACTACAAGACCTTGGCCTATCCAGCTTATCCGTCTGACCTCCAGGCGGCTTACCTTGTGATGACGCAGAACATTACCGTGTGGACAGGGCTGCGCTTCGTGAATAGACGATGGTATTGGGTAAGCAAAGCTGCACTGCAGAGCACGATCTCCATGCCTTCATGCCCAAACATACCCTACAACTGTGGAGCTTATAACTTCAATACAGGAGCTTGGGAGAACAGAGCATGCAACGAGGAGCTTCCTTTCCTCTGCTACTGGTGATCGGAGGTGAGTAATAAAGATCTACATCAACTGATCAGAAACAAAACAGCACCTTCACCTTCATTTCCACCTTAATGCTATTGAAAAATATCACATCAACAATGACACCTGTATCTTTTTCTCCTGCTTTGAACAGAACTCCGAGTAGGACAGCCTGCTCCGAGAAGAAGATTATGCCCCTTACACAGGACGCCCCTAACTCATACACTCCTCTTATAATGAGGCAATTTGCTGACGATTTTATTTTTGTTAGTTATGCAATTATTTTAAAAAAAATGAAGATGACATGTAACATTGAAAACGAGTCATCTCACAATCTGAATGATTATATGGGTTTTTATTTAAATAACCATCTTCATCTTGGAGTATGTAAATGATCTTGCTTCTGAAAGAATGTATTAAATAAGGAGAATTAAGGATGCATTAAAATTAACTCATTAATAGAAATCCTAATCAATACCTTCTGACCAACCGAAATATAGATTTTAGCATTCCTGTATTATAAATACAACCTATAAAAACTTAATAATTAAATACATAAACACGCAGGTGATTATTGTAATTATTTTAGGCTTGGTGTTGGGAACTTTCTAGAAAAAATAATGTTGAAATATTAATTAAATATTGAGGGTTGTTTTTAGGGAATTGTTGATGAATTTAAATAATCGCAGAAGACAGGGATGTTAAAAATTTTTTAAAGCCTATTAAATGCTTTTGTGTCAGGACTATTGTACTTGAATTTAGAAATAAAGTTTCTATGACCTACTGTATTTGTTGTGCTTGTTATTAACCAGCATATTTAAAATGAAGTTAAGCTAAGATTAGAATAACTTAGACTTTTGTATTTTAATAAAAACACAATGGGGAGAGATAAAGTGCATCATTTAGGCGTGGTCATGTCACTCGAGGTTTTTCTTTTCTGAAAAAAATGCGGCCATTGCTGCTGTGTCACTTGTGAGTGTGACCTTTCACCTTAAGAAGATTCATTACCTAAAAAACAAAAAAAAACAAAAAAAAACTTATCACGTAAAGTTACAGCTTCACCTCCCACACTGGGACATTTCACTGAAAAACTTCACACTGTTAGTCAGTTAAATATAAGAATGAAGAAGCTCAAGGATGAAAGAATGTTTACTTTATATTTAAAATGTATTTAGTAATATTATAAAAACCTTTAGTGAGAATTAACTGCACGGAGGGACAGAAGGAAGAAGTGACAGTGGCGGATCCAGAAGACGACGAACAAAATGACAACTATAGGACTAGACTGAAGAATTTATGAGAGCTGTGTGTGTGTGTGTGTGTGTGTGTTATGACATCATCGGCGATTGAGGTTTATAACGTGTGTTTGCGCGTTTATAAGACGAATGAGGAGCGAGTGCTGAGTGTGGACTCTGAGACAGACCGTCCTCTCCCTTAATATTTCACCAACTGAGGAAAGAGTCATGAAAGATTCACACACACACGGGCCTGAATGCCTGAAATCTCACCTCCTCCTCCTCCTCCTCCTCCATCGTCCCCTCCGTCTCCTCTCTCCAAGCTGAGTCTCTCTCTCAGTCTCTTATTGAGCTTTGTTTTCGGTTTCTCTCTGTCATTGCTCCTCATTGTCTTTTTCTATTTCATCCACTTCACTCTTTTTTTTTTTATTTACTTCTCCACATTTTTTTATTTTATTTACCTCATTCTATCCATTTCACCACATCTTCACGACCCCTCCCTCACTTCTAACTTCACTGCTGTTTTCTCTGAACCTCATGCAAGGGCACTTTTCCTTTTCTTGCCTAACTTTTTTTCTTTTTCTGTAGTCCCCCCCCACACCCCCCCCCCCCTTCTCCACACTAGGTACATAAAGCAGGATGAGGTGAGGAAGCCGGCAGTAATGCGTTATTGATGATTAGAAGAAACGAGTACAGTGCCGCGTTCATATGGTGAGTCTGAATCACGCTCACACTTTCTCATGATTCTCACAGGGCTTCTGTGTGTGTATATGTGTGTGTGTGTGTGTGTGTGTGTGTGTTCCCTGTCTTCTCTCCACCATGTCCTCGCTCTGTCATATCCCACAATGCCGAATGTCAGCCAAAGAGTTGGCGAGATGCAGAGCAGAGATGCACTGACTAAAATAACATCATTAAAAGCACTGTATGGCTCATACGCACACACACACAAACACAGAGTATGTATGCATATGTATACATGAACACACATTTGCATTTATACAGTGTGTGTCATAAATGAGAGGATTGTGACAGAGACGAGAGCAGAAGTAACAGACAGAGAGAGTAACAACCGACATCAATCACACGTCTGACAAGTTACAACTGGAGAGAGAGAGAGAGAGAGAGAGAGAGGACCCTTTGTTTATCTTGATGCAGGGCATGGGTTTAATAATTTAATCTGGCACAGAGTGAAAGAACAAAGTACATGTTTCCTAAATGAGAGACAGAGAAATGAGTGACAAAATAATGGGAACGCACAGAGACAGAGATAGAGGAAGACAAAAAATGAAAAACAGAAAGAGAGAGAGAGAGAGAGAGAGAGAGAGAGAGAGAGAGAGAGAGAGAGAATAACCGCTGTGTATGACAGGCCGTGCAGGAGAAAGATATTTGAAAACCTCTGCACACACACACACTGATTCTGTCACCCAACACACTGAAACACTTGCGCTATCCTTTAACATTTTTATTATGACTCCACCACCACTCTCACTCCATCTGCACTCTCACTGGAACTGGAGATTTAAACCATTAAAACCGAAGCGGCACAGGTCTCTGCTGGCAAAACATCTACTGTATATGGAAGTCCTGCCAATGTGTGTTAATAGGGACGTTTCACACATCAAACTATGCATTTGGGATTTCGGGTATGTTAGGTAGAACACAAGTCATTATTACTTTTATAACGGGTAAAGTTTACCACGACCGGAATGTGGGAATGATGTCACAAACATGTAGAACTCTCACATTGTTATGGCCATAGAAACAACTGAACACAACAAGAAAAAAAAAGTGAGCATGTACAGGTATATCAGGGTTATTTCTTTGCCGGTGTGACCTTTTTATTTTCCTTTTTGCTCAGTCATGATTGTACTGTATGGTCGGTTAAAATGAACTCAAATTAAGTTCATCATATTGCCTAGGTGTGCTGAAAAAAAGTATACGGTCACTCTATACTGCACAATCCTGCACCCCTATATACAGCACTTTTTTTTTTTAACAGCAAAACAAAAAAATGCCAAAATTCTTTAAAATTGGCTACAATTTTAAGGGCTACAGACAACGCAAACCCTTTACACTCCATGATTACTGAGCAGGAACCTATTCTAAAATGATCCTGAATGAAATGATTAAACACAACAGCACGAAATTCTAATCTGACATTTTAAAACTCCTCGATCTGGTTGTGAGTGAAGGTTCTTTCCCTGGAATCTGGAATCCAAGTCTAAGAACACCAGTCCATAACAGTCACCCCCAATAATTCCCACCGTGTGTGTGTGTGTGTGTGTGTGTGTGTGTGTGTGTGTGTGTGTGTGTGTGTGTGTGTGTGTGCGCATGTGTGAGAAAGGTAATCTGGGGAAGATCAAGATCATGTGCAAATGCTATCAGGGATTTTTTTATACAGTGCTGGTAAGTGGCGTAGACAGGAATCTTATCATCTTATTAAGTCCATGTATTCAGGAAACAAGTGTGGAATAAGAATTGGCAACAAATGACCATATCATCTCTCACAAGCGTGGAGTGAGACAGAGCTGCTGTTCAAGTCCAACACCATTCAGTATATACAATGGTGTGAAAAAGTGTTTGCCCCCTTACTGATTTCTGTTTTTTTTTTTTGTATGTTTGTCACACTTTAATGTTTCAAATCATCAAACTTATTTAGATCAAATAAAAATTTTGTCATACACAGTACGATATGCAGTGAAATGCTTATAGGACTGTCAGTGACCTTAAAAAGAAAATTAAAGCTTATAGATAAGAAATAAATATGAATAAAAATAAATACAATAGAAAATAAATTTAACTAGGATAGAAATAGAAGTATACTGTACAAATAAGAAAAATACAGCAAAATATAGAAAATATAGAGGAAAAATATATAAATTTGTAAAAATTTCTACATTTGGTGTAAAAAAAAAAAAAGAAGAAGAAGAAGAAGAAGAGGACTGAGGGTGTGCAAATATGCATAAAAAGTGACTTATTAAAGTGACTTATTAAAGTGTCTTGTGCAATGTTCCAGAAATGAAAATATAAAAAATATAATAATTAAAATATTAGTCAAAGATAACACAGGTAAATATATCATGCAGTATTTAAATGGAGGTTTTATTATTAAGGGAAAACTAAATCCAAATCTACATAGCCCTGTGTAAAAAAGTGTTTGCCCCCTAAACCTAATAACTGATTGGGCCGTCCTTAGCATCAACAACTCCAATCAAGCGTTTTCAGACGAGCAGAAGGCAGACGAGCGAATACTTTTGGCAATATAGTATACAGTATATATAATCTGGCCCTAAACAGACAGGACAGTGTGGCTGATTATCTGAGGACAGTGAATGGTTCAAAGCTGAGAAACACTTTCTGTCCAGCCTCATAGAGCAGCGTCTGGCTGTAGAGACGAGGCGAGACAGACAGTCCTGGCTGCCCTGAGACTGTCCCTCCCTGAATGCTCAAAATATCACCACATTCACACTGAATTCTTCACCAAATTCAGTCAAATCATACCTGACTTTAAATGCCTCCGCGACCCTAAAATATTGCCCTACCTACTGGGGGGGCACAGAGAGCTGCACACTAGAGGCATAGCACACACACACCTGCCATCATGACCATGTCATGTGACACACACACATAGGACTGTGATCCAGCTCTCTTATAGTGCTATGTCGCCATCTTACAGTGTGCATGTGTGTGTGTTTTATTCCCCTTTGGCTGGGTGTGTAATAAACCACCATAGGGTACATACGAATTGTAGATGTGACTCACCGACACTGTAGCTGTGTAAATGTAGCTCACCGACACTGCCATGTATGTGTGTGTGGTGACATGTACAACGGTCCTTCAACAGCATGTATGAGATGCTCCACACTCACGGATGTCCTCTGAACAGTTACAAAAGTGGCAGAGTACATAGAATCTGTTTATTTTTCAATAATTCATTAATTTAAATGTAAGTTTATTATATTTAACCCTTGTGTGGTGTTTATATTTTTGTTACTCCGCCAGTGTTCCGGGTCTGGTGGGCCTGATGCATTTTGTAGTTTTTAATTCAACACAATCAATCAATTTTATGTTAAAATATTCAACAGATGTTTACTTCATCCGGATTATAAGCAATATACAGTACACAGGATATATGGATATATACACACACTTCACAGCACTTTTTTTGTTGTTGCTGGCTGCAACTTAGAATAATAGCCCCAGGGCCCACAGCGTCCTGATGTGACAGATAGCTTGTCTCTTTTCTAGGGACATTGTTGCAGGGAAAAGTTTCCTTGCCAGTTTCTGCATCCTACCGGGATTCTGTGGATTCCCCCATGACCCCGAAACTCCAGCAAGGATAAGAACCCCAAAGTGGGAATGTGAATGGGTTTGGTCCATCTCCTTTCCCCTCGTTTCACAAAACACGCCTTCCTTCTAAATTATTGCAATCCAGAATAATTTTCTGGATCGAATCTGGGATGAAAAGCTCAAAACTAGAGCTGCACATGAGAAACTGCCAACTGTTGGCCCTGGTTGCTATCTTATCACATTGGCAGCCATGCAGGGTGGCTGGCAAGAAGACTCAACCTTTTCTTCAAAGTCACTGTCAGACATTTCAGAAATGTGATCCCTTTCCTCTTCAACATCATCAAAAGCATCTCTCTCTTCCAAATTCAATTGCAATGTCGTCTGAACAGAGAATCTTTTGGCCATCTTGATAAGTTGTGATAAGGAACCACGAAGCTATATTTATTGCATCTGGTCCCCAATTTGAAATATGACTTCCATCTCCTGTAAGTAACATCTTCTGACCAATCAGAATGCAGAATTCAGCTGCACCGTGGTATTACACACATTAGCACACAGTTCACCATTTGTGCGGAAGCAGAAGGTTGTGAAGGACGAGGTGAATCTGAGACGTGTGGTGTTAACAGGCGTGATCATTGACATTCACACTTGCAGAGTAAAACAGCTTGTGTGTGTATGGAATATAAATGAGGTGTGCTAAAGCAGTGTGTGAGAGTTCCAGACCGGGATCGATTACGATTTCCTCATTACTTCACCGTCATGGTCCGTAACCGATGGTCACACTTAAAACCGCTCGATTCAGGGTTAAATAAAGATCGCTCTAGCATAGCAGGAATAATGGAGATTAAACGATGTAGTAAAAAATCTGACATTTTGTTGTCATGCTTCATCAGGAGCCTGTGATCATGTAATAACAGAGTTCGGTGTGGGAGCCAATTGCGTGAATTAAGATCTGAGGGAACTAAAACATGATCTTTAAAAAGCTTTAAAAAACAAGTGAATGAATCTGTGTCATGTGCCGTCATGGCTGGAGTCATTTCCTACAAACATGGAAGCCAAAGCACTAGATTTCCAACAAGCTACACGAGCATTCTAATGATTTCCACGCTATATGGTTATCAGATCGAGTGTGCCGAACCATATCCGAACACCTGAGTCTGTGAGTTATTACGGTCATGACGAAGAGTCCCCTCTCGTTCAGGAAGTCACTCTTTAAATCTTTTGGTCATGGATGAGATTCACTTCAGTCTTACTATGGATAATCAGGGTTCGAACAAATGACTTGTTTGAGTATAGCCGACATTTACCCCACCCCACCCCAATACCCCGCTGCCTTGTAACAAATCAGTGTTCAAATCAGCAACTCTTTTCATCTCTACAAAGATTCTGTCGAGCACATGGCAAGCTTGATGTCTGAAGCACAGTCTACAAGTATAGCAGCAATTTACCCTATTTCCCAGCTCCCCAGGGTAAGCCAATAAATTACCGACACACTCCTGCACACAATTACACACTACACTCTCTGCTCAGCTACTTAAACCCCTGACTTTTATTCACACGTTGCATAATATAGTGTTGTGCTCCAGGCTGCTGCATTACTAAGCGTTTCTCGTAATCTACTGATGTACGGTTTCCACCCTGTTCATGTTTTGCAGCTCCATAAGTCAACCCAGGCACAGTGTTTATCGATCTCCCTGACTTTCATTTTGTCTTATTGCCGGTGTTTGTTTTGCTTTCAAGGTTTCCATTAAAGTGTTTGTCTGCACATGCTGTGCGTTGCACATTCTCGAAAAACTCACTCCGTTCCTTCAACAAATCAGTCTTGGAATCAATGAATGAGTTCATGGAATCAGTGTTTGGATCAGTGAATCTGTCCATCACAACTGGGATTCACTCTATCATTCGCTAAATCAACACTTAGTCTTTCCATCATGACAGAGTTTCGCAGTGAATCAGTGAGTCCATGATTCTTTTAACGCAGGTTCGTAAATTTCATCAACAACTCACCCAAAATCAGGGCCAGAATTGACTTGTTCAAGATTCACTCGTTGTCTTTCTATCATGACTGAGATTCACTTGGTTGAACAACTTGGACTACAATGGGTATAGGGCGAGGTTAATTATGTTGATGCATTTTCATTCCTGCTGCGTGACTAATTATTGACCCGAAGAGACAGAAAGAGCAAAGACACACAAACACCGGCACCGTGCTGAGGGATAAACAGAAAATGTTCTGGATTTGCGAAGAGAACAAAATTAAGAAAGTGCACAAAAGGAGCAGAATGTGATTATATATATATTTGTAATGTGTGTGTGTGTGTTTTATTTATTGTTCTTAATGTTTCACCCTCTGTGCTGACCGACACACAGTGGGAGATCAGTTATGGAGCGATACGTGTGATGCGCACTGCTGCTGTGTGTTAACACTCTTGAAACCCATGACGTCCTGCTGACCTTCATAAAGCTCACAGCGGTTGGACAGAATAATAACATCACAACACAAGGAGAAGAAAAAGAACAAGAAGAAGAAGAAGAAGCACAACAACAAGAAGATCCTGGGACCAGATTAGTTGAAAAGCTGTAGCTGGAGGTTAAGGGAACTATAGGTCACTGTATAGAACTGTGTTAATATCTATCTTAAACCACACACACTTTTTTGATGATGCCATCAACCAGATATAAAACCAGGGACATCACTTTTCATATCATTAAACATTATTAAAAAAATAAAAAGGGGAAGAGAAGTCAAACATTTTAGGGATGTGCTATTATTGGAAAGCAATCAGCGGTAATGGTAAGAGGTGACTACTATTAAATAATATATAATTGAAAGAGCAAGAAATTAAACTCTTGTGAACGCAGCTTTTGCCGTGCATGTGTGTGTCTGTCTGTCTGAGTTATGACAGATCAATACTAACAACAGGCGAAACCATGATTCTTAGTGACTATGCATAAATCCATGTGACGTAGGATGAGTGCAAACGCTCACACACACACACATCACTGTGATTTGTGCACTGTGCGCCGCACTGATGGTGTTTCTGGTCACATGACAGAATCAATAAACACTGAAAAAACACTTTTTTCTGTTTCTGTCTGAATCAGCAGGTGCATGGAGATGATGAACACTCCTCCATTAAAATTCAAAGCAAATCAACAAAACAAGAGCCCCAGGACCAGTTCAATCTGAAGTCGCATTCAGGGTTGCCAGATTAGCTGCTCAAAACCCAAAAAGGAGCTCAATACCAAAAATCATCTGAAACTTCTAAAATCATGATTTTTTTTAAAAGGTGCAAAGGAATTTTGGAGCTTTAACTCTGACTGTTACGGCACTGGCACTGGAGACTCCTTCTATAAAAGTTAAATAAACCTTGCCCTACAGGCAGCATCTGCTGTGCACTTGTAACTATAAAAGGCATAATGCATAAAAATGAGTGCGTTCATATAAACCTGTTACTGCTGTTAGAGAAAATTAGCCAACACCTTCCCATCTGACCAATCGGAATCGAGGATTCAAAAGCACTGCGGTGTAAATTCAATGACTAAGTGTATGTAGAAGTTTCAGCCACACTGTAAGTTTGAAAGGTGACAAAGTCAACATTTTAAAGAAAAACTGCTAAACTTGCATTTTAAAATGGACAAAATAGAAAAACCATAGAAGGCTGTATCTGTTGCGAGCATGACTGTCTGTCTGGTGTAAAGCCGTGGGAGACGTCTCCTGAGGGGGAGGTGAGAAATGGCAGCCATTTGGTGAGCTGGGCAAAAGGCAGGGTTGGATTTTTGTCACAATGGGCCTTGGAACACGAAAAAGATCTACTCACGCTGCTTTTCCAAATAAAGTGTTTGCACAGGCACACTCCTACACCTATAAAATTACATAAATAACAATAAACCGGTAGCCCAGTAATGTTGTCTAAGCCTGATTAACATCAAGCACAATCAGCAAAGCAAAAAAAAAAGGAACATGTCATTTCCACATGAACAAATACTCACACAAACAATCACAGACACAACTGCATTTATACACACCGTATAATGCAGTATTTTATTCAGACCTTCAAAAATAGTTCTATATGAAACACTGGTATATTCTCTTCGGCTATTCAACCCACTTGCCCCATCTTGCCCCATCCTCCCTGACTGTTGGCAACTTTACCCCTTTCTATGATGGGGAGATTGCAAACATCTGCCAGACTATCACTTCCACCCCAACTCATACAGTACAGTTTCAGGACTTCCTTTCTCTTTCACTAGCACATTTTTCTAAACTGACAACAGAAGAGATCCACCATGACATCTCTAGGCCATCTAATAAAGAAGTCCACCCCTTCATCACAACCATCATCAGTCTTTCCATATCATCTGCTCATGTTCCTTATGCACTTAAGAAGGCAAGGGTTACTCCCATCCAGCAGGCATCAGGAACTAACAGCTAGTATTGTTTCTCTCATTCTGTTTAAAATTCTCGAATGCGTTTTATTCAATCAAATGTCTTTTTATCTCTCATAGAACAATCTCGATGACCCGAACCAATCTAGATTCAAACCTGCTAGATCGGTCACAACTTTTATCTGTCCTTGTCATCCTCCTCGACATCTCAGCAGCGTTTGACATGATAAACCATAAGATTCTCATGTCCATCTTTGTGAGTCTCGGAATTTGTGGCATAGCATGGCAATGGTTAGCTTCGTACCTAGAAGGTCAGTCATATGAGGTGACATGGAGGGGTCCACATCTACTCCATATCTCAATACTCAATCTCTATATGAGGTCATATCCTCACATGGGTTTTCATATGCATATGCATGGGTTATGAATGAGATAAAAATGTAAGTCGCTCTGGATAAGAGCGTCTACCAAATGCCTAAATGAATTCAGAGCACTTATATACTGTACGTTGCTCTGGATAAGGGCATCTCCCAAATGCTGCAAAAGTAAATGTTTGACAGTGTGCCCTTCACCAAATAGTCATATTACAATCCATTACATCTCAAGCAGATATTAACAAAATGATTTGCAGATATTAGTGACCTCAAAATCACATGATTTTACCATGTAAACCATGGTTTAGCATTTCAAGTTGGTCCACAAATCTGTCATTCAGCATCATTGCTGTTTCAACTTGTGACACTGCGTTCTGATCGATATGCTGTAACACTCTCTAACCTGGTGCTCGCAGGTTACCGAACCGAGCTAATGAGAGGTTTCGCTCAATTACAGCCCATTTCCCATGATTCTCTTGACACATTCACTTCCTGCTTCATTAAACTATTTAGTTGTGGAGTCATGACTGTAAGATAAAATTATCTTTAGAATATTCTCTCTTTATCCTGTCATTTCTCTTCGTTCTGAGCACTGCAGGTTTTAATCTGAAGAGAGAACACAGCGAGAGACAAACAAACTAGCTGTGTCATGTTTGCTAGCTTTAACTTTTTATATACAAATAATCAGAGGTGTCAAGTAACGAAGTACAAATACTTCGTTACCTTACTTAAGTAGAAATTTTGAGTATCTATACTTTACCG
>JAQMYK010000038.1:34288772-34299546 GCA_030014345.1 Clarias buthupogon | reverse complement strand
GTCATAATTATGAGATAGTAAGTCATAATTATGAGATCAGGATGTCATAATTATGAGATATTAAGTCATAATTATGACATAAGTCCCGTGATTTTTTTTTTTGTGTGTGAATGCAATGCGCTTCCGTACCCCCACAGGCACCTTCTCAGGTTAAAAAAAAAACTCTAAATGTACAAGTTACAAGAAAAAGCTCAGTTAAAAGAAAAATGATTAGAGATAAGAAACTCGCTCCCTGGTATAATGACCACATGCACTTTAAAACAGGCCGCTCGAAAACTAGAATGTAAATGGCATCAAACTAAATTGTTAGTATTTTAAATAACTTGAAAGGAGAGCATCCTGAATTATATATTTAAAAAATTAATTAAAAAAAGCTCTTAGTGTTGCTAGATCAATGTATCTCTCCACTTTTATAGAAAATAACAAAAATAATCCTGGATTTTTATTTAATACAGTAGCAAAATTAACCAGGATAAGAAATCTCCACATCAGCAATATGCAGCTTGATGAACTTTTTCAATAACAAAATAGTAAATATTAAGCAAAATATTTTTTTGCCTAATATTTTTTGAAATTTTAAACCAGACAATTTTACAAATGCAGATGTTAAACTAACCATATCAGATCAGAACCTAGAATACTTTACTCCCCTTGAAGAGAATGAACTAATTTCACTCATCTCTTCTGCAAAATCATCACCATGTGTATATTAGATCCCATACCGACACATTCTCAAGCAGACAGTACCAGCAATAACACAACTCCTGTTGAAAATAATTAACTCCTCACCCAGCAGTGGGTTTGTTCCAAAATCTTTTCAATTAGCATTTATTAAGCCACTTATTAAGAAACCTGACCTCCATCCCTGCCACCTGTCCAACTACAGGCCGATATCAAACCTCCCCTTTATCTCTAAGCTTCTGGACAAGATAGTTTTGTTCATATCTACATAGGACTAGCATACACAAACCGTATCAGTCAGGATTTAGGCCTCATCACAGCACAGAGACAGCACTTGTTAAAGTAATAAATGACCTCCTATTGGCCTCTGATCAGGGATCACTATGCTTGTGTTACTCGACCTCAGTGCAGCTTTTGACACCATTTATCATAGTATTCTCCTTCACAGATTGGAAAATGTAGTAGGAATTAAAGAGAACGGCCCTCACGTGGCTTAAATCCTATTTGACTGATCATTATCAGTTTGTAGATTTACAGTAAATAATGATTATTCTGCATGTCCTCAAGTGACGTTCGGTGTTCCACAGGATTCAATTTTAGGCCCACTGCTTTTTTTCTCTTTACATGCTTCCTCTGGGCAACATCATTCATAGGCATGGTATTAGTACTGTTATACTGATGCCACAGTTATATGTCTCAGCATAAAATAGATGAGAAAAACAAGCTTAATAAAGTTGAGCAATGTGTGAAGGACATAAGGGACTGGATGTTAATCAGCTTCCTTCTGCTTAATCCTGATAAGAAAGAAGTTCTAGTCATAGGACCACATGCAGCTAGAAGCAAGCTTTTTGATCACACTGTAACTTTAGATGACCATTCTGATCCATCACGTAGAATAGTAAGAACTTGGTGTGAATATAAATTCCAGTCTTAGATTTGAAGCTCATGTAGATAATATTACTGTACCAAAATAACATTCTTTCTTCTCAGAAATATTGTCAAGATAAGGAATATATTGTCACTAAACGATGCAGAAAAATCAGATCTGGGGGCCTCGTGGACGTAGAGTATTATGGTAAACTGGCATGTTTAGATGCTGTCTTCCCCACTCTCATTGATCACTCAGGTTTGTTGATGGTGAAGTGACTGCTTGCCAGAGTCCCTGCTTGCACTCTGCATTAAATATACATTCACCTTATATGTTATTTACATTAACCTCATTGATATACATTCACCTTATACATTTATACATTCACCTTATTACGCGACTGTAACCATACTAAACTCTTATCTCTCCTTCTCTTCTGCTCTCTTCTCTTCTGTCTCGCTCTGTTGAGCTACACATGTCGCTCCTGAGCTGCCATTGATCCAGACCCCCTCTGCCCTCTGGACCTGTCTGACTCGTCCTGGTGTCCCACTTCTGGTTGGAGATCTCGTCACATGGATGCCCCGTGTGGTCTGCTTGGGATGCTTGGGATGCTTGTGATGACTGGGGACAGTTCCACTTTACCATGAAGACAGGCCTGACCTCGGCTGATGCAGACAGCTTCTCAGAGGCCTCGTGACTGCAGTCGCTCTATAGTTCAGAACCGGAATTTCCTACAGTCTACCTGAGCCTGACAATCTGATCATTTTGACTGATACACATTTTTTACGTTTCATACCAATTTTCTTTTGTTGTGTAAAGCTGCTATACGACAATGACAATTGTTAAAAGCGCTATCCAAATAAAACTGCATTGAATTGAGAATTAGGTGCCCTTGTTTCTAATAGTTTATTTTTTTGTACATATTTGTACTTCATTTGTAAGTTAATTTGACCAATTAAACAGGGATACAAACGTGCCTGTCAGACTGCAGTCGGGATTGCTTTTTATAAAGGCAAATAATTTTGCAACCAAACTTTTGCATGTGATTTTCATTTACTCACAGCAGCAGCAGCTTCTCAGCTGATCTCTGATGTACTCTGCCTCAGTGACAGTCATTAGGACTGAGATATTTAAAAATAAAACCATATTGTTTTATATTATGCGCAACATCATAAGAGAAATATGAGCACGTAAGAAACGCATTTTGACACAAGAGGGTGCCAGATCTCTTCCTGTGCCTTTTGACGAATAATATATTTATAAATAATTAATTAATGAAGAAGATAACGGTGACCAGAGATAGTGAGGTGGCATTAAGTCGAACTTGAAGTCTCGGGATATGAATTATTATTTTAAAAAAGCAACCTTTGATAAAGATTACCCAAGTGCGTTATTTACTGTACAACTCTCAACACAGTAAAAAAAAAAAAAAGGTGAATGAGAAATTATCTGGCAACCGAAGCTGGGTTACACTGTGATGATGCATGCAGACAGCACCGTTGCATCAGATACTGTGATTCTACACCCTTGTGAGGGAATTGAACCCTAATCATTCACTAACATTTGTCACACAACTTTCGCAATCTGTACACTTGGGGTTCATGACCTCTCAATGACATTTTTGTGTTTTGTGACAAAATAACATTTTTATTAAAAAAGCACAAATTTGTTTTCCTACATGCGGACGGAAGTGACACATCGACCTTTCAAATAGTTTTAATGGACAGTTTGCACACAAAATTACGAGTGGAAATTATGTCCGAATTAATAACCATATCCGAATTGTGTACTGTAAATAAATCCACAATTACACAGGAACAAACGATGACCTCAAACTTTCTCATAAATCATGGTGTAAAACTGTACTGTTTCTCACTGGTCATCAGTGGGGAACGTGGATTAACTTTAAAATAATTTTTACAACACTTGATGTACTTTTGATTTGCCTTAACAGATACATCAGAGCGCTAATTTTGTTTTATGTTAAATGCACACACACACACACACACACACAGGACTATATTCGCAAGATAAATTATTATCATTGTTATTATTATTAATATATATATATTTTTATAGTGTATTAAGATAGTGGAGCATACATACAAAATACAAAATACATACACAGTACTTTAGACAAGTGAGAAAATAAAATTATGAATTAATGACCCCAAAGCTCTGACAACTCATTTCTATTCTTCATTTTCTTGTCTCTAGGATGGTAGGTTATATTTAGCATGACCATCCATGGGGTGTAATTTTAAAAGTGTACTCTGAAAATGCATTACAATACATTTATGCGTATTAATGTACATTTCTAAAGGTCAAATAGAGTATAAAGGCACTAGTGTAGTAAGGATGTAGGGTATAGCTGTTTTGAGACACGTACTGTAGATCATTTCTTCACTACACAAGGCAAAAATCTGGCGACAGTGATGTCATTATCTGGTGTCCTCATACAAGGACACTGAAGTCTCAGAAACTGCACAGACAGACAGATAGATAGATAGATATATAGATAGATAGATAGATTCTTCTTCCTTCTTCATATCATGTTCATATCAGCATGTTGTTTTCACTTGCACACATTCACGCAGATACTCCTCACGCTACAAAAGACCCCCAAATCCCGAAATCTGGCAACCCCTAGAAGGCGCACAGCCTGCGTGTGTCCCGACATAAACCCTGGCGCTGCGCTTGAGCGGAAATTTCCGACGCGCTATGCGGATCTCGTGCTCCGCGACATCACGCTGGTTTCAAACCACGCCTACCCTGAAACAAACCCACGCGGTCGCGGCTCCTGATTGGTCGGAACAAAGGCGCGTCTTGTTGGCTCATCGGGAAACTATAAAAAGCGGCGGGTAACACGAGGACATATGTAACTCTGGTTTCGGTGATCAAGGAGCAGCTTTATTATTGGATTTTTATTTATTTATTTAGTTAGTTAGCTACTTGATTATTTTGTTTTGTGTGTGTAGATCGCCAAATTTACACAACAAAGCACGCGCGTCATGAATATGAATTAAGCCTAGTTCTAGAAGAGAGGAGGAGGCGTTACTTGTGTTCAGATTCAGCATCAGCTCGAGACACGGGATTAGAGATTAGAGTCTGTGCTTGGGAATCGTATTTATTTGTTTATTTATTAGTTTATTTGTTGTTATTTATTTTTCCTTTTCCCTGCTATGGCGGTGAGAGGGCCGCTCTCGCGCTTGTTCCGGTCGGCGCTGAGCGCGTGCTGTACGCAGACGCACAGCCGCGCGCATCTCTCGGTCGCGATTGTCGGAGCTCCGTTCTCTAAAGGCCAGGTAAGGCAGGGCGCGTGTACAAGCCGTGGCGCGCCACGTGAAGCCGCGCGTGATGTGCCGGAGCTGTGCTGATGAGTTTGTGGAATGTGTGTCCTGTAGAAACGGAGAGGAGTGGAGGTCGGACCCAAAGTCATCCGAGACGCGGGGCTGGTGGACAGACTGAGGAGCCTGGGTGAGTGGAGGAGTGCATGGTGTTTAATGGTGTTTTTCTTTCTTTTCTTAAAAAAAAAACAACAAAACAAAACAGGAAGAGTTCACATTCCGTGTAAAACCTGTTGTGGTAGGGGGCACGTGCGTCACGCACACACGGGATGCTTCACTGCCGTTTTCTTTCATTCCTGCGGCCGGGGGGGGGGGTCTTTTCTTCACTTAGATTTTTAGGATTTAAAAAATTCAAGTCAAACCAAACTTGGTGTCCGGATACAAAGATCAGTTCAACCTTGTTTTCCCTTCCTGTGCCAACCGGTAAATGCGGAGATCTGAAATAGAATACTTTTAATTTTAATTATTATTAAATTAATTATAGCGATGAAAAGCGTTTTTACATCAGTGATTCGTAAGTTATTCAAAGTTTTTAGAAGACGACCATATCCCACTTTGTGTGTGTGTGTGTGTACGCGCCCGCCAGCATCTGTATGCGTCATGGCGCGGTTGCCAGATCAATCCGTTTTACCCGGTGTGCTCTGCTTTCAGCTGGATTGTTCAGGAAGAGGTGTGTAATGCCTGTGACGCAAAGAGTGCTCACGTAGATAGGTGTAACTTCCACACTTACAGTACATTTGTAAGTGTTTTTTTAGGTTGCTTGTTCGAGTTGCTTGTTCGAGTTTTTGCGCATGCGCTTCTCTCGTGCAGGAGAGGCTAGACATGATGTCACAGCTCCAAGAACTAGAGAGAGAGAAGTCGGCAATGTAAAAGTCTTTGATCAGGGAAGGAAGCATTTAATATTTAAAATGGAAAGGAAGACCGGACACTCTCTTTAAATCTCCTCGATAGAAACCTTAAACAACCCTGAACATCGTTCCTACACTGAGCCGGACTCCATATGACATGTCTGTTTATGGCTGCAACACACTCATTTTAATATCTTTATCACATCACTGATTTTCTAGTCTATTCCTGTCTGGACGCAACTGGAAAACCAGGGACATCATTAGTTCAGATAGCATTAGTTCAAGTAACACAAAACCAGCACCTGAATCCAAAGACCTAAACACAGACACCCCCCTCCTCTTTTATACCCTGTTTACCTCATTCCTGTCATACTCTACAGGACTTTTGCAACGTGAGTATTATTGCTCAGGGCTTCTGGAGAACAGACCGATAAAGCACTGTAACATGGTTAGGATGCTCCTGGATACAGTGATTCATACTTCTCATTCAGTGTAATCCGAGACGCTGCTGTAAGCCACGTTGTGTGTACAAAACCAGTAAAGACGGGAGGTTTTCCATGAATGACGCACCTCTTTTAATGTTTTTCATAAACAGACCTGGCTTGGACCAAGTATAAATTAGTCATTCCAAAGAAAATTTAAAAAGCTATTTGCATTTAGGCCCTCGAATTAGTCTTAAATTTAGCCAAGTAATTACCATCGTGTCTAAATTTAAATCAAGAAAACTACACGTTGGAGTCCAATTTACATCAGATCTTAAATGATGGTTTCGAATACAAACCACTTGTGGTACAACACTCCTTCATTTTTTATTCACTTTGGCAGTTCCTAAGTTCACCTTCGGAATGTGCAAGTCACCATAGTCTGTCTCAGCAAATGTCTAGTCAGCTGGGAAATGGATAAACAATGTGTCGTGCCTGTAATCCAATAGCACAGGCTATCTTAGACGTGAGCTGCTTTTTCCATAGCATGGCAGAGTGATCCGCTGTAGACCTCGTTTGAAGGCAACAGGGTGACTGTGAGCTGAGTTTTGTAATTACGTAACATTGAGACTTTGCTCAAAATTTGAAGCAAAAAAAAATCCAAATGCACATGCAAAAATGTGTAAACGCAAAATTACTTTTGGTGCAAAATATATTACTGGTATTTTGTACATAAAGTTCATAAATTTGGATGATCAATTTGATAAGTTTTTATTTGTTATAATGTTCAATAATCTCATAATGAGTAATAGATAATTTTTCTTTATTTCAAAATGTGTACACCTGCTAAAATGTAGCAATTCAAATCTAAACATTGTGTTTGAAATTATGTTTGGGACGTCAAATATTTCTCACAGGTTTTTAAAATTAACAAAAACTGCACTGTAATTGAAATGAGATGAATCAATGCTGGAGACGCCCAAAGCCGCAAGAGGAATTGTTGTAATCGTTTTTTGAGTGTGACATTGTTCTTACACAATTTCTTACAAAAACCAATGGTGTTGTTTTGTTGGAGCAGTTCAGAATGACAAATCAGCTTAACTCTAACTTCTGGTAAGACTGATAATGTCATTTAACCTGACGGTGATTTCCAAACTACTGTAACACACTTTAAATCAAACTGCTAGAGTGCACTCATCGCTCATTTTGATCTTTAAACCAGGGCTCTGGCAGTCGAGTCTATTTCTGTCTGGATATAAAAGAACCATGGTGGTGTGTGTGTGTGTGTGGGGGGGGGGGGGGGGGGTGCAGTTTGAATTGTAAGAGTAATATGAAACGAGCACTTGAACAAATGTAACCCCGCTCCCAAAATATGAAATATCGCTCCCAATGTGCTCCGCCCACACCACTAGACACCAACACACACCCCCGAGTCCTGACCCATCACTTTACTTGTTTATCCTCTTCCTGTTCCATTGGACTTGTCCGATAGAAGCCCTGCATCCAGAGAATTCCTAGGGAAACCTGAGGGTGGAAACCGCAAAGGGCGACAGTCCCTCAAAAAACAAGCTCGTATAACAGTTCCCTGGATGCCAGTGAAGAGAGGCAGGCATGTGGTTGGAAGTGGTGTACAGGGCAAGTGTTTATTTTTAAAATAGCTGAAGGACACAAAGTAAGTGATAAGCTGCTGCTCAAAATAGACACTCACTACAAACTACATTATATAAATCACTGCACTGAATGTTCCAAGGGTCAAATTTCCAAGGTCTATTTTTTTAATCAAGTCGTTTTTAACATTTTCTTTTATCTCCAGAAAATGCTGTGCATGATTTCGGAGACCTGAGTTTCGAGCACCTGGAGGAGGATGACCGATTCATGAACGTTCCCTTCCCGCGCACCGTTGGACGAGCCAATGAGATTTTGTCAGAGGCCATTAGCGGAGCCGTGGGTGCGGGGCATACGGCTGTCATGCTAGGAGGAGATCACAGGTACCGTTCACGTCACCATGAATAATAACGATAACAAATCCAATTTGAACCCAGAACAGGTTACACCACGATCATGTGCAGTTTGAACGTTGTCAATGACGAGGGTTTGCGTTAGCAAGTGCCTTGTGACACTTCGGCTTTAGCATGAAGCAATAAAGGAAAAATCTTGTTGCGTTCGGGTTCAGCAGGCCTATAGGACGTCTCAAAAGCTGCATGTTAGGGGTGTGTATCTCTGTGTAACTCCTTACATTGGTCCACCTGCTGTACCAATAGTAAACCAGTCCTAGTAGGATCCAGTGTGCACTCTCGTACACTAGAGTCACATGGATGTCCTGAGTCACCTGTTCGTGCACGTCAGAGGAAGTTTCAAAATTTCACCAGGATGAAGTTACAGTACAAACATACAGACAGCTCCTGGTGAGACGTTAGTAGTAGAAGGAGGAAGAGTAGACAGGAAGCAGACTGGGACAGTGGTAGCTAAGATTTTTTTGCTCTTGGTCAGAAGGTTGTGAGTTTAATCCAATGGAGCAACTTCCGTAAGCCAACAACTTTTAAGATGTTCCTGCTAAACGATTGAGGGACTTGTTGAGGGATTGAGGGAAAATGTTCCCATGATGTTCTACCTGAAAGCATCAAGTGTTTACTGCCTTCCCAATCTTTACCAGCGCTAATGTACCTTTATCACGCTTTGCAGCTTGGCCATTGGCTCGGTTGCGGGACACGCCCAGCAGCATCCAGATCTTTGTCTGATTTGGGTCGATGCCCATGCGGACATCAACACCCCCATGACTTCACCATCTGGAAATCTCCACGGCCAGCCGGTCGCGTTCATGCTCAGAGAGCTGCAGGACAAGGTGAGTTACTTGATAAACGTCCTCATAGCGCAGAACATGAAATAAACACACTGTGGCTTTGATCCCAGATCTTCGATGAGCTTTGCATATTTCCTGCAGCTCAGATATCACCTGCAGTGCTAATCAACTTCGTTAAAGCACCGTACACTTCCAAACAAGCCCTCCTGTCTGAATGAAAACAAATCAACTAAAAAGTGACATCTAATCTTGTTTTTGCACGTAGATGCCAGCGGTTCCTGGTTTCTCCTGGGTGAAACCGTTTCTCTCCGCTAAAGATCTGGTTTACATCGGCCTGAGAGACGTGGACCCGGGCGAGCAGTAAGTAGAATGGACTCTGTAATGTTGTGTATTACCAAAAATCTACATTACTCCTTTTTTTTCCCCCCCACATCATCTTGAGAACTAAAACCCCGAATGATTTTGGTCAAAGCAACTCCTGCCCTTAGGCGTCTGTGAGTTTGTACTAAATAGGGTCCAGTTTCTGTCTCAGCAAAGCTAAATCCTTGAGAGAGATTAACTTGAAATAAGGGGTGTGCGGTTTAAATACGGGAATTAATGCTCAGAACAGACTGGTTTCCAGCGCGGTATAATCAGATGCATTAACAAATGTCTGCCTTCTAACGCAGTACAGTTATTAAATAGCTTTATTAAGTCTTTAATAACAGATTATAAGGCAGATCTAACCCAAAAACTACAGCGTTTTTTTTTGTTGTTCTAATAAATTAATTATTGCATTATTTATAATTATAATTACTTATAATATTCCTTGACTTTTTTTTTTACCTTTTCCTTAAGTGTTATTCTGAAGAGCCTGGGCATCCAGTGCTTCAGCATGCGGGATATCGACAGGATGGGGATGCAAAGGGTCATGGAGGTGACGCTGGATCATCTGCTGGGAAGGTGCACATATTTACACACACAATATGGTATTATTAGAGGTATACCTGGCCAAAGGGGTAGTTATAATTACCTGTAGCGAGCTAATCTACCTATCTTGTGGCCAGGTCTCTAGCTGTTAGCTTTACTGTCCTAGTTAGCTAGCTAAGCTACATTTCTTGTGGCTAGCTATTTATCTATTAGCAATTAAAATGAGCGCAACTGTGTCCTAAGTATTTAAGCTGTTTGGCTCGTTAGCTAACGTTACTTTTGCTGTTACAAAGTTAGTATGAAAATGTACTCATTTAAAGTTTTCTAGCCACAGGTATATATATATATGTTTTTTGTTTTGTTTTGTTTTTTACTCCTGGTTTCAATTGTAAAAGGATTTTTTTTTGGGATGTTTAATTTGTGAAGCTAAGTTACCTCTGCTGATCTCTGACAGTAAGGCGCGGCCCATCCACCTGAGCTTCGACATCGACGCGTTTGACCCCAGTCTCGCTCCGGCTACAGGGACTCCGGTGAACGGAGGACTGACCTACAGAGAGGGGATTTACATCACAGAGGAGATCCATAACACAGGTAACAACACACACACGCACACAAACATATACACACTAACTGTCCTATATAAACACATAAAAGCTGAACTGATGATGTGTGAATATTGAAGGTGAATAAATAAAGCATAGTTAAAATATTTTAACGTAGTTACACATATGTAAGACAATTGACAACAATAGTAACACTGAAATATTAATAAACAGGCCCATGTAAACATATAAACAAAAATAAATCTACTGAAATATGTTTAAACTAGGGCCGGGACTTTAACGCGTTAATTTAGATTAATTAATTACACAAAAAATAACGCGTTCAATTTTTTAACG
>JAQMYK010000038.1:34259854-34282708 GCA_030014345.1 Clarias buthupogon | reverse complement strand
CCAGTTTCCGACCGCTACCGCGTTTTGTTTGTAAATTTATTCCCGCGCCGCAATAAACCTTGTCGGGTCCCGCGGGAATGCAGACCTCTACTTGACACTTCATACAAATCACTGACACAGTGATGGAATTCGTAACAGTCAGGGGTAAAACTGTAACTTAAAGTTTGTCTACGTGTTCAGGACAGAGACACTTTTCTTTCGCCGATATAAAACATGATGCGTCAACTTTGTATAAAATCAGAAAAATCAAATATGTCAAGATTAATGTTAGTGGATCCTTTCACTATAACAGCATACGGTATGCACCGTATAAAGGTGTGACGGCTCCTACAGACACTATTCGTGTGTAATTCTTTGAGTCAGTTCTGTGTCACTTATCGTGTGCGTGTGTAACTTTACTTACCAACTCCTGTGCCTCTCCGTGGCGCTCATCGAACCCTCGCACCAGTTTCTTCTTCTCCTCTGAGAGCAAATTATTCACAAAAATGAGATCATTCAAACATCTTTTGTGTGTCTGTTTGAATGATTCTGTGTGATGTACCAGGACGCACCATATTTAATATACTCTATTTCACCACAACGCTCTTAAATTCTGGATTCGGATTGGTCAGGAAGTTTAAATTTTATGTAACAGCAACACTCAAGCTAATGTACGACACAATTTATTGAGCTATAATTTCTCTGTGGTCAGTTTATTCAGGGAACACGTAAAGGGGATTCTTCACTGATAATAAAAGGTGTGAAATCATCGATACAGTAATGATTTAGCATTTAAGGAAGACGTCTCTGGCGCCAGAAACTCTGTAACAGGGGAGTTTATGCATCCTGGAGGTTTTGGCCACATGACGTGCTGAATCCACAAGCCTGATATCGGTACAATAAACATCGCGGTACAATAAATAGATCACTGATAACCGATTATCAGCACAGACCTAACACCTTAAAACGCACCGGCTAATATTTACCGTAATACACCGCGCAAGTTACGTGTTTATAAACAAATCGAATGTTGTTGTTTTTTTCTAAACATTTCACAATCAATTTTAGAACCATGGGTATTTACCTCCTTGGGCGCGCGTGACTCGTTCAGAGAGCAGTTTCAGTTCCTCATACAGAGACTTGTACACCTCCTGAAGCTTCTCAAACTCCTCCGACGACATTCTTCCGATTTTAAACACTTAAACCCTGCAATGTTTCTAAAAACAACAAGTTGTTCAGCACAAATATGAAGCAGAAATCCCCGTTTCTCAGTCGCCACTGTCTCTATCACAACATCCTGGAGGATCTCCACTTCCGGGATTTCAGTAGGTGTCCTGTACGCTGCCTGCGGTAAAATCAGCAAACAAGCACATTTACAGCATACATTACATGTTTTTTTTAACAGGATGTTAACGTTTTATCAATATAAGTGGTATGCTTACTTCATATATAATTTATCTTTCTTTAGAAAGACAGAAAACAAACTTTATATTTACGCAAATATAATCAAGCAACTCTAGGCCGTCTTTCGCACAGCAATGGATTGTGGGTTGTGTAGTTATAGTCAAAACATTGTGTTGGGTTTTTATTTTTCGTTAGTTAGTTTTTTAATGTGAAACAAGACTATATACCTGACTTAATTTTTTTCTGAAATTTCTGAATAACAGAAAAATCACGTGATCTACACTTCAGAGTTAAATCACTGTTATGTCTGGTTTATATTAGATATATTGGTTTGCCATAAACTTAAATCTTAGGAGGCACCGTGTCTATAATTGGTTTTGTGCCGTTTTCTTTCAACTAAATTACGTTGTTGTAGCGCAGGTATTAAACAGATTTCAGTGTTAAAAATTTTTTTTTTTTTTTTTTTTAACATTTCCCACAAACCGCCAGGCTTGTGAAGGTGAACGTGCTTTTGAACGTTTCTTCGCAAGCGAACACTCTAGCCCGGATCTTGTAATTTTGTATGTGATTATTTATTTGCTTTAACTGCTTTAGCTTCATTATATTAGCCTCTTAAACGGAGTTTAACTTGTTTCCTGGTTGGAGCTCCGAATACCCGGATGAGACAGCGCGATCTGATTAGCCCAGAGGACATTTTGACTACGGGCCCTTGGCCAAGGAAAACTACAACTCCCATGATGCTGTGCACGCGCTCAGCGAGTGGGAGGTGAAAGCTCGCAGATTATCCTTCGCACAGATTTATAGCTGACGGTTTAAACTGCACGTGCGCTTACATTTCCCCGTTTATTTCCGTCATGATGATGATGATGATGATGGTGGTCGTGGTGGGCACCGGGGTCGTGGCGTTAATCCTGAGGCTGATGTCGACTCACATCAGGTAGATGCACTGTTATTATCTGACATAATTATTTAGAACAATCTCAGTAACTCACTGGCTCGTGCACGAGGAAGGGCATTTAAATATCTCTTAATAAATTAAAGGTAATGGTGTTCTGATTTTTAAAAATATTTTTATAGATTTATTGAATAATATATTTTCCCCCAAATTATTGCTATAGTAACCGCCCCAGCCGAATATAAATATGATCCGCTTTGGAAACCGACCAATAAGAGCCCTTCGCGGGCGGGGCTAATTATGCATGCGCAGCCTCATTATGCAGAACGCAATGTGATTGGTTGCTGAGGTTTCGTGCGGTCGTATGATCAAGAAGCAGTAGGCTAATGAGCAGAAAATCACAATGTCTTTATAAATGAACAAACATTCCAACACAAATTCTCTTAAACATAGACCCTTTTTTACAGGATGTTTATTTTATGAGTCATGTAGTCATACAGAATAAAATATTACTCATAGATAAAATAAATAAAACAGATCTGACATCTCCCAAAACTTTGTTGTTCCTCATCCCTGTTGCAGCAAACATGACCGTCGTGCCTCTGAAATGTGCATGTCTGATGCATTTAGAGCCTCAGTCCTCACTGGTGGCACAGTGGTAGGTTTCTTGCCTATCATGCAGAAGGCCGGGTTCGATTCCCATCCAACGGCCAAATACCAGCCACCAGTTTCACTCCCAAGCCTGAATGAAATTGCCAGGAATGGCAAACCTGTGCCAAGCTGTTGTGCGAGTCAGATGCTCCGCTGTGGGGAAACCGTTTGGCAGGAGCAGCCGAAAGAACAACAACATTTAGAGCCTGAGCTCTGGGTGCCCAACAGTAAAGGATCTTGCTTACAGATCAGAAGGTTGGAGGTTGAAGCCCTAGCTCCACAAAGTTGACTCTGTTGTGCCCTCAAATAAGGACCTGAACAGTGGTGCCATATCATGTACCCTGCGTTCTGTCACATACCTTGAGCCAACAAGCTGGGATGTCTGAAGAAATTAGTTTCACAATGAATTTAATGCATATGTGCCAAATACAGCTTTCTTCTTTAATCTTGTGGCATAGTGGCATAGTGGTTAGCACTTGTCGCCTTGCACCTCCAGGGTCCCGGTTCGATTTCTGCCTCTGTGTGCATGAAGTTTATTGTATGTTCTCCCTGTGCTTAGTGGGTTTCCACTGGTTTCCTCCCATAGTGCAAAGACATGCCGGTTAGGCTAACTGGTGTTCCCAAATTGCCCGTAGTGTGTGAAGAAGCGTGTGTATGTGTGTTCCTTTTGATGGATTGGCATCCCGTCCAGGGTGTACCCCAACTCGTGCCCTAAGTCTCCTGGGATAGGCTCCAGGCCCCCCACAACCTTGTACAAGATAAAGTGGTATAGATGAGGAGTGAGTGAGTGCAGTATTGGGAAACATTTCAAGACACAATAACGTTTTATACGTCTTATTTATCAGGGTATCAGGACTGTATATGTATATACAGGTTAACAACAAAACCCAGTATACGACATTGTATGTGTGTATTTGCGTGTAGGAAATATGCAGCAGGTGGAGTTTGTGTGTCCACAGCACGTCTGGACGGGAAGACAGTGCTTATTACAGGAGCGAACACAGGGATTGGGAAAGAGACGGCGCTGGACCTGGCTACACGGGGTGAGAGACGTGCAAATGATGCACTATGATTGCTGATTAACACTAATTTCACTTAGAAACACACAAAGTCACTTTAATCTAAAACATGGCTTTAAAACAAATCAATGCTTTAATAGAAATTTTAACTTACTTTTAAAAATCTTCATTGTGTTTGATATTAGATTTATTTTGAAATGATCTTTTTTTAACCTGCAGGTGCACGGGTGATTATGGCTTGTCGGGATGTAGAGAAAGGCGAGGAGGCGGCGGCAGAGATTCGCACACGTGTGGGCGGTGCCCAGGTGGAGGTGCGAGAACTCGACCTGGCGGATACCTACTCAGTACGGGCGTTTGCACAAAAGTTCCTCCGAGGTGTATATGCACAAACACACGTGTGCACACTGTTTTATAATTAGCAGTGCAGAATTTCCCAGGACACATTGCAGTCTGGTATGATTTCTCATCCAAGTCAGCCGTTTATAAACGTACCAAACTGTGCACTCTTTCTTGTGGTTTAGTTATCAAGTCAGTATAATTTCCTAATAAGTGCATTTCTTGCAAATGTCTCATCACTTTCTCTCATTACACAGAGGTGAGTCACCTGCACATCTTGATTAACAACGCCGGAGTGATGATGTGTCCTTACATGAAGACTGCAGACGGCTTCGAGATGCACCTGGGAGTCAATCACCTCGGTGAGAGAAATTTCTTCCTGACAATAAGAGTGTTGAACAGAAAGATCATACAAGATAATAATAATAATAATAATAATAATAATAACAATAATAATAATATTAAATAATAATCATAAAAGATTATTGCTTTTTTTTTTTTTTTTATAAATGTGTTTACTGTGGTGGTATTATAAAATCTTAATAAAAGCATAGATGCTAATCAGCATGTTCTGATCTTAGGTCACTTCCTGTTGACCTATCTGCTGATCGGGGTGTTGAAGCGCAGTGCGCCGTCCCGCATCATAGTCGTTTCGTCCCTGGCGCATTATTTCGGCTGGATCCGATTCCACGACCTGCACAGTCAGGGGAGCTACAACAGCGGCCTCGCCTACTGCCAGAGCAAACTGGCTAATGTGCTGTTCACCAGGGAGCTAGCACGCAAGCTAGCAGGTACTGTTACTAACACTGTTACTGTTAGCACAGGGAACTCGATTACTTTCCATGTACACAGTTGTTTGACTTCTCTTAAACAATAGCCTGTAATCTGTTGTTATGACGTACTCACTCTGGAGACCCCTTACATAAGATTTTACCATGTGACATCCCTGTGAATGAGCTGTTACTATAGAAAAAGTAATGTGTCAAAAGTGGTGCGTTCTAATAAACTTGTGACTTGGAGCTGTCAGAGCTGACCAATCAGAATGCATGCAATGTTTTTCTCTCTTTGTTGCACCATTCTTAATGCTGACTCTATTCACGCCAGATTTGAATGTTACGGTGAACTCGGTGCACCCAGGGACGGTAAGGTCCGATTTGGTGCGCCACTCCACGGTGATGTCGTTGATGTTCGCGCTGTTTTCCACGTTCCTGAAAACGGCGCAGGAGGGAGCGCAGACCTCCATCTACTGTGCAGTGGCTGAGGAACTGCACTCCGTCACAGGAAAGCACTTCAGGTAGGTATTTTTAGAAACAAACCTAATTTAAACTACACTGCGCTCCAAGTGTTTATTACAGGCACCCAAGTGGTATTGTGGTATTATGGTATTGTAAACTGAAAGATCATGCTGATAAACGCAATAGGATTGTGTGTGTGTGTGTGTGTGCAACTTTAACATCATATTTTAAAATATAGTTTGTGGTTAGCTTCTTTCGTAGAATGAAAAATGGATTCATGTTTGAGTAATATGGGTTAATAAATATATTCCCTTTCTCAGTGACTGTGCTCCAGCCTCCATCGCTCCTCAGGGCCGCTGTGATGAAACCGCGCGGAGGTTGTGGGACGCCAGCTGCAACCTCCTCGGTATCGAATGGGACTGAGATGGCTCTTTTGTCCATCACAGACCGTCATCACTCAGACGCACCATCTGTTCTGTTCTACAAATTTGCCAAACACACTTATTCAAGCCTTTTTTAAAAACTGGAGCTGGGTTCCCATTATTGTTACATCTGTATGTCGCTGTGGAGCATTGAAAAACTACCGAGTTTCATGTCTTTGTTAGAAATTTGTACATTGATTTAAGTCACATGCCTTTCACCTTCTCCCCAATTTAGCTGTTTAGAATTGTACTGTTTTTATACAGAGGTAAACTTCGTTTTTTACTACAGTTAAATTTGCGACAACCGAATTTAAATATATATAAAACGTGTGGAAGAGCTGTTATGATTAGCCATGTTTTCCTACTTTTCCTACGTATATGAAGGGTCACACGACGACCAGTTGTGGTCTGACTACATGTAACTATTTTCATAAAGATTTAAGGCGTGAAAGATTTTCTAGCCGTATTCAGGTGACTATTAGTCCTGCAGAAATACACACATGCTCTGGTATTGCTGTAATTGTGGGGACTGAATTTTGTGAAGAGCACATTAATGTTCTCTTGCTCGCTGTTGTGCCATGTGGACAAACCTAGCTAATATGGAAATAGAAAATCACTTTAACCAGGAGAAAATATATTAGAGACACTGCAAATTGCACTTTTTAGGCATCCAAGCATTTTGTGTTTAAAGTTTCTTTATACATTTTTTTTGTCATTTTGGGGTCCAAACAGTTTGCCCTGAAACCATATTGTTTTGCCAGGATTCTTCTGGTTTTTTCTTGATTGGATAGGCATAATAACTTGATTAGTCAAATATATGTGGTGTTTCATTTCGGTAGCTTACTCTCAACAGAAAAGCCTTATAAAAGCTATAAATTTCAAATAACTGCTTTACCAGAATTATGTATCAAGGCGATTTCAATTTGGGGCCCAGATGTGGGTTTTTATGGACAATGTGATAATTTAGCTTTTATCATCCCTAACAAACAGACAATAGCCAATCACATTTCAGTTGGTATTTGACTAATTATTATTACTATAATTATGAAAATAATGACATCATTGATGAGATTTCTGGTCAACAATGACACATTGTCACTTATGTGCAAAAAAAATTAAACAGATTTTAGAAGTTATTGCTTCAAAGTGTGGTATTTAAATGCACCAACTGGATTTATTCTGAATCTCATTTATTCTATGCAAAGGTCAGTGTAAACATTCTCTCTTATTATCTGACATCAGTGTGTCCATGGAGCAAAAGCACATTATTTCCCCTTAAGCATAGAATGATACAATTTACCAGTTGATTAAAGAGATTAAGGACAATCAGGTGGAAAAGAAGACAATGTAATGTACATTAGTGAATTATGCATCACAGATATTAGTCTAGAAACTTGTTCAAAAAGACCTTGTCGTTACATAATGCGTCTGATGAAAGATGTGATGATCACACACGCGCACACACATGCAGTCAACACACAACAACAACCAGATTTTCTTCACGCACAAATAAACTTGACAAATCCAAAGACAACGCTAATCATTTCAGTGAGATTTACAGTCTGTACAGCAGATTAAATATAAAATTCTTTTAGCATAATAACATTACACTTTTAAACATCTGTGCTGTTTGCAGAATTCCCTTATCGTGACATTTAAATTTTATTACTAATGCCCTCGTTTAGAGGAAGCATAAGTCTGGCAGTAAGACCACAGTAGATTCATGACATGCAGGTTTTCTGTAGTGGTTAAACCAGAGCATTGAAATGTGTTTCTCATCTCGTGAACAAACTGTAAAGTGTCCATGTAGAACTCAGACCAGGGGCATTTCTTTCAGAATTACCCCGACATTGTAGTACACATACACCAATTAGCCATAACATTAAAAACCACTGACAGGTGACGTGAATAACATTGATTATCTCATGACAGTCAAACCAGTCAAGGGGTGGGATTATATTAGGCACTCAGTTCATGAAGTTAATGTGCTGGAAACAGGATAAATGAGCAAGTATAAAGATCTTAGTGACAATGTCTAGAGGACTGGGTCAGAGTGTCTCCAAAACAGCAGGTCTTGTGGGATGTTCCTGGCCTGCAGTGCCATGCAGACACCAGAACAGGTCCGAGAAATAGTGGATGAACATGGCCTGGTCAAGTAGGCGAGCTGAAGGAGCCACAAAATGGACTTGGTGGTTTTAATATTATGGCTAATCTGCATACGTGTGTTTATTTATGTATGAATAGGTTCAGTTGTGCCACCTAGAATATGACCCCTTTTGGTTAAGCTCATGTTAGCATCCTACTGATATGTTCTGACAGGAATCCTGGCAAATCTGCTTAGATTAGCTTCACTGAATTGTAAATGACAACATCCTGTAACAGATTAATGCAGATTTGCTTGCTAGCTAGAATATGACTTAAAATCCTACCAGAAACTCATTCTTGATAACCCAGACTCGATTATTCCCTCAGAAATCTTGTCAGACTAGCTTCATGTTAGCTGTACAGAATATGATTTAAAAAGTCTGTCAGAAATCCTGTCAGGTGACTTCAAGTTATCCATCTGACTAGAATATGACTTAAGGTACTTTTAAAGTCCGCTTGGTTAGCTCATGCTAGCTAACTGCATAAAATATGATTTAAAAAGACCGTCCAGAAATCTTGTACAGTTAGCGCACCTTTGCTTGCTAGCCGGAATATGTCTTTAAACTGCAGTCAGTATTCCCTTGTTCATGTTTGCTTGCTGAATAACAAAATGTATCCCCGTGTCTGAACCTATTGTCCTCCTCAGTACACGACATCTACATGATTCATATAATTACCAAACTGAGAATGAAGAGTTTTACACTGAATACAGAATCTGCTCATCAAATTAATACGATATAGTATGAAATATTTGCATGGTTTAATTCATACAAGCCAAGACACAGTGAAGAACCAAAGAGCAATCAGTAATGAATAATAAGGAAGCAGCCTGTTTATCTGAGGTAGGAAATTAAGATGAGGCTAATACTGCTGCAGAAAGGTTTTTGTTTAGTAACTGACCACTATTTATTGAGCCCAAATTCAGCCATTAAAGGAGAACACAGCATTTCCCTTGTTTCAACTGTATATGGTTAACCAAGACAATAACCCACGTTAGCTTTAGAAAGAGCTACGAGACAGCTGTCGCTACAAGTAACAGAGGATTATAGGCTTTGTTAAGTTGTTCCAGGCTTATGAAGATTCTGATAATGTATAAACGTTGAGAAACATGGTGCGGCACTTAAAATAGTCGTAGCTACATCAGAGCCTGTTACAACCCATCGCCTAAAGGGTGTGAAAGAAAAACGATTATATAATGATGTAGTTATTCTTCATAGGTTCATTTTTTAATACTGACTTGCTTCAGGAAAAGTTTCTCAGACGGTTTTCTCAGGGGTGTGTGTGATGAGAAGTGTTAGCTTCTCTTTCTTGGCCTGACTGAATCTGTAATATGTAAGACACCGGCTCACCGGTCTGTTCACTTTATCTATTCAAATGAAAAAAGTGCAGTAAAAGTGTGATTGGTTTTTAGATAAAGTAATTCAATGCCATGATTGTCCAGTACTGGCTTTTGTAAGTTATATTTCTCTGTAATAAACAGTAACGTGCCTACTATGCTGCCAAAGAGAAACTTGTATGCCTCTTGTGTAGGCATGTACAACTCTGGCACACCAATAGGGGTTTGGTTATGGATTTGGCCTTACAGTCACGTGACCTGATCATGTGACATCAGAAAGCATGTTGGTCATTCACTTCCAGCATTTCACAAACCGAAACCGGCGAAACAGTCAGCCTAAATCAGCCTTCTGAAGCTGCAGTCCATCAGAAATGCTGCCTCCGATGCTACCTCTTGTTGCCATGGCGTTTCCGTGAAGCCGGGTCCTGGTGTTCTGAGAGCCACTGACGGCAGATCTCTTGCATGATGGAGTCGCTTGAGGTTTCGGCAGCCTGGAGGACATCTTGTACGAGCGAACAGGCCTTCACAGGGTCCAGCTTTACCGCCAGGAGGTACGCCGCCCTTAGCTTACTGCACATCAGGTACGCTTTTATCTGCGCAAACACAAACAGAACGGTATTTATATTACAGATAATATATAATCAAGTTATTATTAAAGCAATATTAACATTTTATAAAAGTAAAATGAAGAAAGATTACTTTATTCTCTGTGGATTTGCACTCTAAAATCAGACACTCCAACTCTCTGGCCTGAAAGTGAACAGATCATAGAGAAACTTTCATTTATGTCCATGACAATAGTGAGGGGAAATATTGTGATATCAGTTTTGTTTTCATACAGGTATATAGGTATGCTATAGTTATACTGTAATTACAGATCATTGCTGCATTGATGAGTCTGGAAATTATATTGGAATAGACAAAAAATATGCCTAAAACTGGGGCTGTTTATCATAAAATAACCCCAGTTTGAGGGCATATTTTTGTCTAGTCCAATATAATTTCCAGAACCATCAATGCAGCAATGATCTATAATTACAGTGTCTTCCCTACCTCTCCAATATTATTTAGGATTTTAATGAAATGATGAGGAATTTCTACTCACATCAGCAGGGTTTTTGTCTGAGGCCGAGACGCAGCTAAGCACAATGGTGTCGCAGTCGTGTTTAGTGGCAGTGCCCGACTCACTAACGCACTTCAGCAGCTGGCGAACAGCCTGGTACTCACGCAGGCACACCAACCTCTGACCAACACGAATGTACACAGCCAGAGCGTCTAACTGAAAATCCTGAACATACACAGAGGGAGAGAGAACGAGAGAGAGAGAGAGATTAAATAAATATAGATCTGTGTATTAGACTGAAACTTTAGGTCTCGGTTGTACAACATACTGTACAGTAGACGTGAATGACGCAAACTGTATCGTCTTACCTGTATGACGCGATAAGCAATGCCGAACCCCTCCTCAATGTTTTTGCCCCCTAGCATCACCTACAGAGAAAGTACACGCACACAGACGTAGTGTATGAACATTATACATCAAAGCCAAATGGCCAAACCTTACGCATCCTTCCATACTGCTCTTCACTAGTTACAAACTGACCTTTTTTTTAAATAAGAGATTAAAAAGGCGGGCAGCTCACCCTGCAGGCCACGTCCACCTTCATGGCACTTCCTCCAAAAAGAGTGGGAGGGGCACCGTTTCCTGTAGAGGTGGGGCTTGTCACAGTTCTAGAGGAGGATGAGGAGCTTTCACATCGATGCAGAAATCGTGTCACCTCCAGCTGCAGCATGATAGTGTTCATGTGTCTAAACCGGAAAAAACAACACAACAGTGAGTCGTTGTGCAACCAAACAGACACTGAATACAAATAATTATGGTCAAGGAATTAATCATCTTGCTGATTTCTTAATCCACATGAGGTGTCCGACCTGGAGACATCGCTGGAGCTCATTCTTTTCCTGAAGGTAGAAGAAGAAGAGGACGAAGAGGAAAAGGTTTTGCGGCGGTTCTGTTGCTCTTGTAGGAAGGACCTCAGGTGCTCTTTGGCACGGATCAGCCAGCGCTGGTGATCGCCCAGCTCAACATAGGAGTGAGCATCGTGTGAGAAAAAGCGGATACACGTCATAGCTGCTCGGACGTGGTCCTGAACACACACACAAATACACTTTCACAAAAGTTTCACAATTTATTTTTTTTTTTTTTTTTAACATTTCTAGCATTTGATCAATTTGCCACATATGGTTGGGTTCATATGAAGCTAGAAAAGTTCCATTTCTATTCAAATGTGTTTTCCGTACCATCATGAACTGCTGCAGCTGGTACAGGGTGTGGAAATGACCCTTGCGCTGGAGCATTTGGCACGCTGGTATCAGGTATCGCCCCCAGCTTTCCAGCGTAGCATCCAGGGTCTCCAGGAGCCCCTGCAGGACGCCCAGTCGCCCTCGTTCCAAACACGGCTGGAGTATGCCCTCCAGGAACACCTCTTCTGGACATTCCTGCAGAGCCAAGCGCAAAAATCTCCAACCAATAGTCGTCCAAGAAACATTTCTCCATGAATTTTTTCAATTCACATGCTATTTTTACACCTTTACATCTCAGTATTTCTTAAGAACAAGTTCACAATAGCGAACAGAAACCCCACTACAGTCACAGGTACAGGATAGAACATGTACACAGACACAGAACATGATATCTTTAGATGGTGTGTATTGTGCTTTTTCAATTGTACCTTGCTGAGCAGGTACGTGAGAGCATCTTTCAGGCAATCGTGGCGCAAATAAAAGGAGATGAGGCTCAGGTGTGTTCCGTAGCTCATCAGATAGTACACACACTCCTGATGGTGTCCAGAGCGCTGCACCCGGCTCTCCATCCGGTCCAGCGTAGCCGTATCACGCAACGCCTCCTCTAGCTCATTCAGGGAAGCCAGGATGTCATCATCTGCTGTCTGTAACAAAAATACACGCACACACACAAACACTAAGAAAGAGTGTACGCTGAAATACTTTCATAGAGTTTATTTCTATATGATGAATGATTACAGATGTTTAAAAACAGCATAGAATTAAAGAAATGCAATATTTAAAACGTCACCAGACATCTGGGTTTTCTCGAGCTGTATGTGGACTTGTCTATGTCTGAGCCGAGCTGTCTCTGTGCTCACCGTGCTCGACGTGAGTCGGATGCTAGACTCCAGGTGTTGGACGATATCCTGCAGCAGACGTGTCCCCAGGTTCAGCTGGTTTCTGTCCACTGGAGCTTTCAGGCAGCGGGCGAACTTCTCCCGGGCTGCGCTCAGACAGCCGGCCTTGAGGAGCGCCATGCCCCACGCGTGCCACACGCCGCTCGGGTCCAGACCGCTTTTTGTGGAGACCTGAGAAGAAGACAGAGATGAGAAAAAAAAACATGCATACCAGATGTAATTAAACCTACAGTAAACCTCCTGACCTCCACAGCCAGCTGATAATATTCAGCCTCGAGCAGCTGGTTCCTCAGGCGTGTCACCGCCGTCGTCTCCAAAATGTCATCCAGAGATGGGATGTACTTATAGTTAGCACTGACCAGGATCTTTAGCACATCGACCTTACTGATGTAGCTGTATGCAGAAAGAGAGAGAGAGAAATGAATCACTAAACAAAACAATACATCGGTGTATTAATGCGAACTGTAGGATGTGTGTGTGTGTGTGTGTGTGTGGTCTGACCTGTCACACAGAGCCAGGTCCTGGCTGCGTCCAGCTCTAACAAACATCAGCTTAGCACTGAAAATGAGCTGCTGCATGATGTCAGTCAGCAGACGAGCGTCCACCTCAGGATTGGTCAGTTTGTGTGAGATCGAGCAGCAGTGACCAATCAGCTGGTGACCGCAGGCGGCGTGGTCACTGTGGAGGGAGAGGATGGACACACACAGGGATGCACTGGGTGCCTGACACACAGAGAGACAGCAAAAGAGAGGGAGATCAAAAAGCTTCCTTAGCACTGACAGACAGACAGACGGACAACAAGAAAGAGACAAAGAGAAAGTCAGGGATGTAGACAGTCAGACAGAGAGTTATGAAGGATCATCTTGGACCTGTTCGTAGTAGAATTCGCTGTATATCTGCTGGTTCTCCGCTGCGTTGGGACTCAGTCTGAACTGCCTCTGGGGAACCTCCGGGAGACTGAGGACGCCTTCTAGCGCTGCCTCACCCGAGACTGGACTGCCTGCTACTGGAGGTGAAGCATGTTATACACTCACATCACACTTCTCTCTCTGCTGCATAATTTGTTAAATTTTCTCTTTAACATGGAAAAAATGATTTCCACTTGTATTCAAAATGCAACATTATTTTTCTCAGTGAACAAGTGGAAGATGAACGTGTGAGAAACGGTCAGTGTGGTGAAAAATCTTTGGACTGAATGCGATACCTTCTGCTTGTTCCAGCTCTTCATTCAAACTGCAAAGACATCAAGATGGGGTGAGAACGTGTGACAGCATGAGCAGAATATCATGTAGCACCATGTTTATATACTGTACAGGAAAAATGAGGATTCTTTCTATCTTTTTAATGCCATGCCAGCTTCTAGGGCTATACTCATGGCGAGAATCAGGTTTTCGTTATTCAAAATTAGACAAAACGTTTTTTTCTAAGAACTTTAAAACTAAATTTTAAAAATAGGAGGAGACGAATTACAGTCTAATTAAATATGTTTGATGGACAGACGGTTTTCACTGATGCCAATTTTCTCTAGGTGTGTGTGTAACTTTTTTAATTAAGACCTATCCTGCATCTTGATCCCAACAGAGAATGTATGTTTTGTTCCAACATCATGATTTATTTCATGTAATTTGTTATTTAAACATTGATCATATTCTGATTGCCATTTACTTTTAACGTACATTTAAAATTGGTCCAAAGTTACTATTAACGTGTGTATACGTATAGGTGTGTGCGCTTACGCTGTGTGGAAGAAGCTGTAGCACTGGTCACACACTCGGACAGCCTCCTCACTCCCCTCCACCACCATCTTCCTGCTGGAGCAGGCGTGACACACCAGTCGGCCGCAGCGTCTGCAGTGATGACGCCGGTTAAACTGTGAGAGAGAGAGAAAGACAACGGTTAGAGAAAGACTTCTTCCTTTCGTTCCAGCTACTCTTCTCTCTGGGCCTCACCATGGTGAAGCGTTCTCTCTGGCAGACCATGCAGATGTGCCTCTGGTGGTCAGGAATCCAGTCTTTACGCTCTGGCGTTTTCTCTGGAGGGGTAAACATAGACGAGGGGCGGGACTTCTTCCCACCCGAACCTCTGTCTTGGTCTTGGGCCGAGCTTGACGGAGTATGAATGGGAGTGCTGCCTACACAGAGGACCAACAGCAAAATGCTGAAGTGTTACATTTCAGTCTGGGTTTAATCAGTCTTGTAGTGGACCCGGGTTTGGATTGCCTATAAAAATAAAATAAATAACTGCAGACCTGCTGAAGGAGGTGGTGTGCGGCTGGGGGAAGACTGGGCACTTTCCTGAATGGGACACTGCAGCAGTGCGTCCTGCAAGCTGATCACAGAGTCTAAAAATACAAACGGGTAGTAAAATAAAAGATTAGACCATATTCTCCTTTACAATGATGATGAGACAGAAACTTAAAGTCTCACTGGATGAATAACCGAATTATATGGAATAAGTGGACATGCTTGGTTTATCTGACTATTGGACGTTATTCCTAGAAAGTATTTTCCCTCACCGCTGCGCGACCTCTCTCGGGGGGCGTAGGGGAAGTCCAGGGCTTTCTTCGCGTACTCGGCCAGCAGTGTATCGATGTCCTGGGTGGTTATTCCTGCTTCCTGAGCCTGTAAAAGGTTCCGGAGCGTCGAGACGGCGACTGACACCCAGTCCACCTTCAGGTTCATCAACAGCTGCTCCAGCATGAGGAGAGGATCCGCCAGCAACTGGAAGTGGTCCTGCCGAGAAGCTTCTGGAAGAGTCAGCAACACCTGAGGAAATACAATCGTAAACTACTGTAGAGAGCTAAAACTATCAGGATGGTCTTGGCAGGAGGTGTGGCCTCCACCAGTCCCCAAAGCAAACACTTTCTTACACTGAAATTGTTTGCAAAAAAAAAAAACTGGATCCAAATCCATCATATTGAAATAATACTGAATCATATTAAATCAATTCACTGAGTAAGTCTCCTAACATCTATCTATTCAGAAAAACACACACTCCTGATTAGTACCAAACATCATGCGTACATGTGCATAAGCGCACACTCGCGCGCACACCCAGACACTCGCGCGCGCACACTCGCACACTCACCTTAGAGCCCAGGTGCAGGGCGTGTATGTGGCGTCTTCGTGCCGGGGTCATCCGGCTCTGAAAGTGTAGTGTGAGGTAATCAGACAGGAAGTGGCAGGCGGCCAATCCGGGCCTCTGATCGAGTGCACGCTCGCTAACCTCCAGCGAATCAGAGAGTCTCTCGAGCAGCTAGAGTCAGCACAGGAGGGATTACACATATTACAGGGTTTTATAAATAATCCTGCCTGTAAGTTAATGTTCTGCCACACACACACACACACACAGAGAGTTCTGGGCGAACGTTACTGTACTTTCCCACCTGGAAGGCTTCTTCAGTTCGGCCGCTGTCCAGCAGATGGAGCAGGTGTTCAGTCTGGAGCTGGAGTTTAGATTGCTCTGATACGGGATACAGCTGCACCCACTGAGCACACAAATCAAACTCCTGCCAACACACATACACACCTAATTAATCACTGTAATGAGTGCACGCCAGCTCTCACACACACACACACACACACACACACACACACACACGAGTGCTCAGGTGGAACCGTCAGACCGACCCGTGTCTGCAGCAAACAGGAGAACATTGACTCTGGGTTTCTGCTTGACTCCTCCTTCAACTCCTGCCACGTCTGCCACTCCAGTGGAGGCTGTAGGTTCAGCATCTACACAACACACACACACACAGAAATTTCAGAAGTGCGTCTCACATGTAAGCAGAAACTGAAAAGTAATCCATCGTCTCTGTTCTGTACAAAGCGCACTCCCTATACAACCACATTTCACTAAGGTAAAATCTCATGAGTGACTTAGTAAATAGATGTCACATTTTGTTCCTGTGAGCGTAGTCTGAGCCAAACACACCCTGTTGTACATGTCGAGTTCGTGTTTTTTCTGCCGTAGCTGCGGTGCGAGTGTGTGATCCGGACTCGAGTCACTGAGGCAGAACTGCAACAGCTCCAGACACCTGTCAAGAGGCCACTGCTCCAAACCCTGCAGCGCCACACGGGCTCGCAGCTCCCAGTCCTTCACCCGAAACAGCTGCTCTGTACCGTACTCTCCTGAACACACACACATGCATACAAATCGAAAGATTTAAAATTGCATGTTACAACTGCTAAAAAGATTACAGCCATGTCTTATACAAAACTCTTGTGTCTTATGCACTGTCTATTCTCTCATATCTCAAATTTATCCCTTGTGTTTTACAGATTTTTATTAAATTATCGTGAACGAAGAGATGTAAGCTCGTACCCTCCAAAGTGGTGCAGGCGAGCAGTCTGTCCCGTAGCGCCCCCTTCTGGCTGCAGTTCTGTGCATACAGGTCCAGCAGGCCCAGAGCTCGGTTTATGTCTCTGGTGCTCAGGGCCTGCTGGAAAGCTTCAGCCACCGTCGCCTGACAAGTTCCATCCTGAGACCCAGAGAAGAGCACAGCCACGGTGCCACACTTCCTGCTCAGAGCAGCTCCAACACTATCCCCAACCTCAGGAGACAACCCCAGCACAGGCGATGCCATGTCCTCGAGGAAGGCCTTGAGGATAGGGAAGGACGCAAGCAAACCATCAGCTTCCTTTGAGATCTGCTCCAAGTCCAACGGAGCTTCTTTACGTGCAGCGCTTCGGAAATATGAAGGCAGTCCTGGCCATGCAGAGGAGGCCACACGAGCAATCTCCACCCGGCTCACTCCGAGCAATGCCAGGACAGCGACAAGCGGAGAGCGGGATTTCAGGAACGACAGCGCGGACGGCGTGAGAAGGAAAGACAATGCAGAGGAGGATGATGATGACGATGACAAAGATGAGGACGAGGATAAAGACGAATCTGGAGAAGGAGGAGAGGTGGAGAGATTCGGAGAGTGGCTGGTTTCCACCGATGCCTCGGATTCCGAGCTGGGTTCAGAGACCGCTGGGGGTTCAGAAAGGTCAAAGGACAGAGTTCGCTCCTGAGCATGCTGATGGAGGAGCGAGGCGATACTGGTTGGGCAGAAAGCTCCTACGTCCGCTCCTGCACTCTTCAAGGAGGCGGGGAACCAGAGAGGGAGCGGATCACAGCAGCGCTGCACTATGACCTGCTGCACGTTTACATGCAGACCCTCCTGTTGCAGCAGAGACAATAACCTAAAACACACACACACACACACACACACACACACACACACACACACAACCAGGCTGGTAGCAGATCTATAATTATCTCATATCATATCATATAAGTACAAGGAAGCACAATATGATATGTAAGTTTTAGAAGTACACATACAAAAATGTACTTTACTCAGACAAAAATAACAAAAAAAGATCAAATAAAGAACTACATGAAGTCAGAAAATAAAAATATTTATGGTAAAAGGTAAAGAAATCTTGTTTTTTTTTTTATTCTTTAATTTTTTTTTTGTAAATATGTAGCATATTTGTTTAAAGTTTTGTCTATTAATATTTAATAATTTTTCTTTTTTTCTTTTTAGCATTTACATTTTTTTAAGCGAATAATTCCCTTTTCTGTTTTGCAGCTCTTTGCCTGCTGCAGTGTAAATAAAAGGAATCAGATGTGTATGTTGTACCTGTCGGGCGTGGCCTGCCTGTCGAAGAGCAAGTGTGAGAGGAGCTGTTGGGGCGACTGGAGCAGCACCAGCAGAGGGTTTCCCAATTTCACCGCTGAACTCTGATCTGAACAAACACACACACACAAAGAAGGTGAATATTATGGTTTACTATACACCCTTAAATGATGTAATAAGGGATAAAGCTCTGTGACTCATTATAAAGCTCACCTTCAGAGCCCAGGCTGCGCACCACCACTGACGCCAGCTGGTTGATATAATCCAGGAAGCTGCGCATGTAATCTGGCCTAGAGGCAGCAGCATCCAGATCGTAAGGGCTCAGCTGGTCCAGCAAGCGCAGCAGCTGTTTCATAGCAGATCGGACAGGATGCGAGTCGAGCTCGGACTGCTTCAGGCCCGTCTGCTCCAGCAAAGATGCCAGGACGGAGCTGGCCGACTGACTCTCCCCTACAGCAGACAATCAGAGTGAACACTAGGGGACCAGAAGCTGTTTGGCATTACCAGACACATCATGAACATTTTACATAATCTTAAACAAAGAAAAAAAATCTATCTAAAAAGTCTGTCTACCTAGTAGTCTAGTTTAGTATCGAGTAGTCTAGTAGTAAAATGTAGTTTAGTGTTTCTTCTGTTAGAGCTGCTGTGCTGTACAGTTCCCTGAGCTCAGATTTAATTACTAAATTCTGATCTTTGTATAAGACTGGATGAAAACATTTGTCTTTAATTGTATTCTTAAGACCTCCGTTTTTTAACGATGTTTACTCCAACACTGTTAACTGCATTCTTAGAGAGCAGAAAGGATAAAAAATTTTTTTAAAAGAACGTAATTCATTTATAAAATAAATGTCAGGTTCTAACCAGCCATGTCGACGGCGGAGGTCAGAGTCTGCAGTGTGACCTCAAGGTGTTGGATGAGTGTGAGCTGGTTAGTGATGACTTCCTCAATGAGAGACGAGTGAGTACAGAGAAGAACTTCCTGAGCACTGCAGCCAAACGGAGGTATGACTCCAACCTCCTCTCGGTCTTTTTACAGAGAAAGAGAATCACATACACAATATTATATATACACACACACACACACACAGAGTCATGTGTAAAAGTTACAGCAGCAATAACCTGAAGTAATAGTTTCCTGTATGACTTTATCAGTCTCTCACATCATTTTTGGTCATTCTTCTTTACAACATTGCTTCCGTTCATTGAGGTTTTGGAGCATTTGCTTATTCACAGCTCTCTTAACGTCCTCCCACAGCGTTTCAAGTGGTTTGAGGTCTGGACTTTGCCATTCCAAAAGCTTTTATTTTCCAGATTGACTGTTGTGATTCTGATCACTGTCCTGTTGCATGACCCAGTTTCGACCAAGCTTGAGCTGTCAGACAGATGGCCTCACATTTCCCTCTAAAATACTCTGGTATACAGCGGGGATCATGCTCATGACTTGACAGTGGGTGGGTATGAGGTGTTTCTGCTGAAATGCTGTTTGGGCATTAAGGCCAAACAGCTCCACTTACTGGTCCAACTTCCAAACAAATCCAAACATAGTTGTTCAATCTTCTTCTGATTGCGCTGTCATAGACTTTAACATTTAACATGCTCCGTGAGGCCTGCAGGATCTTGTATTTTTTGTATTTCTCTGAGCATTGCACGTTCTGACCATGTGGTGAATATGCTGGGACGTCCAGGCCAGAGAAACACTGGCAACTTTCTTACCGTAGAATGTTAAACTCCAAATTGTTTGCAAATGGTTTTATAACCCTTTCCAGATTTATGTGCAGCAACAACTGCTTCTCTAAGGTTTATGCTTTTCCCTCTTGGCATTGTGTTAACACACACCTGTCCCGTCTCTGTGTGCATGGAGTTTGCATGTTCTCCCTGTCCTTGGTGGGTTTCCTCCGGGTACTCCGGTTTCCTCCCACAGTCCAAAGATATGCAGGTTAGGCTAACTGGTGTTCCCAAAATTGCTCGTAGTGTGTGAATGAGTGTGAGTGTGTGTGTATGTGTGTATGTGTGTGTGTGCCCTGCGATGGATTGGCACCCTGTCCAGCATGTACCCTGGCTTGTGCCCTAAGTCTCCTGGGATAGGCTCCGCCCCCGCGACCCTGAATGAGTGAGTGAGTGAGTTATGACCGAACAATCTGCCATTCCACAAGTAGTGATAATGGACAGTAACCACAATAACCCTACTGGGATGTGTAATTATACTTACTCCGCCTCCCAGGTGTTCTTATAACTATTAATTACACTAACTGCAGCATGGGTGAAATACATGGGTCTGTACGGCCTGCAGTACTGACAGTACTGTATTGCTGGATATCACTCAAGCTGTGCCCCTCGTGCCTACAACCGCATCACAACCGTACTATATCCAGTGATACTACACTTCCTCTCGTATGACCCTTCCTATATATATATATACACACATACACACATTTAGGAAGGAATAGCACAGTATGATGGCTCGTGTACCTGATTTGGGTGGCCCTTTGCTGGTCGATGTTCTGTTAAGGATTTTACTGATCTGCTGCAGTACTTTAGGGAAACCTCGAATACCCTCAGAATGAAGAGCATCTGGATACAACATGATGCCTATGGAAAAAAAGAGAAGATAAACAAATCTGTTGAATGGAAAATTGGAAGATGGATGAAGGAGGTGTGGCCTCGCTACCTCCGAGAGTTAATAATGGATGTGCGGCATCTATAACAATCACACTAACGAGAGTTTGACTTATGAGCTTTAGTAAAGGAGGTGCTACTTAGCACCCAGCTATTTGCATCCTTAGTGCATCTCTATAAAGGAGGTGTGGCCTTCTACTTTTCACTTTTCAAAGACATTCTTAAACACACACACACACACCTCGACTCTCCAGCGAGGCATGCAATCTTCTCTCAGCCGTCTCCAGAAGTTGTCTTGAGCTTTTCCACAGCTGGCACTGGCAGCAGGCAAGGTCAAAAGCGGCCATGCCAGTCGGACTCAGCTCCTCCAGCAGGGGGCGCAGGGGGTCTGAGGGGTCAGAGAGAGGGTGAGAAAGCCAGTAGTTTTCCTCGAGACAGGCCAGAGGGCGAGAGGAACAGCTCAGGAGGCGATCGGCCACGTCGGAGATGGAGAAGAATGCCATGCCTGAAAGATGGCAGAGCAAGTGTGTTTAGAGGCATCAAGTTAGAGGGTCACATCACACACACCAGATGTCCGATTCGGAGTCTGAGCCATATTATAACGGTGCCTGACGATACCTGCTGCAGCGGCGTGGCCGATGCTCTGCAGAGTGGATCTGCTGCTGCTGCCCACACGATTCCGTCCCGGTCCCGTCACACCGACTGACCCCAGACCCTCCGTGGAAGAGGAGAGTGAGGAAAGAGACTGGCTCTCGATCTTCTGCTCAACCTGAGCGAGTTCAGACAGAACCTCGTGGTAACGTTCCATGAAGAAAAGCTCCCCACAGCATGGTGTGCTCTCCAGCCCGAACATCAGCATCACCTACACACACACACACACACACACAGCATTAAACAACAGTTAACTTGCTATAGTAATCTTCTGCATGGTGTTGCTGGTGAGAGAATAGTATGCAAAGAACCTGATGAGCCTCTGCATAGTTTCCTCTGCGAATGCAGGAGATCAGGAGAGACTCAGGCGGGGAGAGCATTGAGGCAACAAGCCAGCTGTGAGGTCCTCCACACCCACACATTTCATACTCCACACAAACCGGCACAGTGCCAGCACTGCCATCTGAAATATTCAAATAAATAAAAATGAAGCTCCTGTATATATTTTATTTAGCCAGGGACTACACAGTGCAACCTGGATAAACTGCTGACTTTTTATCTGCATTCGTTTAAATGATAACATTAACATGTTTCATTCATTTTAATAACTAGACAGTCACAGCTAACACAAACAAAAAAACAAAACTAGGCCTGCAAAAAAAAACAAAAAAACATAAAAGTAACAAACCTGAAACATTTAGATCAAAGCGGGAGGATGACAACACACTGTAGTTTAGGAATGAAGCTTATAAATCATTTGTCTGTGACTCCAACCTGAAGTGCTGGTGCTGATCTCTCCATTCTGACGTTCTGAGGTCAGGCGGCGTTCGGAGGCCTTGCGTCGCTCAGGGCGATGCCGATTGTATCGCTTCTTCTTCCTGGCACCAGAAACACCGCTGCTGCTGCTACTACTACGTCTCAGTGAGGTAACCGAGTTCATGCCTAGGTAGGGCAGAGTTACACTACCTACACACACGCACACACAAATAATTTACATGAGGGCAAATTCTAAATAGTTATCTATTTAATATATATTGCTTACTACCTAGGTCACAGCTACTCTGATCAACTTTCAGCAAAGTGGGCGTGGCCTAATGGCACATCATGTTTATTAAAAGAGGCGTGGCACTTATTGAATGTTTTATTGAAGGGGGCGTGACCTAGGTGCATGTCCGTTTTATTGAAGGGGGCGTGACCTAGGTGCATGTTCATTTTATTGAAGGGACCTAGGTGCATGTCCGTTTTATTGAAGGGGGCGTGACCTAGGTGCATGTCCGTTTTATTGAAGGGACCTAGGTGCATGTCCGTTTTATTGAAGGGGGCGTGACCTAGGTGC
>JAQMYK010000038.1:34220828-34234227 GCA_030014345.1 Clarias buthupogon | reverse complement strand
TTGAGGTCGGGAATTTACATCATTTAATGGTCGCGGGTGCGGGGCGGGGCGGGTTGTAAAAATAGATACAGTGGTGCAGTGCGGGCTGGGGCGGGCCACATAATTTCATAAAAGCGGGACCCGCGGGTTGGAAAAATATATAGTACTGTAGTACGTATATGCTTTATCTGCTGAGTGTCACATGGACACAACTGAGCCAATAGTTTTTCTCTCTCACTCTCGCGCTGTGGGATTGTGGGTAATCATCTCCCCTGCTCAGTCTCAGTGCCCGTGTGAAGAAAAAAAAAAGTTTAAAAGGCTGTAGCAATTCGAGAGATCAATCGGTTTAGAGGAGTAATTCCGTTTGTGTGTGTGTGTGTGTGTGTGTGTGCGTGCGTGTGTGTGTGAAAGTCATCCTACAAAGTAGCCCACCTTCTCCTGTTTCACCAGTTATGATTCTTTTCAAAGGTAAAGTACAGGTTAATTTGTTGTATTTCTACATTATATTTTGTATAAATATTTTTGGGTTTACGTTTACATTTACTCATTTGGCAGACGCCCTTATCCAGAGCGACTTACATTTTTATCTCATAAAGGGTTGTGGAACGCATCATCGGATTTTCCATTATTTCTTATAAGGAAATTAGAAATTTTGATATACAAGTGCTTTGATCTACAAGCACACTTTCAGAATGAATTATGCTCATAAATCCAAGGTTTAACTGTACTAAGGTTGGTTCTTTGTATCAACTTCATTCAGTTCAATTCAATTCAGTTTTATTTTTATAGCGCTTTTAACAATCGTTTACACAAGTTTTAAAATGTAACGTCCCCCAACACTGGTTGTAAAACAAGCTTTACACAACAAAGAGATTATTTAAGTTTGTATGAAATGTGAATGTGTATGAATCAAAATATGAACCGACAAAGTGAACACATTCTTCCCCAGTCATTCATACTTGGATGCTTGGGACATAGACAATGAAATCATGTAAGCACAGCTAAAACAACTGCCCAGTTCCAGCCTCAAACAGGAAGTTGCAGGGAAGATCTTTCATACGGGTCCACACAACACTAGTGTCTGTCCACCCTGGCTCGTACTGGAATATCACAGCAAGTACTTGTGGCCAAATATGATGAGGGATGTACAGTACATGCACTGGAGAGGGCTACTCAGCAGGCCGGTCTATTCCTCTGTACACTCCATGTCACCACTAAAGCCACTGGACTCAAACTCATAAGCTGAACATAATAAGAACTCACACAGATTTCACATAGTGATTTCCTGTAGATAAGAATATGCTGTATTTGGAATCCGAAAGTGTATATATGTGCGTGTGTGTGCGAGAGAGAGCGAGAGAGAGAGAGAGAGAGAGAGAGAGAGAGAGAGAGAGAGGTGTGTCTCTAGCCGTAACTATTAACTTTGTTCAAACAGTCTTTGCGTAAATGATGACGTCACAAAGCTTCCCGGATGCAGACACACACTTCAGCAGTCCACTTCAGTCCACACCTACACAAACTATTTAAATATATATTTAACTATTTAAATATATATATTTCGCACTATTTAAATATATATATATATATATATATACTTTGTGCAAAGTATTGGCACCATTCTCTCTTCAATGAATAAAGGCATCCATAGGAACATGACTGAGTAGAGTTTACTTCTGTAGTACAGTATTGTACAATGAGCAGATGACAACAAACAACTAATTACAAAATCGTACAGCACTGGAAAAGTTTGTACATCATACAGAAACTGATCACTTCTTACCGAACACACACATCACTACATGACAATTTCTAAAACAATAAAGTGGTATATACAAAAAATGTTCAATGTGTATATATATATATATATGTCATTTACATACCGTTAAAGACACACCTACGGTCTACTGCTCTGCGTAAACGTGACGTTAGTGTGTACAGTACATGTGCAACAATAAAATGGTTATTTAAAGTTAGTTCCAGGAACATCAGACATTTTTGTTACAGAAAGATGAACACTTTCTCTTTACTTCATGGTAAACAAGGGCATTCTTTGTCCTCTTGCTCTCCCACACACACACCAAACACACTCTCTCTCTCTTCCTTTGTAAAACAGGACAGACTAAAGGATTGAATTTTCCTTAAATTTGATCCATTATCCATTTATTTTCCCCCAAAAAATAAATTTTGAAAAAAAAAAGAAATCAAAGTTTGATCAGCTGCCTGTGACCCAGAAACAAGGGCCCTAGATATCGAGGACTCTGTAAACTTTAGGTAACATTAAACTGCAACTCCTTCTCTAAGAAAGCTACAGTCCCATCATTAACCTGCTCAAATCTAACGCGTAATCAAAAGCATCATTAACAGCATGGAAGATTTTCATCCACTCCGTGCTAGAGATCTCACTTTCACTGAAACAATGTGATGCCTGTTTATAGAACAGACAAGCAGAAAAAAAAAAAAAAAAACACGCGTCCAGAAAGGTAACTGACAAGTACGGAGGCCACACCTCCTCGTTAGGACTGACAGCCACAAAATTCACACCTCCATCACTGGTATAGACAAGAACAGAATCTATTTCGCCTTCATGAAGCTTTTCATATAGATATTTTTCTTCAGTGTGACGCCTCTACCATTAGGACTGCCAATTGTTAAATAGTCCAGTGAGACTGACAGACACAGGCCACGCCTCCTTATGTGTAACTGAAAGGAACAGAAGCCACGCCTCTTTAAGATAAGTGACAGTTATCTCTGGATCATCAAAGGCAGAGAAGTCAGTTATAAACAGCACATGCATTGAGGCCATACCTACTTTATTAGGATTCATAAGCACAGAAGCCACGCCTTCCTATTTAACTGAAATGAACAGAAGCCTGAAGGGAAAGGGAGAGAGAGAGAGGAACTTACTCATGTTAATAAGGAGAAATCAGGAGAAAACTTTACTCTGTAAATCTATAGAGCCTTTGTTTAAATTGTTCTAGAGCTAATAAAGAACACATTCATAGCATAAGCTATTTAATACTCAGACAAAGACAAGGTGAATATACAGTAGTATGTATGTATCATACTGTATACATGAAGAGCAGCAGGTTATCAATCATTCAGTAAAATTTGGTGTAAATATAAAAAAAAATTAAAAATCTTACTCACGTGGGTGTGTTCATGAATACTGATTAGCTGTAAATAAACTGGGCATGGTCGAGCTGCACTTACATTTAGCCACGCCCATTAAGCTCAATAATATCTGAGAGAGCTAAAAATGACAACTTGGTAAACTAAGTGCAGTTTCCACTTTCATGATTAATTTATTTTTGCTATGGGTCTCTATGAATTCACAAATGGCCGCGAGTCTAGGGGTATCTGTACGATACTGGGGGTATCTACACCGGGTTTAAGTGCCAGGATGGTTTCACTGGTACTTTCACTCAACTCTCTTAATGATCCCTAGAGATTTTTTTAACTAATGGTAATCATGGCCTTACCAGACCAAATCATCAGTTTTTCTGCACCATTATGTTGTACCAGTGTATTTCGCAGAAGCTCTGCCTTCAGCACTTCGTTGCTGCACCATAGATGATAATGTTGGAGGGCAACAGAGCCACAGCAAGCCCTGATTTTGGACCCATAACTAAGAATTGTGAACAACGTGAACTGGACTTAAAGCTTGCAGTAATGCAGCGGATCAGCTAGCATAGACACACAAATATTGTATGTAACTTTCTTTTATAGGGTGCCATTATTTTTGTAGAAATTGTATTTTTTTTAAAATCATATTTGCCGTAATCTTCACATCCCTTTGATTAATATGAAATCATTTGTAAGCGTCACAAAATGTTAACTGAAATAGATTGTAACTGAAATAAATAATTGCTTATCCATAAATATAATCACAGGAACTCACAGACATTAATACAATCTTTCTACAGACCTTTAGAAACAAATATAGGATACAAACATTTCCCCCAAATAACTGGATCATCATGAACACCAGAGTTCATCTATGTTCAGTTCATGAATAACTTTGTAGATATCCAGTTTCATAAAACATGGCCCAGTAAACGTGTGTGTACGCGTGCGTGTATTTGTGTATCGCTCCAGTCCCGTGTCTGGTGTCAGGTGCACACCCAGTCCACCTGTTTGTCTTTCCTCCTGTTCCTCCCTCTCTCTCTCTCTCTCTCTGTAATCTCTCTCAGGAGTGGCTCAGTCTGTGCCATGCAGTAACCACTTTCTCTGGGTGTGTGATGGAGTCGCTCCACTGCTCCACAGCGTCCGGGGTCAAGCTGTCAAAACCCAGGACGACCTGCACGCACATGAAGGTCCACACATCAGCACGGTTGATTTTTTTTTTTGGTGCAGTAAAATTTTTACATGTGGTCTTTACACAAGTGTGAACAGACGGAAAACAAACTTTGACTCGAAAGCAGCAGTTTAATGCGAGTCCACGTCTTAGTGATAAGCCTGTAAATGTTCAACCTCATTCAGCCTGAGCTGAACTGTGCATTGTTATATAATAACCTGAATAACACGTGTGTTTAATTACAAACAGAGCTATGATGGGAAAAATGAGGGTGACTCAGATTTATAAAATCAGTCCGTCAAGGCTTTAATACAACTTTACACATTGCGGTTTCTCTGTAATAGGTTTTTTTTTCTTTTCTTTTTTTCTTTCTTGCAACTAAGTAAGAGTTAAAGTACTAATTAACTTTGGGGTGGTACCAAGAACTTTATCACGCTCTGACTAAAGTATTTAACTCCTTAGGGCATAAAACGTTTCTCTAATCCCATCCTCACTACAGCGTAACCAATCAGAATCCTCCCTGCTCAAGTCTAAGTAAAATTCACACTTTTGCTGTGCATTACATACTTTGTGGAACGATAATCATTATTTAGCGTCTGAGCCTGAACTGATCCTCACACCCACCTGTCCGAGCAGGTACTTCCTGCGTATGGATCCGCGGCCGTAGAGTTTGACTAGCAGCTGAATGTTGCGGTGCTGACTCGTGATTGGCAAGAGCACTGACTCCGCCCACTGCACCTGCCCCCCGGACGGCTTCACCAGCTTTGTCTTCTTCTTCATTACAAATCGTCCGTCGCTGAACATCTCGACTTTCACGAAGAAACCTGAAGTGAAAATGAAGCGACGTTAGCCGCAACTTGCCCGCGTTTACAATTTACTATTAATTCGAGCATCACACTTGTCATTTGTACGCAGCTGCTGAAGCATCAGGATACTTCTAAAGAAAATTAATCACCTTCTAAACAAACCAGATCAAAGACTTAAGAGATATGACTCACTCTGTGTGAGGAGTGAGGATGATGATGGCAGGTTCTGAGCGTTGAGGATCTGGAGCTGAATCCGGCTGCTGACCGGCTGGAAGCAGGTGGACAACTGGAGCTCGGCGTGACAAACCTACACAAAGTTACACAATGTATAAACACTACCAAAACACTCAAAATCTCAACCCTTAACACGAACATGAAGATGTTGTGAAATAATTCTCAAACTGGAAGAATTTTTTTACTTTTACTTTCGGTCGTATTTTAAATTTTCATTCCATGTGGATGTTATAACTCGTTATTCATGTGTGAACCAATCACAGCACACGTGCTTTCAGAACATTGAGAATGAGTACGCTGTGATGAAGCTTGAGCTCACGTGTGTCTTGCAGGGTGGACTCAGGTCCAGCCAGTACTCGGTCTCCTGCGATGCGAGTGTGCGGAGAGATAACACACACTCGCCCTGCGTGCGCTTGCGAGGGATGTGTGTCTGCAGTCGCAGCACCAGGGCACAACCACGCAGCTGCTCCAGGTTTAGAGTGAATACGAACGTCTCCATAAACACCAAGTCCTAAAACAGAGCGAGAGGAAATGCACCGTTTATTACTGTAGTATAAGAGGAACAAAACACTTCAGGACATACGGTTAAGGAAAAACTATCAAAAACAATCTGTGGTCTCTGTAACTATAGACCCTGGTGAGGATAGTTTCCTGGGGTGTTTAGTGTGTTATAGGGGCCAGGGATTTTTTTTGTGTGTGTGTGTGTGTGTGTGTGAGGATAACTGAAGGACTGTTTCTTACTTGTGTTGCCTCTTTAACTGAAGTCTTAAACTGCACAGGCTTTGCCATGGTGATGACCCCTTTAAAGCCGACTTTCTGCTGTTCACCTCCATCTGAGTACACACACAGATCCTTACACTGACACACAGAGAGAGAGAGAGAGAGAGAGAGAGAGAGAGAGTTCTTTTGTGAAGAACACAAATTTAAATAATTATGAATAAAAATATGAACTACTAGATTAAATAAATTTTATCATCTATCTCTACTGTTTAAACACTCATAGGTAGTTTCAGTTTTCAAGTACCAACTTAATTCATAATTTATCATTATTAGGTTTGTATTCTTATTTTGGAGACGACTAGGGGAGGGAAAGTGAATTTGAAAAAGAAAAGAAAAAAAACCCAACATGAAATGACAAACATGAAAGTTAGAGAAAATAAAGTAATCAAAGAAAGGGACAAACAAGCACTAATTCAAAAAAGAAAATGTTACTGAGAAGTGAAAAATGGGCGAGTGGGTGACAGACATGAAGAGAAAGAATTGAGTTATATGAGTTGAGGAAAATGAGAGAGAACAAGAAAGGAGGTCATGAAAAAGATAATAATGTGACAGGGGAAGAAAAGACAGAAATGAGGCACCACAAAGGCACAAAGAAAAAACATAATATGAAAAGGGCATGTGAGAAAAGAAAAGAAAAAAACAGGTGAAAATAAAAATACAACTGTGGGGGAAAATGAAACAAGGAAAAAGACAAACGTGTGAGAGAAAGAGGAAAGAGCTGGGTTGGAGAATATGAGCTTTAAAAAAAAATGCAACAAAAAAAAGGGACAATCTTACAATTATTATATAGTCAAACTGTCACGATAAAGATGGACAGATGAAAAAGTGAAATAAATGAGAATTTAAAAGAAGAAAAGAGGAACAAGAGCGGAATATAAGAGAAAAATGCAGAGAGGGAAAATCAAAGTGATAAGGAACAGAAAAAATTCTAACAAATAGAGAGAGAGAGAGAGAGAGAGAGAGAAAGGGAGAGAGAGAGAGAGAGAAAGGGAGAGAGAGGCAAGTTATGGTAACAGGAGACAGAGAGAAAGGTCAGGAAAGGAAAAACTGAACTGGGGGTTGTGTGTAATGGTGTGCGTGGGACAGAGGGTGTATTGAGCAAATCAGAGCAGATACAAAAGACTCTGTGTGTGTGTGTGTGTGTGAGTGAGTGTGTGTGTGTGTGTGTGTGAGTGTGTGTGAGTGTGAGTGTGAGAGACACTGTGGCTCCTCTGCGTTTAGCTGTAATCCTACCTGCACCAACGTTATCCACACCTGCTCCACTGCCTCCTGGTAGCTCAAACGCACACACACCTTCCCCAAATCCCGCTCCCGGTCATCGCTTGACACTGTGCTGGATTCTATAAAAGAACATGCAAGTCCATGTTTCTGACACTCGAATGGTTAACAAATACAACAAAATTTAATTCATGAAAATAATTAGATCTAATGGATCCAATGTAACAGGAATATGAGCTTTAAAAAAAAAGGCAACAAAAAAAAGGGACAATCTTACAATTATTATAAAGTCAAACTGTCACGATAAAGATGGGCAGATCAAAAAGTAAAATAAATGAGAATTTAAAAGAAGAACAGAGGAAAATGAGAGAGAACAAGAATAACCTTTAATCCTCTGATCGACTTCTCTATATGAGAGTTTAAGAAGGGATCACTCGGGGTGTACAGTAACACAGCTTCAGGTTAACACACTGTGGTCTTATTGCGGAAAAGACGTTAGGGTTATTTGCAGTGAGTGTTTTCTCATCGTGAATAGTTACCTATACTACGGCTGCTCCCAAAGGAATCCCGAATGGAGGATGTGCTGCTCGGGACACTAGTCACTGAGTCATAGCGCTGTAACACACACAAACACACACATATACAGTATACTGTATATCTCCAAAAGGTACCAAAGATTCACGCCTGAGGTACACCAGTGACAGTATCTCCTTACTCGTACCAAAGATAAAAAAACCTGCTGAAAAGTGATGAATCATCGCTCCTGACCTGGACCTACTGTAAAGTACTTGACATGGAGGATAATGTTGGCCAGGTCAGCTGCAGTTATGTAAGATTCTTATTTGCTTGTGAATTACATAAGCTTACTGTAAAAAAAGCATGGTCCAAATTCTTTTCTTTTTTGAATTTTTTTTTTGCATTTAAAAATTGAGGTTTTGGGATAGATGAAGAGTCGGTGAGTCACCAAAATGAACAGTCTTGGGTTCCTGTGGCTGGAACGCACACATTTAACTCTCATTGATAACAGTCTATATGAAAGTAAGTCAATAACTAAGAGTGACATGACACTGAATAAAAAATTCATTCATTAACTATAAACACTAATGCTCTCAGTCTAGTCAATACATTTCTATTAAAATACTAATATATAATAATCTATAGCCACTTTTCAGACAGACAGAAGACAGAAACACCAGTCCCACAGCAACAAGTTAAACCGCAAACTACTCAACTTCCATTCCACCCTTCTCCCAAAAACACAGTGTTTATCTCAGGAACAAATCAAACTATGCTAAAAATCAAGCTGCACTATTATCCAAATCACTTCTACTGTTTAACTCCGCCCTCACATTATAACATCCTAGCTCCAACATACTTTTAATTCAACTAAGTAAACTAATATTAAAATAGTTAGATAAGAAAATCCTTTCCATCATCAAAGAACTCAAGTTAGCCACGAAGCTCATACTGGAACCCCGACCACATTCCACCATCCGATTTCTCAAATATTAAACATCAATTACTAATGACTTGTTGAAAAGCTGACTCAATGTTATGTAAACATCTCAGGTGAGAAGGGAGACCTCGCCTAGTGCACCTGGCTTCGTGACAGTCAAGTGATGTGCGATTTACACCATGTTCACAATAGGCCCAGCTAAACTTGGTTAAATGTGTAACCATGTTCTATTTGTGGTATTTCCTTCTGTCGAATATATCGAACCTGAGCCAATCCAGAGAGAATTACAAACATTTTAACATATTTATAAGAACACCTTTTTGTGAATGCTGGCATAAGATATTTTTAAAACACAGTTTACGAATAAAGCTAACCTCTAAATAATATTAAAAATGCATTTAAATAATAAATACAGGGGCGTTCAAGTCAAACCAGGATTAATATCAGAACACTGTTTTGATCGTTATAATGTAATTGAAATGTAAATTTTTCAACTACTGGTATAATCAAGGTAGAAAGTTTAATCAGGTGTACAGGTATGTGTGTGTCACGGTGAACTCACCTGAATGTGGCTGTGAGGGCTCGACAGATCCAACATGGACGTGCTGAGTCTCTGTTTCATGCTCTGGTCAGAGGCTGCGGGCGAAATGAAACTCAAGTGTCTTAATAGAGCTGTGTGATCATGAGTCAGTAATCAAATAGAGATGTTTATATCATGCCATGGTAGTTTGAGCATGCTGTTAGAGTTATGCAGTATTCCTCCCCTAGACTTTAGAGATTGTGTTTTGAATCAGTGCAACACATACACAGCAGAACAACAGGAGGGTTATGGGTTGAAGTGCAGAGCAAAACCCTGCCTGTGTACAACTCAAGGAATGTCCACATAAACTGAAGGAAATAAAAATGGGTAAATATTTGCAGAGTGTGGTGTTCAGAAACACGCCATCAGGAAAGCGAAGATTTACGACCATTTCCACATGGCGAGAAATATTCTTTACGGACAGCTATAAAGTGATGAAAGATGTTTTAAAACACCATATGGGAATAATAAATGATTTCTCAATGCCATTAATCCTTTTGACTTTAGTGGTAGCACAAAAGAAAAAAGGATCGCTCCCTAAACCAGATCTCTGAAAGTATGTATGTGTAAGTATGTATCCAGTGATGTAAACTTTAAAGCACTTTCTGTTAGTCGCTCTGGATAAGAGCATCTGCCAAATGCCTAAATGTAAATGTAAGGATTAATCAGAATGACTCATGTACATTCATGTGTCCAGCTGGATATGTTATATGTCCATATATATTATGTGTATTTCATTATATATATATGAAATACACAATTCCAAGTAAATAAAAAAAACTGCAAAAAACAGCAATCCAAATGAAAAAATAATGATTAATTACATCCCGAAATAGTCATCAATTAACCATAAACAAGTAAGTAATTAATATAAAATTTGTATAATTAAATAATTGAAATTGAAAATGAAATTGGAACAAAAAATATTTAAAAAAAGTAACTGCTGTTCAATAGCTGCATAATGCCAAAAATCATAAAAGTAGCAATCAAAAAAGAAAGTGAGAATTAAAAAAAGACTAAATAATGCTACCAAAATGTCTTCCTACTTTATTTTTACGTATAATAATGTTTAATATAATAAAAGTTTTCTATGTAATACAATAATAACTTAATAAACAAAAACATAAACAACACAGCAGTTGGCCCACCTGACGTATGTCCACCTCTCAGCACGGGGCGTCTCACAGACCTCGGGGATACGTAGCTGATCACATGACCAGGAGCAAACATCGAAGTGGGGTCATATATGAACTGACCTGCAGAAGATAGCTCCGCCTTCCTGTCTGCATACGTGGCTCTTGCTGAACCTGTTCCAGTAGAACTCGTGTATAATTAATGCAATTTTAAACAATCTGCATTTGGTTTATGATTTTTCTTTATCATCTAAACAAATAAAATGATAAAGATTGGGTTGAGTTTTTTACTTTAAAATTAAAATATAACTCCTTCTGACCAAGTTCCCCTGCTGAGGTCCACAGTGATGTTGACTTGATCCCTCAAGCTTCCATGGCTACATGGAACAAATATCACTTATGCAAATACTGTAGATCATTGATACAGCTCATAAGACTGTCCTGAGCATTCCCTGAGGGAAAGGAGTACGACGAAAGCAACAAATACTGGAACACAGCCATGAACTTCCTGGTACTGTATTACCCATAAGGTAGCTGTGTTTGTTCATCTGATCCTGGTTTCTGGACTGTGGACACTTATGACTACCTGGTATATCACCTTTTCTTTCTGTTTGATAAGTGAGGAATGAGACGTCTGGGTATGTGTCGTTACAGGAAATCAATCATAAACGAGGCAATGTGACTGTTAGTTCTCTTAAGTCTGATTAAAGAACATCATAAAATGTTTGATTCTCTCTATACAACAGCAATTTTAGGCTTAAGGCTCTTCTGCAGCATACAACATGATGCTACCCACATAACTTATCTATTAGCTTCATGGTCTGCTCACTACTCTCAGTATTACATATTATGCCAATAGACACGTTAGTCAGTGTCGCCGTCATGCTGTTCTTTGCACAATTATTACTATTTGCACTACTGTCACTTTTTCATAATTACAACTACACATCAAAAACTCCACCGCCTTTTACCTTATTTATTAGTATTATTAATTAATGATGTTTTTAATTATTCATTATATTCATTCAAATAGTTTTTAGAACTGAACTAGTAACTTTGGTCATCTCAAACATTACCCCGTGTCTACTGACTATATTTAAGATATACAATGTGCAATCAATCAAATCTACAACCTTGTCTTTGTGTTACTGTCTCCATTGGTGCTGCATGTTTGGAATTTCCTTCAGGATTTTCCTTCTATCTACTGTATCTATCTCTATATATTGGCCAATTATGACACATCATACTTCTTAAATCACATCTGTTTATAGAGGATCATTCATAAAGCTCATTTTCGTTCATATTTATGTTAAAGCAGTTATAAACACTTGATCATTCAGAAGCCTCTTTTTATTTACAGTTACAGAATTGAATCAAGTCCTAAGAACTTTTATTTAGATAAGTGCTAAAGAATGTTCGCTGAACTTACCTTGCAGTTCGGTCTGGTAGCTGGAGTACTGCATCCCTTGCGGCTGTACATAGGAAGATTTGTACAAAGGGAGTACAAAGGGTATTTCTTTGCCATCTCGAGGCAATTTGGAAAGAAGATAATCCTCCGAGACGCCCAATGGACTTTTCTTCACTTCGGTCTCTGGCAGCGATGGAAACGGTTGGACTGTAATGACTGAATAGGACACACAAATCACATATCACTTCTGAATTACTACAGGGTTAAATTAGATCAATTAATGTGCATCATATAGCACTTCAATTTAGGTCTTACAATAACAAGCAACACAATTAGGAATCTCTCTGACCTCTGAAATTACAACCGAAACTTCAATACAAATTTCCTGTATATCAAGTTGGAAAAAGGTTTCGATAAAAAGCGGTGTCCAACAATTAAAGCATTGCATCGCTTAGCATTAGAGTACACAAATCAAATCAAATCCAGGTTCACTAAATAATTTGTCAAAACAAATGAACAATGAAATGCTTGTGGCAAGGCAATCCTATATAATAACCTATATTTATAATAAAATATAACCACCTTAATAATCAGCTTAATATTATGCTATATATGCACCATACTAATTCCCTGACTGAAATTCTGCATATGCTTAAAAAACTGCTGCTATAGATAATAATAATTAAGTTAATAAGCTGAATCATCTTTAAGTATTCTAAGATTGAGAGTTTATGCATTAGGCGATATCTACTATTTTTTAAAATCTTATTTAGAATAATATTTCATATTTAACAGGCATTATTATTGTTGTTGTTGAATGAAAAAGAGAAGTTCTCTAACTTACCTTGAGGTTCTGGTTCTTTCTCCTTTACTAGAAAAGTCTTGCAGCAGTTTTTAATAAATTCCACTGCCATACTGAAGACTTCATTAGAGGCGACAGGATGTTTATCAGTCAAACGTCTCACAGGCAAACCTGAAAACCTCCGGAGCCTCACTGAATCCGAACCAAACGCCGAGAGTAGTAAAGGGTTAGTTAACTAACTTTATCTGGATTATTTGTTCTCCTGGCGTCGGATAAACCGACAGTTCGTGGTGTGTACAACAGCAGAACGCGCGCATTGTTTCATCGCGCGCGCTGCTGATCGCGTTCTGGAGCGCGTGCACAGCGTAAGCGCACTTTCAACAGGTGGAAACGCGCACTGGCAGGAGTCCCCTGGGTCCAAATGCCCTAAAACTCTTCCTCATCAGCAGCAGCATCACCATCCTCTCTTTTCTCAACACCAACATTTTGGTTTATTTCCGTATTTAGAGAAATTATTTCAAATGTCTAAAAACGGCTTTAAAGAGATTTAGATCTAATGAGTGATCTCCATAAAAGCAAGCCCCCCCCCAAATTTTTTTTTATTTTGTCAACATTAAATAAAAAATGTTGTCAGTGTGAAAAACTATTTGCCCCCCTCCTGATTTCTTATTCTTTTGCATGTTTGTCACACAAAATGTTTCTGATCATC
>JAQMYK010000038.1:34190854-34220728 GCA_030014345.1 Clarias buthupogon | reverse complement strand
ACTAATTTTTTTTTTTTTTTTTTTTTTTTTTTTAGGAGTTAAAATTTCAGATGTAGGATACAGAATTTTTGCACACTGATTAAATTACATGAATCACATCATTTCAGGTCATCATATGTATCTTTATTCAACTGACCAGGCTCTATTTTTTTTTTTTACACTGACAAATAAAATAAAAAAACAAAAGACAACAGATAATCCACGGGACACATGACATGACAGAGAGCTGAAATACACACAAACTTTATAGAGGTTTTATGTAAATTATCTTTCACAGCTTGTTTAGGGTTTAGAGACAGATGCTGTGGCAGAAAAGAAAAACGAAACCCAAACACCTGTTTAAGAATGAGGAAAAAGTTCAAAGGTTTGTGTTATTTCTGAAAATTATCCCCAACAAGAAGGAAAGACACAAAAAACCACATGAACAAGGAAATAGTCATAAATATCCTTCTGACTGGATGCACAAGAGTGAAAGTGGACATTCAGAGGCAGCCTTTTTATTAACCTTCTTTGCCATAATGCAAAATTCATATAACAGCTCTTTAGTGTGACATGTCAGTCCTGACACAGAATACAAAACATTATCTACCCTAGGGTGGTCATAATCATTAAACAGTCAAAAATGGCAAAACATTAACTGACATGAACAAACACAGCTGCCTGATGTGTAATATGGTCACAGGAAGTCCATGATTGAAGAGCAAAAGAACAGAGGTCATGTGTAGAGTCTCAGAAGGGGTGTTCAGAGATGAATATTGTAAGACGGATGATGGAACTGCCTCGGAAGTTGATAACATTGTTGACTGTGACCATTTCCAGGTCCAGGACGACTGTCCTCGGTCCTTTGATTGGCCGAGCCAAGACCAGTGTAGCGCTGACATTGCTGGTTTGCTGTAGAAAAGAAAGAGAGCTTTAAATACAAATCAAACATTTCACATAACTGGAACTGTTGGAAATCTGATCAAAACAACAACAAAAAAACAGGTTTGACAAAGATTTGAAAAAAGCTGACCTAATACTGTAATAAGCTTAGAGCTCCCTCTACTGGCCACACTGACAAAAGCGTAATATGGACAATGCATGGCTAAGGATCTGTGAAAGCAAAATGCTTCTCATATTGTACAAGTCAAACGTTTTAGGTGATCAGTTTTTAAGTTAAAGTTTGGGAACTGGATTGGTCTCAGTGGCCAAAATAATTCCAAAAACACAAAAAGAAATGGGTCAGTATTTTCAGGGATGTTCAACATCTAATATTCCATGCACATAGAATAGAGGTATTCAACACATCCAAGGCTCACTGTTAAACATTGTGCATACTTATTCGACATTTATTACACCATTTCGCTGTAGATTTTGTGAGTAGTCACCTAACCTGGAGATCCACTCACCCGCATGTAAAATTCACGGCCCTCGTTGCCAGATTTGATCTGGAAGATGTAGAAAGCCCCAGGGTAACGTGTGGTGGCTTGCATCTGAAAAATATCAGCAGGGACACTGCGTCCAGAAGACAGGTCCATGTGGCGGTATAGAACAGTAAAGGGCCTGTCTTGACAAGCACGGATCTCCGCCGAACACATACACTGACTGAGAGAGACACAGAGACCCAAGGTTAGTACTTTATTTTCACAGGACCAAAAAGTGATTATCATGAAAAGACCTTAAACACTATGCGACTTACTTGTCACTGAGCTCTATGTATGGTGGTTCACATATGAGGGGGTCCAGGCATGTGTACCCTCCCTGGAAATTGAAACACACTTGTGCTGTTGTACACGTGTTGTTACCAGACTCACATTCATTGAGGTCTTTGAAATCAAACACACAACAGTTAGTTAGGAGCAGTGAGGTCAACTCTGAACACAATTCATCAGCAGCAGCATCATCATCATCATAATAAATTTAGTATAACAGAAGACAAACAACAGATATAAAAATTCATTCTGACCAGATAAGTATTCACCTCTTATTCCACTAATCAGCTCATCACCCTTAGAACACCATCCAACAGTGAGGGTGGTGGTAGCATCATGTCGAACATCACCCTTGGCTTCTTATTACCTTCTCTCTCTAATCCCCTGGATTTAACGCTGCTCCAGGGGATGTTCAAAATTGGGAATAATTTAGCAAAAAACACTGACTGATATTTTTTTCCAGAAGGAGGATTGCATAGGCATGTACTCTCTTTGTTGGTTTTTATTTTGCATTGAATTTAACTTGTACTTAACAAGTTGGCTCTGTTCAACTAATTATGTGACATTTGATGTAAATTGGTTGAACTACAACTACTGTAAATTGGTTGCGCCAGAACCCATTTATAGTTAGTTTTAACATTTATTTTTTTATTTGTAAAAGCATTTTGCAATTTACTTTACTTTTATTTCTCCTGTACATCAATATGTCGAGCTATTTTGTTTAGAGTCATGGCATAAAACTTCATTTAATTTCAAAAAGAGTGAAAAAGTTCACAGACTGTATTAATAGTGAAATATATTTAGACAGAATTTGGTTCAGATAGAGTCTTTTATTATACTACCATATAATTTTTTTTATTTATACCAATGAGCTCAGCTAAACAAAACCTTTCTTCATTCTTCAAAGAATTCAGAATGTTTCATGTTAGGCCTAAAATCGTCATACATATTTTCAAAGAATCTGAACACTGTTCTTTTATTGCAGGTATAAACATTTCCATTACCTTCACAGCTCCGGCCATCCTCAAAGACGTAGTAACCAGGCGGACATGTGCATGCGAACGAACCGGGAGTGTTTACACACGTGTGCTGACACAGGAAGTCTGAGAAACTGCATTCATCCACATCTGACAAACAAAAGAGAAAACATGAGAAACACACACACACACAGACTGAAACAAACACAATTTTTCATAACTGTATCCACTCAATTGCGTCCTTTCCTAACTCTCTCTAAACTCCTGACCATCTCTCTGTGCTCCTGCTCTGCCCTATGGATCTTTACATCTGTCGTTCATTTTCGGTTCTCATCTCCTTAATTATCTCCCCTCCTCTTGTTATTTATCTCATCTCCTCTCTTCCTTTGCCCTGCTTTTCACCGCTTCCTCCTCTGTTCACCGATGCAGGTTGTTCCGTCGGAGGCAAGCTCGAAGCCTTCGTCACAGTTGCACATGAACGAGCCATATGAGTTCAGGCATCCGTGAGTGCAGGGGTTAGTAGCACACTCATCTATATCTGCAGACACACACAAAAAAAATCATTTTAGTTCCAATAATATATTTATTCCAATAAAATAATATACTTGTATATTGTTTTATATATTTATGCATTGTTATATTATTCAAGATAAAGAAAATCAATTAAGTAAAGGTTACTGAGGTAAAGAAAAATTCTGTATATAGCTAAATATTATGTTGAATGAGGTAGCTATTACAGAGGAAAAGGTAAAGATAAATCTTAAAATTTCTTAGGTAAAATATAAGGTTTTTAAAGGTAAAGTAAAAATAGGCAAAAGTAAAATTTACTTTGGTAAAGTGACTGTGTTAAAAGGCTTACATTAGCAAATTAAATGTCAAATTTACCATATGAAAGTGAAGGTTACTGAGCTAAAGATTAAGGGTATAAAGGAAAAGATTGGTTATGGAAATATGAGTTTATGTTGAATGTGAAGTTTAGAATTACCTTGGTAAAAGTAAACTATATTGGGGCAGATGTCTGAATTATAGGGGTCAAGGTTATGTTTAATGAGGTAAATATTACTGAGGTAAAGGTTTAGGTTAAATGTCTGAGGTAAAGATTAGGTTTACTGAAGTAAAGATTTATGTTATCCAGGCAAAGGACGTCTTAGGTAAAAGTTTATGTTACTTAAGTAAATATTAAGGTTTCTGAGGTAAAAGTAGGTTATTGAGGCAAAAGTTAAGTTTTGAGGTTAACTAAGGTTAAGTTTGGGCTTAGGTGGATGGCAATGGATCACACAAAGGTAGTGATAAAAAATAGTGACTGTGTGTGTGTGTATGTGTGTGTGTGTGTGTCTTTATGCCTGTGTGTTGTGTAAGAATAGAAAAAGGCTGCATGTACCTTCACAGGTTCTAATGTCAGTATTCAGGTTGAATCCTGGGTTGCAAGAGCAGGAGTACGAGCCTGGCAGATTAGCACAGAGCTGCTGGCAGTAACCATAGCGGCATTCATCAATATCTGAATTTTTGGTATGGGAAAGAAGAGAAATGAATGACACATGCATTACAGATGTGATGTCATATCATAAAGGCTGATCTAGAGTTAATAAACCTAAAACATGTATGGTTTGTTATGAATTCTGCTGAATTCTTTCTAGGAAATGCTATTTTCTTTATTCAGTTTGTTAGGAAATCTTTATTTGTTTAGCTATGTGGCTGCATGGTGTAAATGTTCACCAGATGAAGAATGAGACTTCAAACAAGCAGAAATCTGGGCACGAATCCACAAAGCAATGTCCACTTGGGGTTTTTTTTTTTTTTTTTGGGCTGCAAATATCCCTCCTATCAACTGCTGCAGAAACAGACCTCCACAATGACCTGGTGAAGTTAACAGTCAATGATCAGGTACTTACCCTGGCACTGTCCAGCCACTAGCCAGTAGCCCTCAGTGCAGGAGCAGGAGTAACCACCTGCTGTGTTTATACACACCTGTGTGGGGTTACACTGATGGGACCGTGCCTCACACTCATCAATGTCTAGAAAATTAGCAAAAAGAGAAGAACAGACAAAATAAATCATAAAGAATAAACAACATGCAGTTTGTATTCACCCAAACACAAGCTTGATTTAGTGGTATAACATCGGCATACAGTAGCTACTTTAATGGCTAGAAAACTACGTGCACTGAAACAGCAAGACTTTTACGGTAATCTCCCCTATGTATGTTGATCTCCCCTATGTACGTTAATCTCCCCAGACCTCAACTCTGTACCAATACACCGGCCACATCCATCATTGTGCCTTTATCAAGTTCCCATGGGTTAATTTATCATACACTAATGCATCAGGTCTTCAAACGCTCAGCAAATTGGAATGGGAGTCTATGTGCTCTCACATTTTTCCTTATGAGGGCATCAAAAAACCCTGAATCAACCTGACACTACACATTTGCTTCTCAGACAGTGAAGTCACTTATTTAAAAAAGACATCTAAAGAAGGCGAGCCTTAACGCCAGATTGTTTCTGCTGTTTATTCAGGCACTCTTGGAGGTTGATAACGGACATGCTAGAGCGGCCTGCTTCCAGTGCCAGAACATCAGACTGCGTTCCAGCACCTGCTAACACTTAAGAACAAGTCAGGGTTAGAAGATGCTGAGCTCAGAATATGGGCAGCACGTGTGCCACTTGGGGGAGGGACTGAAGAAGACGTCCATTTCTTAAGTCCTTATTTGGGCAAAGTCATTCTGACAAAGTGAAAAGGAGGCAGACTTGGGGGGACAAATAAGGGAATTAGGGTAAAATGTCTGTACATAGATTAGGATTTAATCTCGATCTAGAAGAGGTGATTGTGAAATATATAGTCACTGGCTTACAGCCATGGGACGATGCATGACTATTTATGGCAATACAAGCAAACATACAAATGATTCATAGCAAGAACTAAAACAATCACATCTCTCTCCAGACATTTTTGCTTAGATTAAAATAAAAAGATTAACGGGTAAAATAAGATTTAAATTAGTTATAACAACAGGGTGATATTCATGGGTTTTGCTATCAGGGGGTTGGGTTTGTTCAGTCAAGCAACACATCAGCAGTGTTTACAGACAGTAATACTCAAGCTAGACTAAACAATTTTAATAGACCATAGTATAGCAGGACAGCAGGAGTCATTGTGGCCTGTTTTGATAAGAATAGACACACACATAGAGGGGTCTAGTGTATACATAAATGAGGTGTACTTGGCATATTTTCCTCAAATTATGAATAATATGACAATAACTTGAAAGAGACCTGCACATGTAGAGAGCTCAGTGACTGTAGGAACAAGCCTATAGATACATATTACATATTATAAAGTCAGAAGAAATTGAGAAAATCTGATGGAAATGGTTGCTTGGTTGCATGGTAAAGGCTTTGGGCTGAAGAGCACAAGATAGCAAGCTCAAATTAAGGTTGAATAAGACACTTTGTTGGATAAAAAGTTGGATAAAATAATCAGCCAAATGAGCTGATAAGAATGGACTAAAGAGTAGATCAAATCCAGTAGGTAATGGAAAAAACAAGTCAAGCAATTAATCAGCAACAACCACTCGATGCACCAGGCCCTCTCAATATTACCGCTACAGTTGCTTACTTAACATATGTTTATTGCTCTTAAACGTCCAGTAAAATGGCCCAAAAATGTGGCTCACCACAAAAATGCTGCAAATGCATAGCAGGAAAAATGATTTATATTCCTCTGTCTTTTGTGTAACTGCTAACCTTGATTTAAGTGTTAGCAGTGTTGCTTGGATCTGTTATTTTAAATCTAGTATCACTAGTGCGCACCCCCAGATGAATTGTGCAACAGACGATGTTTTATTTGTGGTTAATTAAAAAAAATTGTGGTTAACATAAAACAGCCTTTCTAGAAATGCTACTAGTGCCTCATGTAGAAACATGCCCAATGTGACATCATACTGTATATAAACAACTTTGTCATACCATGAACGAATGATGTCTGCACTGTAAAGCAACTCTACATACAAAAGCACAATCATTACAATGACATCATCATGAAACTTGGACTTAACATGAAGAAAGGTTATGAAATGTGAACTGACTTACAACGCTTAACTTATACTTCATTACCAACAGATGTGAGGGGAAATGTGGCAAAGGCAGTTACTTGATGGGATCATTTTGGATCTGTATTTGCAACTTGTGAGAAAGTTTTGCAAGAACACACTTTTGGCATGTCCACTACTTTGTAAGTAGATTTACTGTCACTCTTCACAACATTAATGTTTCACAATTTGGCTAAACCCATGCAGCCTATGGTTAGCGGTTGTTGCTAGGTGCAATTCTGGTGTAATTTCGGTGGTGTGGAGACTTTTCTTTGTATGATTTAACAACATATAAGAAAAAATATTGACCTTTTGGATAATTTGTCATGTTTTCATTCTTGTCTTAATGTTATTTGTGAAAGACTTCATATGTTAGCTACATCAGTGACTCAGTAATTCGCTAGATTTTCCACATTGTCTAGTAAGTTACCTTTTATATTTGGTCACTCCTTAGGCCATAACTGATGTGTTCTTGTTTTTTCTGTTTACTGCAAATGAGTGGTGCTAGAAACGTAATGACTTTTCCTGTATTTCCATTTATGCACTCCTACAGTATACACAAGGTAATGATTGTTAGATGAGTGAGATCAAGCTTGCAGCCTGGTACATTTTTTGGCTCATAACAGCACATTTTATTCCATCTCTGGCGTAACGGCATGACTTGTGCCACTGGGAATTCTCATTCAACATCTTGTGACCTCATTGCTGGCATGCGCATCCAGATGCTGAAATACCGCAGCTCTGAGTGTGGGGTCTTTCGAGGCTTACCCAAGCAAGACCTAAATATGAGATTTTCTTAATGCCACAAAGAGGTGATTATCTGTGTCAAATCTCAATGAGCTCTGAATATATAGTGGCTTTTTCCACAGATTACAGTGATTTCAGGGGAATGCAGAGATTTTTTTCCCTCTGTGGCTATAAGTAATCTAAAAGACTAAAGCAGACAAATTGAGAACACATTTGAGACTGGCATGACTGTTTAGAGTAAACTGCAGGCAACGTAAAAAATACACCTTAAAAGTTTGTAAGATAAACCTTTCATTTTCATTCACTAACCGTGTGTACTGAGCTGTGAGATTAGCAACAGCGGCTGTTTCAAAATCAGGGCATAAAGCATGAAGTAACATTTTAATTCTCCCACAGCAAAAGAAAAAAAATATCATTAGCCTTATGGGAACATGTAATTACTCTGTAAATCTCTCCTCACACTGGGACAGTTCCTCATTTTAAACTGAGAACTGATATACAGCTTTTAGTTTAGATATAGATCAGGCTTGGAATTCAATCTCTGCTAAAGTCTTTAAGCTAAAAGCCTGCCTCAGCACAGACCCACAGATACGAGTAAATTACAGACTGCTGTTTCTTCGCTTCTGCTCTGTCTCGACCCTGAGAGACACACGAGAGACAAAAACACTTCAGATCAGAATAAACTCAGTCTGAAACAACCCTGAGAGATGTCAAAAACACACGCCCACATCTGAAGTAACTTATAATTACTGCGGTACTGATTGATCAAAATGTACAGCTTGGACGGATGAGACACAACCACATCAATGCATACAGGTACAGACGAAGTCGGGCTTCTGAGCAGGAGACAGTTTTGATGTCTTAAGCTTCAAAGATGCCTCTCATTACGAAAGAATGCCTGTTTAAAAGTGTAATCACTAACTTCCCTTATTTAACACTATTTATACCATTGTGCTGGTGTATTCTGAATTCTGACTGGTCAGATGGTGTTGATTAGTTTTCTATAACCACACATATGACATCATTTCTGTAGTAACAACCACCATAAGTGGATGCTTGCAAAAATGGATTATAAACACTGATTGACATAACTTTGCTCATTAATTGGTGGAAATATCGTCATGTATAGTCATGAATGGTGATAATTGAGCATATTAACACTTTTCATAGTGAACTAATAATGTAAAGAATGTTGGTTAATAAACCTTAAAGGAATGTGCTTCCAGGTTAACAAACCGTATTACCATAAACAATTATAATGACACAGCTTTCTAACGAAGTCCTCATTATAAACCCACACAGTAATATCTGCAGTATTCATATGGATGAAGGCTAACTGGTGCTTGCTTCAAGTTTATAGTTTTCACACTAAGGCCCTTTCATTCATCACCAGAACAGGCACACGATCAATGCATGAGCTGAATTTACTCAGTTAAATGATTTGGGCCTAAATAACAGAATACATTATGATTTTTTTTATGCTGTGGTTAAAAAAAAAGTGGTATGCATGAATACAATGGATAAAATACCATTTTATCTGATCTTAAAAATCTGCTTACTGCTTTACACTAATTTAAAAGTCAAAAGGTGGGCCTACTTACCAACACAGCTGCCATCCTCTCCAAGTGTGTAACCAAGGATGCAGGGGGCAGAGGAACGGCTCACTATCGGATAACTTGGACCAGGACCGGACCCAGCACCGGGGATGATAGGTGGAGGAGGGGGAAACTGCTCAGAAAACCCCACTGAGGTGTCAGGGTACTCTGCGTAGGATGGTATCTGCTCAGCATACGACGTAGAATAAAGACTTTGGGGGAGGCAGAGGTAACCTCCGTTTTGATTGACGCACCGCATATCACCACGGCACGCGCCTGGCGCCGTGCGGCACTCGTCTACGTCTGTGGACGTAACACATCATACAGCTACTCACTTGGTTGAATCACATTAAATAAGCACAATTTTGTCCTGGTTCTTCCCATATTCTGCATTTTTATAGTGTCATCCCTGATCCAGCACACCGTACAAATACATTAGGACAGGAAAACATTCTGACACAGCCTATAAAACATACAGCTCAGGGGAACTCCAGGAACTAGATTGGGAAACACTGAGCTATAATCTTTGACCTACTAACCGATGCATTGCCTGGCTCGAACGTCATACGTAAACCCCTCACTGCACCTCTGTGGACAAGCAAATAACACAAGTCAGCTACAATCATGCAAATATTTTTTACAGAGCTGAAATGACAAAATATGTAATGGGCGTTTCTTTTACATTTTTTATCCCATCAGTGTGAAAATATTCGATTGAGCAACTGCTTTATTGCAGCTAGAGTCAGCTCGGCTCGGACAGAACTGGAGCTCTATAGGTGGGATGGCACTGGAGGAAGCTTCACGGCGGCGTGTTGGTGAAATAACAGTGAGCAGTAATACACAGGCCTGTTTGGGGAAAGTTTTGTTGCTGAGCCAAATTCAGCTAAGCGAGACAAAGTTGAAGCAGTTAGGAATTTTGGCACAGAGAGGAAAGAAAAATGGCCAAGTATTCCCAGTTTTAGTCCAGAAATAATCAACAAAGCAGTACAGAAACCTCCTAATATCTGCCTCTGTGGTGTTTCCTTCAAAAGCAAAGAGAGTAAATGGAGAAGGTTTACCTGACTCTTTCCAGGCTGGAAGCAGCAGAGCACAAATACCAAAGCTGTCAGCATTCTGGGGGGGAAGTAAAAGGAGAAGAAGAAAAAAATCACATAAACTTCGGGAGACATTAGCAGGCAAACAGTGGAATTAAGACTTCAGATTCAGAAATCCAGTCGCGCTTATAGTATGATAAATACTACAGCTATAAAGCCGTGGATCAAAGAATTAAAAGCAACTGATAAAGATTTGTGGAATTAGAACTCAAATTTGTAAATACTGATTGATTAACTGATTGATCTGAAATCAATCAGATCCGTAACGCACGAACCTCTCGGTTTAGTCGGAGCTCCAGCCGCGCGCGCGTCCTGTGTCAGTGCGCCTCTTCCCGCCTCTTCCCGCCTCGGACTGACTGCGCTCGCAGCGGGGAAAAACTGAGGACCACTTTCTCTCTCTCTCTCTCTCTCTCTCACACACACACACACTGCTCTCTGTTTGAGCGCTGTCGGGCCTGAATGTGTAAACTGCTCCAGCCCGCAGCACCTGGTTCCGTTTACTGTGTGCAGTAGTAAAGAGGCGGATCCTGAGGAACACAGATACGCAGATCAATAAGGACGACTGAATACTGTTTTTTCACTTTTATAAATAAGGTGAGTTTAAAACCTCGCTTTTTGGAATTTGACACCAAGCTTTACAAACTATTGCGCGTTTTTTTTTTCTCCTGACGTTTTGACTTTTTTTTTAGCTGACCAATAAACACTGAAGTTGCATGCCTACTCCTCCTTCGAAACCACGCCCACTTTCCCAAAACTTGCAGGACCAAAAACTTAGACAGGCTGGTGATAACCTACACACTCAGGAGAAAGCTTTTTGGTTGTTTGCTTGCTTGCTTGCTTGCTTGCCCCCTTAAATGCTCTGTCTTGAACCCATTTAGAGAACCTTCCAGCAGCTAAGGTTCATGGCACCGCCTTAAAACCTAGAACCACTACAGTACATATCCATAGAGCATGACATGTGTGCACATCTTGTAGTGGTGTTTAACAGTTTTGGACCAGAGTTACCTCCCAGCTGGTGTCACTCAGGCTCCCCTTCCTCTATGGAACAAAAGCATTGTCCAAGACAGACAAAAAGAAATTTAGCTATTTATAGAAGAAAATGTTTTATTACTTTTGTACTATAGCAGTTTGCAAATTTAAATAGTAATTTTGTATTTATTAACAATACATTATACATTTACACTTATATAGGGTGAGTCTTGGTCCATCACCAACCTCTCATTTTCCTCTCTTCTTTCCTAAAAAGAGAACGATCTGCAGTTATTAAAGATAAAGATGTCACACTGAAGTGCCATTCATTTGTATGGCTTAGCAGAAGAGAGACAAGGCTGCAGTCTAGATTCTCCGATTACGCCTCGAACCAAGAACCAGATGTGCTCTCGGCTGTTCCAGACACTCAGGATAGGCTTGAAATATTTTGATATTTATTGTGTTATTGCAATAAATCCACAGAATTTTGTCATGAAGAGCAAACAGACAAGGGTTAAAGTTGTAATCTTTTAACTAGTCACTGAATCGGACCTTTGAAACGCTTTTTGGATTGTAGTATTGTATTCTTTTCCAGAACCTCGGTTCATATCTGAGTTGTTTGTTAGCAGGAATATTGAGTATTGACGATAAAAATATTTTTTAAAATTCAAAAAATTATCATTTATGATGTATAACATATCACAGATTTCATGAATTATACGTAAAATCTTTTCACTGACCCCATCCAACAGTTACTGCCATGTTACTACCATGCAATTACTTTTCTTCTATTTTTCACACATTTTAACTACAGTTTATAAAACAAATATACATTGTCTTTATATCACTGCTGTTGCTCTAGTTGCTTACTATTCAGTTTACTCACTCATTGTCTATACCACTTTATCCAGTATTCAGAGTCGCGGGGAGCCTGGAGCCTATCCCGGGAGGCAGGGTACACCCTGGACAGGGTGCCAATCCATCGCAGGGCACAAACACATACACACACACACTCACTACAGGCAATTAGGGAACACTAATTAGCCTAATCTACATGTCTTTGGACTGTGGGAGGAAACCCACCAAGCACAGGGAAAACATGCAAACTCCATGCACACAGAGACAGGAATCAAGTCTGGCCGGTAATCGAACCCAGACCCTGGAGGTGCAAGGCGACAGTGCTAACCACGACACCATCATGCCGCATCTATTCAGTTTAATGATATCTTAATATTTAACTTTTAATTACATACCTTTTCCACTTGAAGCTATTTAAACTCTCAAATTTTAGATGTACAAAAGTTTTATTAGATGTAAAAAAAATTTAAAAAAAAAAAAACATAGATACAAAAACAATAATAACATTATGTTTGATTAAAGAGTCAACTCTTTTTCTGAGTCAAATGATCTGATTCATTAAACACCTGAAATACTGCTTTAAATTTTGATCAAAATGTTTTGCCTCATACTAGATGCTCATGCCCTTTAATTTTATTTTTGACCATTTTTGAGCTAAAACAAGGAACTAATCAGAATAAAGTTTTAAAAAAAAGTCTCCTGAAAAAAGTCCATATCTGTACAATTTTCATGCAGCGATATGCAAAACTTCCACCTGCCATGGTCCGTTTTCTCAGCAGTACTGACTCACGAGGCGCTGAATGGGACCTGGCAGCCGAGCAGACCAGATGTACGCTGAAATCCAGTAAAACACTCTGTATTAAATCTAAACGTTTGTCTCAGAGGTCTGTCAGTGCTGAAAGAAAGAGAGAGAGAAAGAGACAGGTGGAAGGGTTCTTTTCAAAGCCAGAGAAAAAAGTCTCAGACGTCTCAGTGCTGTTCTCCCATCACCACTATCACAGACTCTTTCTGAAGATAAAGACTGAGAATATTTAGCTGAAAAGGAATGTTAATGTGAGGATTAAGCATGGTGAGGATTTAAAGATCACACATGTTCTGCATTTATTAGGATTAAGATTTTATCTTGACATGAAAAGGCAACAGAATCATTTTTGTGGTATTGAGAAAAAGATTACTTAATCAGATTCTCTGTTGGGTGCTTTAAGGTATCAGCTCAGTAAAAAAAAAAAAAAATGAATGCACCTGCTTTTCCCAAGATTAAGTTAATGAGTATAAAAGATAAAAATATGAAAGTATAGTATTCAGGTAACGGCGTGGTAAGGAAGGAATAAAACACTCTGCCTCATGCTGTTCTAGTTAATTAATCAACGACGAGTTGGAAAACTCTTCATTGAACTACTCACACAGTTTAACCCGCTGAGCAGCTGTTGTACAAACTGGTGTGAAGGAGCTGCTACTCTAGAAATCATAAGCTGGCCAAAAATCCTCCTACCTGTAACATGAAACATTTAAACTGTCACGCCATAGTTAGAACTATTGAATGTCTGTATATATGGTTCCCGTGCACTGGAACAAAGAGGCCCAAACTCTTATCCAGCATGACCACGCCCATGGGAAGACACCTTTGGATGAATCGAAATTGGAAGACAGAGTGGAGGATGTCTGGAAGACAGAAGATAATTCTGGAGCGCGTTGCGACAGGAAAAGGGGAACAAGATTTTTTTCATAAGTTTCATAGGTACATGTGAATGTGATGGTCCGGAGTGCACAAACTTCTGCTCATTTAAGCAAAAAGATCCCATTAAAAAAAAAAAAAATTCTGTGGTGTGTGGAATAATCCTTAAGAAACTGAGACTCTTAACACATTTGCATGTGCAGATATCTTTATTTCTGCATTATATTACAAACATTGTGTGATTTCAAGCCCAAACTTTACCCAAAAAGGGAAACAATAAACCTGATCATCCTTTAAATTAAATCAACAACACTCTCCCAAATAAACTTCAATACATTAATAAACTACATAAGTACTGCTGAGCCAGATGTTCAATTAAATAGAATTGTTTTTAACGGGGCAAAACAACAGGCAGTCCCTTTCCTTGTGTTTATGGCGAAAAGATTAAAATACACACCTCTCCAAAATGTTTTACTACTGCCCATTAATGATATACAGCTAAATTTACACAAGAGCCTTTTCTCATATTAAGAAACTGGTATGTACACATTGATATTTTTGCCTCTGTGATTTGTGAACTTTTCCAGCACTGCTTCAGATTTACACTTTAAGTACATATTTATAAAACTACAAATCTACACAGCAGAAGTGTCCTAATATCAGAGGATCCAGTTGTCCGAACCACAATCGGCAGTTAGAGTCATTATTGTAACCGAGACGAAGGGGGAGAAAAACGACCATTTAGTGTTAGGAAAAGAATGTAAGAAAGAAAAAAAAAGTAAGAAAGGAAAAAAGAAAAAAAAGAAAGAAAAAAAAACGCTATTCGTATGGATTTCACAGACGGGGAAAAGATCTTAATAAATCCTGCAGGCACGTCTAAGCCAACAGGACATCTTTCATCAGGCCCATGATTATCTCCACATTAAAGAGCAAAAGCAGAAGCACTGCGGTTCAGTACAAATCCCCAAGTGACACTTGTGATTACTGAGTGGAGACAGATTGAATAAAACTGCAAATGCTTCAGGAAACACCTTGAATAAGCGTTTCACCACTGCAGGCTGACCTGAAATTTGTTATCTATACGTCTATCCATACTTCTGGTTTTTCCTTGCACAGCTCTAGTGCTCCATCTCGAGACGTCTCCTAAAGTGCTTCGATAGATAGCATTGTCAGGCCGATCACTGTTTGAGCAGGTCTTTAAGTACCGCCCCTGCGCTGGCAGTCACCGGCATGGGCGTGAATGTAGGGAGATCGTCTGAGATGGGCTTCATGAGAAGGTGCCCACCTGAGGTTCCGCCTCCACCCGTCGTTAGTAATGGCACAGCAGCAGAGCGAGGAGCCAGGAACGGGTTCAAGTCCGTGCCGCGCTTCCCGCTACCTGATGAGCCTGGATGGTTACACACAGGGAAAGAACACTCAAAGCACTCCATGTTAGGAAGATGGTGTTGTGCGGTCATTGAAAAAAGAAAACAGAAACATTAGCAATTTGCAAAACAAGCAAAAACTCTCCAGAAAAACCTGTTCAAGTTTTAACTATTACATTTAGTAAGGCTAGGCTACAAGCTAAGGTAATGTAAAGTCAGCAGCAAAGTCGTTTCACGCACATATTCTAGAAAGAACATGCGTTAATGCACAGAACCTCCAAGTCGTCCGCATGATGTGTATTGCTGTATTGTACCTGCTGCAGTTGAACCGGTAGTGTTCCTGCCGACAGGGGGCGCACTCAGAGGCTTAATGTCGTAAACAGAGAGTTTGGGCGCAGGAGCAGCCGGAGTTGACTCTACTTCCAAGAACTTCACAAAGAGCTCGGAGAAAGACTGTGAAAACACAGAAGCATGTGAGTGTGTGTACATCTCCAGTTCAGAATGTGTATATTTATGTCCAGAGTTTGTGATATTTCACTCACACACACCCCTCCCCCCCTCCTCACACACTGAGTTGTATACAGACATCAAGTGTGACTCGCAACATCATGCCACCGCCCCCATGCTTCACATAACACTTGTGTTTTTTGTACAGAAATCTGCACACTACCTTTTCCCCTGGTTATACTATGTGATGAACGATTATCTCCCCTTCTGTTACCGTGTGCCAGTGTGAAACACTCACCCCATTGAAGTTTTGGGCATGGGTGGGTCTTTGGGGTGTGGTGGGGACACTCTGGACCGCTCTGCTGCCTCCTAACCACCCTGATACCCAACCAGTCATTCCCTTCCTCCCCTCCTCCTCCAACATCTAAAGAAAAAGAGAGATGATCATGGGCACGTCAAAATAATCCACAGTCTCATATAGAAACCATCACTGCATGTAGACGTGTTTACAGTTTTATGATGATGAGACCTTTTACTGCTGTATATCACCACGTGAACTTATCATCATCATCATCAATCATCACTATGGTGTTTTATGTATTTAAATAAGGTGTAGGGATGGGGACTATACATTCCTTTAATCCTGCAGGTCACCGAGCTGGATGAGTGAGAAGGAAAGTTTGTCCAAACAAAAACACAGACATTTAGAGTGGAATATTTCAGATATGGGGTAGGAGATAAGATAGAGATGGCAGGGAATGAGAAACAGGAACATAGGGATGAACTAGAAGGATCTGAGAAGTGCTATATTTGAGAGAAAGAAAAAAAAAAAGTCTGTTCAGAAGAATGTGACCGCGAGTATGTGATCACAGCTGGCTGATACAGCTGCAGAGCTGGACGTTGCCCAGGATTTTGCTGAGCATCTGATGAACATCTTCCTCTCCTTCCTTCACCCCTCCCCTGTCTTCCTGATGTTGGTCTCTACCTCTTTTCAAGTAGTCACGTTGCTCCAGAAACGTGGGCAATTTTTTTTGCACATATTAATGTTCCTACCTCTGTAGGTCCCTCACATACACGTCATTCATCTCTAAACAGTCTGTTAGAGGTCACCCCATAACTCCCTTGCCTGTAGCTAACAGAGCCACCTGCACTCCAGAACGTTTATCACAACCGTGAGAATTTCGGGCTTTTGGCTTCCTTCACTCCGACAGAGTGATTTATTTCAAGAGCGAAAGAAGACACGAGGGGGCCAAGGAAAGCACACAGGGCAGGAAAGTGATAAGGTCTGATTTTAAGCAGCTCCACCCTTCTTAATAACCTCTGTAATTCCCATGGACCTAGTGTATTGTGGAGGGATGGAGAAACGCCAGAGAAATGCTCTGCGTCACAGCAAAGCCAAATATCTCTAAAGAGACCGGGAGATGGATGAGAACATGAATTGTGACTGGTGGAAGAGAAATGAACAGAGCACAGAAGAATGTGGGTTTGCAGAGGAACAACACATGAAATATCTTAAAGCGGAGAATATTTGGCAAGGCAAGACTACGGGAATTTGATTGGCTGGTGAAAAGTGGGTGGAGCACCGAGTCAGACGCAACACCACTGCTGAGTGACTCTCTGCGACTCTCCATATCAACATTTTTACCAGTTATATGAAGATTCCAGCTCATGTATGTAATGCGACACTCTCCAACCAATCAGAATCTGGAATTTGACATTTTTCCCCCCTCACATTTTTAGAACGGAGCAAAATAAGCCTTAAAAAAAAAAGCAGACTTTTTGTTCTTTTTTTTTTTGTTCTTTTTTTTTTTAAAGAACAAAAATAAGATAAATGTAGAGGAAAATGAGCAGGTTTGAAAAAGAACAAAAAACGGACTAAAGAAATCATTGCAGGCGAAGTGTAGAAGGGAGCGAAAGGATGAAGAGCAAGAAGAGAAGGGGACGTGCACTCACCTTGTCCACATCGTCCCGTTCCAATCCAACCACATTACCCATGAGCCTCAGCACTTCGGCGCGTTTGTTTCTCGGCGTGTGGAAATATCCAAGAAACAGATTTCTCATTAACACTCTGAAACAGCGAGAGAAAAAGAGACCCACGGAAACATCACCCTTAGTGATTTACAAACAGGATTTGATTCATGGAAGTTTTTTTTTTTATTTGTCTAATTTATTTAATAATTATTATTAATGCTTGCTTACTTGTCCACTTTGCCTTCAGTGCTGTTAAGAAGATCAGTCATTTTGGCCTGGGCGTCATCTAGCATCTCCTGCCTCACTACCACTGCAACATGCACACATCCACACACAATCCTGAGTTGCCTACTTTTGGGCAAAATGTGTCATCACTTCCATAAGTGCCCTAACTACAGCCTTTCAGAAGGTTATTTATAAAGCAAACGATTACCTAACAAACGTCTGGAGCTCTCATAATGTCTGCCCTGTGTGTGTGTAATATCATAAATATACATGTCCACAGTCTGGATGGTTACCACAATGGTGTGTGTGTGTGTGTGTGTGTGTGTGTGTGTGTGTGTGTTAATATTTGTTATAAAAACACTGGTAATGAAGTGAGCAGTTCTGGTAATGATGTAATGCAGACACGGTTTTTGTTTTTTATCCAGATGCATTTAGTCAGTGCAACTTTTAACATCCAAGTGAAAGATATAATACAAACATGTAATAAATAAATAAATAAATAAATAAATAATCAATCACTGATTTGGAAAAGAAAGAAAAGAAAAGAAAAAGCTGTGTGTGCCATCAAGAAGTGTTTCTGTTTTTTCCCCCATTTAATACATGTTGGTATTATATTTTTCACTTGCAGCACATACAGCTAGAGAAAAGAAAAAATTTGTCTGTCTGTCTGTCATTTGAGGCTTTTAGGCAAAAAAAAAGTCATTGTTTTAAGGGGGGCGGGGCATTCATTAAAAAAAAAAAAAATTTTTTTAATAATCACATTTTGTTTTTTTCTATATCTTTGTTAATTCTATAATCTTCTTGTCAAAGAGCGTAGCAGCAACGGGCACAATCATGAGATGTGTAACTAAATAACTCGGTAGATTTATAGCTGTTCATCATGGCCGTGGATTAGATGTTCCTATTACCGTTGATATTTAACATCTGGAATAAGAGAGGACAAATATTCTTTCCTCAGGTCATAAATCTGGAAGAAAAATTCCTCTTTAATGCCGGGTATATCTACACGTGCCAGACTTTGCAATAACTTCTATAACTATACATCTGACATTCAAAAATATCAACCATTATTAAGCTTTACATCATGGCCTTTAAAATTAAAATATACAAATAAGTAACAGTAATAAAAAGGATGGACACGTTCTTTTATAGCTGATTAGACTGTAAGATCTTGCTGTGAATCTGTCCTCACCCTGTTTCTTCAGCTCCTCGATCTGCTCCTCTTTCAGGTCGAGCTGGTCAGTGAGACGGGATGCTGACTCCAGCGCGGCGTTCGCCTCGTCCAGATTCAGCTGGATGCACGGAAACACGCAGAGAGTTACACAACAACACAGCACAGCACAAGGACAAGTGACGACTAACCGATACCGCTCGCAGTTAGGGGTGACCTCTGTTCTATTACGAGATGGTAGTCAGTATAGAACAGTATAGAAGAATTCTGGCCCGTGAGATATTCATAGACTTTTTTTATAATGTGATTTAAATTACACAAGACCTCATCATTATACTGTGCTTGAAGTCTTTGGTAAATATCAATTGCTTTTACGCCTTCCACGTCCCGGTTTGACTTATGACTTTACGCACAGAATGGTTTTAAAAAAATACTGGCACTAGTATTTTGACACTGTGCAGCTGCCCAAGCTGAAAAAAGTCAGAAGCAAGACTGACACAAAGGATTCTTTTCTCTCTTTCACTCCGTGTCCAATCAGGCGGCACGTGGGGAACAAGCGAGAAGAAGAAAAAAAGCACAGAGGAGAAGAGTGACGGTACTCGTTACTTACTTGTTAGTAAGCGAGAAAGGTGACATTTATCCGCAATTTTTACTACTGTAATTCCATAATAATAATAATAACAATAATAACTCAAATTCTCTTGATTTTCAGACCTCAAAGCTGCAACAAAGACAAAACCTCCTAACAACCTCCATATTGCCTATCACTCATAAGTTCGTCTACCCCGGGTTTATAGAGCAAGCCCTTGTCTGGCTGACGTTACCTGTAGGGCAGACGCTTTGTCCTCCAGCGTTTCTGCTTTCCTCCTCCACTCCTCCTTCTCTTTCTTGTGTTTCTCCAGTTCTGCTGAGTACATGGCTTTCTCCTCTAATGCATCCGCACAACCAGAAAAGACATGATTAAATTCTGTACCAGCACTTGTTCGTCATCTCTGGAGTAGAAATTGATGACCATCCAGACTGATCCAGACAACACAAAACTACAACACTGCACTATGAACTGAGAAAACATTAAACATAAAAAGCCATTTTCTCCAGGATATTTATGATGAAAATAATGAGGATAAGGAGGCCTTGCCTTGCTGGAACTGCTCTAACACCATCTGCAGGTTGGACAGAGACACTGCATACTGGTTCACTTGTTCCTGAGCGGCATGGAGCTGAAGCAAAGCCTCGTCCCTTTGCCTGGCCAAGACGTTCAGCTGCTCCTGAAGAGACTCCACCTGCAGACTGGCCTGCTGACTGCGCACACACACAAAATTATATTTGTATATTATTTACTTAGATTAAATATAAAAATAATAAAGTTTACATTAAAAAAAAGAACGAAAATGAAAGCAAAAGATATTGGCATGACGCAACGAGCTCCTGCACACCTGGCGCTCTCCACGGCGCTGGAGGACGACACCAGCTTCTCCTCGAGCATCGCTACCCTGCGTCTGAGTTCGGTCTCCCGGTCCTCTGCTCCGAGCGCTTCCCGAGTGTAAGAGTCCTCGATCTCCAGCAGGTGATTGCGGAGACGCTCCAGCTCCAGCTTCAGCCTCTGCTCTTTATCACGAGTGTGCTGCAGCTAAAGAGTGAGAAGAATACAAGCCAGAGGAAGAGCAAGAGGAAGAGCAAGCAACATCTAGGTTATAGTACTAAGTGTGTCGACAAAAGAGCAAGTAAAATAAATCTACGAGCGACAATTACTTGCTAGTGTTAATTAGAGGGAGTCCTACCTCACTCTGCAGGGCAGAAGTCTCCATCTGCTTCTGTTTAAGAGCCAGCATGACCTGGTCTCGCTCCTGCTGGAACATCAGCGCCTTCTCCTGCATGGACCTCACTTCATTCAGCAGCTGATTCAGCTCGCCGGTTTTACCCTGAAAATAAACCATGTTATAATGTGTTGATGTGCCAAGAAGAAAAAGAAAGAGTACTTGCCTGGACGTCGTCAATTACCTGCTCTTTGTCTTTGAGCAGCTTCTCCATGGCCGCAGCCTTCTCGGTGATGCTGCTACACTCGAACTCTCGCTCCCGCAGCATCAGCGACACCTGCATGTTGGTCTCCTGCAGAGCTCGAAACTCGGTCTCTTTCTCTCGCGATTTTACCGTCACGGCTTCGTTTTCCTCCTTCAGCTTTTTGACATCCAGCTCGAGGATCAGCGCGCGCTCCTTCAAGTTTGTTACGGCTTGCTTCAGGACCTCGTTATCGTTTTCACGGTTGCGCAACGTTTCACTAACCTGTAGAATGTGCAAGAAAATTTAAAAATAGGCAATTAATGTGTTGGAGAGAATTAGACTCTGGGACTTTACTTTAGAAACAACTATACGACTTTAAGGTTAGATTATAAGGTATGCTAGTTGGAGATGTTTGTGAACCCCCTGGTGGCCATCACATGGAATAGCGTTACAAACTATTGTGTTGTTTCAGACTATGTCCACATGTACTTTTCAAATATACAGTCTGTGTTTATTTATCGATTTTGGCCTTTTGTCTACATGCAAACACAGTTCTGGTCGTTGAAAACAAAGCTTTTTGGAAAAATCTGTCCAAAGTGAAGATTTTCCAAAACTCCGTTTTCAGTGGTGGTGTGTGGACAGGGGAATTTTGGCTCATTGTAACCTCACCTTGTGTGCTGATGATGTAAATACGCTGTGCTAATTGTGCAATAGCAGACTTCCGCACAGGTGACTGTGTTAACGTTGCTTACTGGACTAGGCTTCTGATTGGTCCCCTGTTTATTAGAGATGGTCCTAAACAGCACTTAACAGGACATTTGTTTTTGTTTTTTTTCATGAGGACGAAGATATTTTTAAAGCGGAGGTCGTGTGAACAGAATTATTTTAAAAAAATAAGTAGAAAAACCTCAGTTTTCAAAAATACCCGTGTGGACATGGCCTCAGTAATTTAGCTGGTTATTACCAAAAAAAGTTAAAAATTGGAAACTAGTTTCATTAGAAAATTTTTGAACGAATGCTTTGCCTGCCCTTCGTAGAAAGACATTCTGGACACTTTTTAGAGTGTTAAGTCCAGGATGCTAGGTCTATAAATCTCTGTATGCTAAACTCACTTGGTTCAGTTGGTCGCCTTTGGTCTTGATAAGAAGATCCTTTTCTCTGAGGGAACGCTGCAGGGTCTCAACCCTCTCCCGTGCTTGCCTGAGTTCCTCAGCGTGGCCCCTGTGCTCACTTTCTGATAAAGAAGCTGAATTTGACAAACGGTGGTTGTTCTCCTGGAGCGTTCTCAACATACTCTCCTTCTCGGCTAACAGCTTTTTCAACGACTCCAGGTCTTGCTGTGAACTCTCGTCTTGAACGACTGGTAGTTTTGGTGGTGCGTCCTGAGCGACCTGATGTGCTACAGCTTGGACAGATTGTGCGGAAATGTCTGAGACCTGAGCAACGCTGTCAAGCTTTCCAAGCAGGGCGTCTTTAGTGGTACTAAGCTGGCTGATGGTCTGCTGTACCTGAGCAAGTTCCTGACTCAAACTGCCCAGCCTTTTCTCCTTCTGCTCATAGCTTTGGATGAGTCTAGAGTAGTCGACTGAAAGTTTGGAGCTGCAGTCGCTGTCGGCGGACACCTGTCCTTGCAGCTTAAGAAGCTCCTCCTGAAGCTGGGCAGATTCATGCTGCATATTCTTCACAGTCGTGATCACCTGTTGCTTCCACTCGTCCATTTTCTTGACCTGTTGCTTGAGGTTGTCTCTCTCATGCAGGAGTTCCTCAAACTGATTGCTGCTTACTCCACCTGAACCACCACTTCCAGAGTCACCACCAGAGGCCTGAAGAACAGTGACCAACGTTTGGCATTTCTGTGTAAGGGCATCGATTTCAATGTCTTTCTCACGGATGATACGGGACAAGTTCTGAATGGTCTCTCTGAACATCTCCTGGCTTCCTGAAGGATCACTCATGGTGGACAGCCTCTGGTTTTCCTGTTGAAGCTTAAGCAAGGCTGATTCCTTGGCTGCAATAATTTCCATGATGCGATGATATTCTGAACGCAGATGGCTATTCTCACGTGCCTTTTCATTTAGTACAGCGAGCACTTGTTCTCGTTCGACTGCATAAGCTTGCAGCTGTTGCTGAAGCAACAGGACGTCCTGACTATATCCACCTGAAACACGAGCGTGAAGTGCTTGAATTTCTAGATCCTTCTGAAGCACTATTTGAGAAAGTTTGCCAAGTTCATCACGAGAAACCACAAGCTGATCAAGCTGTTTGGTCAAAGAGAGGTTCTTCTCGTTTAGCTGAATAATCTCAATCTCTTTCTCCTTGATGCCCTTCACAAGTCTTTCAATCTCCACCTTTGACAGGTCATGCTTCTCATTGCCATTCTCGCCACCAAGAGAACGAGACTTGTCTTCTTGAAGGATTTCCACAGTCTGCGTTTGACTTTGTTCGCTTTGTAGTCTTTCCATTTCTCCCTGCAGCCTCGTCATTTCCTCATCCTTGGCGCCAATCAGTTTTTCATAGTTGAGGGTGCTTTGCTCGTGTCTCGACCGAGCCTGCTCCAGTTCACTCTGATGCACCTGAAGCGTATGCTGCAATTGGATAAGCGATTCCCGCTGTTGCTCTGATGTTGCCCTTAAAGTCTTTGCTTCTTCCTCATATCTGTCCCCAGCAGCTTTGAGCTGTGCAACTTCAGTTTCCAGTTCAGTGATTACGTCCAGCGTCCTTGGTTCTGACATCATTTGCGGTCGACTCTGTTGATCCTTCAGACGTTCGATTTCCTCCTTCAGGTGACTGTTCTTCTCCTTCATGGCCCCTAGCTGCTTGTCCTTCTCCTCTAACACTTTTCTAAGTGCGTCACTTTCTTGCCTGATCTGCAAAATTCTGGCCTCCAAATCCTTCTGTGCCTCATCAGCTTGAGCTTTTAATGATGCTGCAAAACCATCCTTCTCCTGTAAAAGCTCAGTGAGCTGCTTCTGTCCAGCTACAGTGATGTCCAACATCTCACTGGTGTCTTTGTGGTCAGCCACCATCTGCTCCATCTCGCGCTTTAGCTCGGCGATCGTCAGGTCCTTTTCCTGGTTTAGCTTCACAGTACGTTCGTGTTCCATCTGCAGTGCAGAAGCATCCAATGATCGTGCTCTAGTAAGCTCCTCGATGGTCTGCTGGTACTGCTTGGTCTGATCCAAAATCCGGTTCTCTGCTTGACTCAGTTCAGCTTGTAGCTGGTTCTTCTCTAGCTTCAAGGCCTCGATGCGAGTGTCTTTCTCCAAGACAACTCTGCTGAGCGAGTCCTGGCTATCCTGTAACTGCTGATCCAACATCTCGACCTTCTCAAGAGCCTGAACGCTGTCTTCTTTCAACTTCCTTTTCTCCATCTTTAATTCAAAGTCTTCAGATGACACTTTCTCATACAAGACCTTCAATTCCGTGAGCTCCCGTTTCAAATCCACGATTTCTTTCTCCTTCTCTTCCAGGACCTTAATTTGACCCTGTACCTCATTCCCCTGCTCCCCTGCTTGACTCAGCTTATCACAGAGACCTTCCAGCTGAGTTTCTTTTTCCTGAAGCAGCTTCTTCAGGTCGGAGACCTCTATGCGCGTTTCTTTGCCGAGCTCCTGGGACTTTTTTAATTTGTCCCTCAGCTCTCTTATTGTGGCCTCAAGCTGCTGTTTGCCCATGTGAAGGTCATTGAGGGTGAAGGCACTTTGGCTGAGCTTCTCCTTCTGAGACTCCATCTCCTGATGAAGCGCCTCTTTTTGACTGAGCAACATTGTAAGCTCTGATTTTAGACCACTACTTTCAGCTTCAGCTTGAGACTTCTGTGCAGCGAGTTGATCTTTCATAGTGATGAGATGCTGAAGGACAGAATGAGGTAAAAATACTAATTGTGTACGAACTTAAGAAAATAGGTCTAGATTATTGTTAACAACAACAATTGCCAAGTTCAGTATTTGAAAACTAATGCCTATTGTGGTTCTACAACATAATAGACTAATGCGGCTCTAGAACTTAAAATACAGCTACGGTTAAATTGGTTCTAGAATGTAATTAAAAAGCAGACTTTGGTTCTTCAATGTAAGAGACTACTGCAGTTCTAGAACTGAATAAAGAACCACTGACAGCATCTGTAATGTGTATCTAGAATGTAATCACGATGCCCATTGTGGTTCTTAAAGGTAAAAGACTACGGTAAATCTAGAATTTAACAGACAACAACTGTTAAAGTACCTACGTGGATCTAGAATGTAATAAAATTGGCCGTTGGTCTAGAACAGAGCAGAGAATTACCCTTAGAACGGCAACTGTGCTTTTAGAATGTAATTGCGATGCCCATTGTGGTTCTACAACATAATAGACTTCTGCAGCTCTAGAAATTAATAAACAATAACGGGTAGAATGTCTACTGCAGTTCTAGAATGTAATGAAAATGCACACTGCGGTCCTACAATGCAACAGACTACAGAAACTCTACAATAGAGGACCAATGTTTGAAACATAATTTAGACCCTTGCTGTTGCTCTAGAACGCACATCCGACCTGACCTCCAGTGCACTACGAGACAAACCTGTGTGGCCTCCTGGTTCTGCCGGTCGAGTTCCTCCAGTTCTGCTGTTAGTGTGTCCATGCTGATATTTGCTTGCTTTAAAGCTACCTCTCTCTGCTCCAACTGGTTCTTTAAGTCTGTAATTTCAAGGTGCAGTTCCTCTGTGCTTTCAGCTTCACTCGACGTGAACTGGTTCTCAGCTAGCCGGAGTTTCTCCACTAAAGCTGACTGCTCAGTGTGACAGAACACAGCAGCATATTAATAACAACTGAAATGCAGCATTCATTTATGTTATCGTAAATAGTTATGTAATAGTTAAACTATAACAAAAGGGGAAAAATAATAATTAACCTTCTCTTTCTCCAATTCCTCCTTCTCTGTCCTGAGCGCACTGATGATCGTGTTGAGTTCCAGGATATCCGCATGTTCAACCTCGGCACTCTGATTTATCTGAAAATAAAACACACATCCATGAGTGACCTTATAAACCATACTGTATACACAGAAACATGAACTGCTTAAGATGCTGATGATTTAAAATGAATAAATAAATAAATAAATCAGGACAGACGTACTGCAGTGAGAGATTTCAACCTGGATACCTCTTTTTCAGCATCTACAGAACAGAATTCATTATATAGTATAAATCAAATCTGAAATTATATCAGTAAATAAACTATATTAAACATTACACCATGATTTTAAATTATACCCGTATCTGACTGTAGAAATGAGAAATTAATTTATCATCAACAGTAAAGCAGAACAAAGCATTTCACCGGCGATCGCTTTCCGCAGGCCATGTATCTCGGCGTCGTGCTGAGCTTTGATCATGGCTTTACTCTCCTGCTCCTGAACCCTGGCCTGAAGCTCACTAACAGAACTCTGGAGTCGAGTGTAGTTCTGCAGAAGTTCAGCGTTTTCCGCCATCGCGTCATCCTTCTCTCGCTGAAGCTCCGCCCCTTGTCGCCGGGCCTCGTCGAGACTCGCCGCTAGCTCGCTGCACTTTGCTTTCTGAAGCTCCGCCTCCTCATGCAGGAAACGGATCTTTTCCAGGTCTTCGTGTTTGGAAGAATCTGGTGATGCTGCAGCTGGAGTAGAGAATGAGGCAGCAGTTCCTGAAGACATACAGAGAATAACGTGACAATATTTTCTCATCTTTCATCATTAGTTCATCGCAAAATTCAACAGATGGCGTTGTACATTTTTTCATTTGCAACCATGAGTGTGCAATTGAAATCTACTTAATAAACGCACTCTCACACCTTCATCCCGCGCCCCTTACTGTATGTTACCTTGTAAAAATTTTAGTACATTCCAAAATTTTAACAGATGGCGCTGTAAATTTTTAAAAACATGCTTATACAGTAAGTGTGCAATTAAATTCTTCATGAATGAAGTCGCGGGCACATCTAGTAATAAATAAATGTGTCCTCACCATTCTGAATCTGCTCCTCCAGCTCTTCGATCCTCTCTTCGTACTCTGCCAGTTCGTCCCTGTGCCGCCTCGCCATGTCCGCCAATTTTTGCCGATGAGCGTCTTGCAGCGCTGCCAGCTCGTGCTGATGCTCGTCAACTTCACGCCCCATTTCCTCTCTCAGCTCCTAGTCAAAAAAATGATCATATACTGTTTGACAAAAAAAAAAAAAGGTAACATGAAGGAATGTAACAGTAGCTCTGCTTTGTCGCGCCATATTGTTGCTAAGTTTACTATTACAGCATGATGCTTGTGCTTATTACGGTGCTTTATTCCTTATCGATCCGACATAACATTCAGCCCAGTGAGAAGCCTAAGAGGGCAGAATATTTGGAGGAGCTCACTTTGATGGTTCTCTGCAGCTTCAGGATTTCCCCATGGTCGCCCTTTTCTGCTCCTGACACTTTAGATGCCTGTTATATAAAAATACACATAGGAAAAAAAACGTCATTATACGCATACTTCAGGATCTCACGCCAATTAAACTTGCAGAACAAACCCCCCAAACTGTTAGCCAACCCGTGTTACACTCGGCCAGTAAAGCTACCTGAGCCACTCTCCTCCAGTGAGTGACGTCCGCCTCCAGACGCTGCACCTCATGAGACAGCCGGTTGATTTCCTGCTGCGACCACAGGACGTCGCTCAGGTCCACCTCGTCGCCGTGGAAACCGTGATGGCCAGCCGAGGGACGGGACAGAAAGGAGGAGGAGCTTGTGGTGGTGGCGACGGTCGTCACGGGAAGCACGGCGAGATCGGAAGCGGAAGACGAGACGTCCTGGGCGGAGAGTCGAAGCTTCTGGACTTCTTCCTGTAAACTGTTTTGTCTGGCTTTTAGGTGGCTGATGTCTACCTGGAAGTGCACACACACACACACACACACACACACACACACACACACACACACACACACACAAATGAATGAATCGGCAAAATACTGTAAAGTGCAGCATCTTTTATTGGGAGGCGGAGGCGAATTGATTGAGAATGAGAGCGTCACCTCTTTCTGCTGCAGTATAGTCCTGTACTCCACTGACTGCTGCTTGACCTGGATCTCCGCCGCCTCCAGCTTCTCCTCCAGCTCAGCGTTTATTCTCCTCAAGCGTTCGTACTGAAACAGAAAGAGAAACCAGTTCATACACCTCAAGTTATCTCTTAACCCTATCATGCATGCAATTCATGATAATGACTGAAATATATTGCTATATATTAAAATGTATTTGCTTTATGTTAAAGTTTATCTAAACCCACTGACCCATTAGAAGGCTAACAGGAAGAGCTGGAGCGCCCATTTGCAGCCTGCATGTAGGTGGATTGGACGTGGGAACCCACAATGAACTCACCTCGGATTTCTGTGCAGACAGAGCCGTCTCCAGCTCCAGCAGCCTCGAGTTGGACACGTGCAGCTCAGTGGCAGCATCTGTGACACAGTGAGGATACGGGTCAATCAATAGGAGGAAAAGAGTGTGTCTGATCAACAACAGATGATTACAATCATGGTAATTAGATCATTATGTAAAATCTTTAGGAACGCTTCAGAGTGACTTTATGTGTCTAACAAGTTAACCTTCACGCTGTGCCTAGTGTTGTTAATATTTCAAGTGGCTTCCCACTGTATCAGCTTTGCTAGTGTAGGTCAGAGGATGAGATCGGCACGTGCCCCACACACACACACACACACACACACACAGATTTCGGAGGAGACCGACAGCACTGATGACGTCGAGTCTAATCTACTTCTGTTCTCGGGTACGATTGGCTTCCATATCTGATTTGATCCGTGCACGAGTACGCTGGATCGTTCTGGAGACCCCCTTTACCAGCGGACTCAAGCATGGTTCCTAAGCATGTAGTGTTTTAGGGTCAAGTGTTCTCAGAAATGATTCCGGAGCCTTAAAGTGAAAACGCCCTTGGCACGCTCACACACTTCTACTTGTGAACATCAGGCAAAACAAATGACTACACGTTTGTTTTCCACTCCCAACAACATTTTATAATGTTCTCAACACGGGCTGTGGACCTTCATCTCTGCATCTCAAATAATAACTGATCAAGCAGGTTTCTTTTTCTTCTCGTTAATCCTACAGTATTTGCCCACTAAACAGCTTTGAATTAAAAACTAACGCTTGTAAATTTAATCCCCTCACTGAGAGAACCCGAGCTGCTGATTGGTCTGGTCCTGAGAATAAACTAGAAGTGATGATCTTGATCTGAGTCAGCAAACCTGCGGAAAAGCAAAAGTGATCTGGCTGGAAGTTGTTTCTTACACAGACATGCTTCCTGTTTGCAACACAAAAGTTCTGTGATCATCTCTACGCTTGTGCAAGTACGATTGGCTTCCATGTGATTTGAAGAGCAAGTAGAAAAGCCTGCTGAAAATATCACAGATGTGAGATGACGGTCTAAAATTCCTAGTGAAAAAATCCTCGAACTCTTCTTCATCCAGAGTTACATTTTACTGAAATCAGTTTTAAAAAATGTATGGAATTTCTCTTATCAGGTTAAACGTTTGACCCTGTTAGAGAAAGAATTGCTGCTGATGCACATGACTTTTACACACACTCTCACACTCCAATGAAACGCTGGACAATGAAAACCAAGATCTGACCACAACCTCAATGATATCAAGATATTCTCATACTGACTCATAAATCACACAGACGGCTGGAGTTTAAGTTCCACACAGTGTCACCGACATCATTCCCACTTTACCAAACTGATTCTTACACGTACACACTGTTTAATCAAACTGAACATCTCGCGTGTCTACAAGAACATGTCTAATGTCAGAATAATAGTCAAACTCTTAACCAGCAACATTTATGATAGATTCAAGATTCAAATAACTTTATTAATCTCAGAGGGAAACTGCTTATACTTGGTTACAGTTGCTGACTAACCAAGTATATTGCATTTTTAACCTTTCCCTGCACCAGTCTGCTGTCCCAACATGTTTTAAGAGGACCACCATCATCCCTGTCCCTAAGA